>CAVLGL010000079.1:18885000-19382500 GCA_963668995.1 Parnassius mnemosyne
ACGAAGCGTAGGGCGTCCCCCCACTAGATGGAGTGACGACCTGGTAAGATATGCAGGAAGTCGATGGATGCAGGTGGCTCAGGACCGTGCTTTGTGGCATTCCTTGGGGGAGGCCTATGTTCAGTAGTGGACTTGTGAAGGGCTGTAATGATGATGATGAAATGAACGTGAATGCCTGCACTATTACAATTAACTTTTTGATGGACCGTTATTTGTAATACTATGTGTTTGGCTAAAAGTTTGTTTAAAAATATTAAACTTAAATGGATTGTCTTCAGCAAGGTTTTACTCTCATACAATCATAAGTCATAACTAAGTTTATCAAATAACCTTTATTAATCGTGTAATAATTTGAAGAGAATCGATTTGCATAATTTTCTTTTCTATGCGTTTTCGATGTTGTCACATGTTTGACGTAACCGGTATCTGAAGATAGTGAAAATATTTCTACGTTATATCAGTTGCGTTACCGAAACCATTCACGGTATCTAGGTGCCTTTTCATGTGATATAACTTACACCGCTGCATGCTGTTTTCCCCTTAGAATTATTTATAGTTAATAAACTTTACTGGTGTTTACGAGGGCGGCACTGATAATTTCGGGAATCAAGGAAGTGACACAACATTACTATTTAAAAATGTATTTATTGCTTTTCGAAGTTTTTTCACGATGGAACCAATCATTGAAGCAACCATTCCATTCGGAAGTTGGGGTCTCCAAAATGGCCGTTTTGTAGGCGTCCACAGCTTCTTCAGGTGATGAAAATCTCTGTCCACGCAATTTATTCTTTCATTTCTCTATCTATTTTTAATTTTATTTTTAAATAATTCTATGTTTTCTTGCTCTTAAACTCTTTTGTTCTGTGTGCGGTGTGAGAACTCGCATTGTCGTGATGAAGGATGATGCGGCGGTTGCAGTTCTCTTTACGGAGTTCAGAAACGACCTGTGGCAAACAAATGCTAGCATACCATTCTGCATTAACCGTTTTTTGTCCCTCAAGAGGAATAGTCGTAACATGGCCGGTTTTGGAGACAAACGTGGCCACCATTTTTTTTGCAACACTCCGTGAACTAACAATTTTTGTTGGCTTTAACTCATTTTCGAACACCCAAACTCGTGACTGGTTTTTTGTTTCGGGTTCGTACACGTATATCCAGGATTCGTCACCTGATACGATGTTGTATACAGCATTTGAGGATCCTGCGTGGAATCTTTCGAGAGTTCTGACGCACCAAGTAACGCGAGCCGCTTTTTGCTCTTCACAGAGCGAATGCGGTATCCATCGGGAAAACAACTTTTTTACACCTAATTGTTCATGCAAGATTATTTGTATTAGACTCATGCCAATGTCTAAAGTTGCCTGAATTTCGCGGTATGTCACATGTCGATCTTCCTCAATCAGCTTACGCACAGCATCAACGTTTTCTTGGGTGACTGCAGTTTTTGGACGACCTTGACGGGGATCATCACTGAGCTTGACACGTCCACGTTGAAATTCAGCAAACTAGCGATAAATTGTGGTTTTGGATGGAGCTTCATCACCAAATGCAGAAATCATCCGGTCAACACACTGTTTTTGTGTTAAACCACTTCGAAAGTCATAATAAATCATCGCTCTTGAATTTTCTCGAGTCAATTCCATTTTCTCAACGACTAAACAAGTTTGACAAAACCTTGTGACAAGACCGAGAACCTTTTTTAAAATAAAATTAGAAAGGAAATATGACAGGAACAGTGGAAATATTCCATTTCCGATACTTTTAGTGCAGCCTATGTAACAATTTTTTATAGTTTTTAGGGTATTAAAAAACATTTATCAACTTACCTTATTTTACATTCTTGACCTTTCGAGTACTATACAGCACCCATGGTCGCGGGGGACTCCATGCACTATGGGTGCTAAAAGGTATTCTAAACGTTGGAAATATAAAATAAGTTAATAAACGCGATAAAATTCGTCGCGTAAACCATAAGAAATCATTAAATTGTACGATTTAAAAAAATATTATAAACAGGTAGCCGTTTGACGCTACCTTGTAATGAAATGGCTTTAATAGGTAGGTACTATTACAAACCGCAAAAGATCATTAACAAGCCACAACTTTATGCTACTGGTATCATTACCAAACAAAAACACGTCTGGTTGAGATTGAATCTCTATTTATTCAGTTCTCATTACTTACTTTTCCAAAATTCATCCACTTTTTTCTTTTTTTATGTAACGTATGTTTTCTCCAAGTAATTTTAACATTTCCACGAAGATACAATTTAATCATTATTCATACTCATAACAATAATCTAATGATAATCATTGTGTAATGAAAATATAAGTAAATTAATTATCAGCCCATCACTTTATTTACTTTTTTAAATATTATAATGGAACAAATTAACGGATTAATCCTATCATCCTATGTAATGATAATCGATGTCGATTTTAAGTTGATAAGCAAGAGCGACAACTCCCAAATTATCGGAAGCTTTGGAAGTGCGAACGCGCGCATACTTAACATATTATGCACTTACTAGTCCTTATATAAATTCTGCCCCATGTATGGTACAATATAATTTTGCAATAAGATCAAATCTAGAATGCAGTGTCAGGAGAAATGGGATCAACTACCAATGTTATGCGTCAATCTATGGACTATTTCATCTCCTTTGTTGATGTGCCCGTCGGTGTTAAAGCTCGACCACGGCTCAAAGTCGATTGCGCCCTTGCTGAAAAGTACAAGCTCAAAGTGTACTAGGCTCGATGTTCGAGACCGTGAACCTCTGGATGTTAGCCATATGAAGAGTGTCTTTAACCATGCCACCAAGTCATTTAACAATGCATTATGGGATGCCAGTTTCGACCGCATTAAACACATCCGCGCTAAGTTCTCTGACAAACCATCTGTCAATAGAGTTTTTGGTCTCTCGCCATAGTGGTCGAAACTTCTGCCAGCTATAGTTCTAAAGGCCTGAGTTGGTCACTTGTGTTGACGTGTTTGTTCTGCATTTCATTTAGAACTGGAACCTGAAAAGGGCACTCTGCCAACTTTCGCCCCATTTTAAATTACCCCCATACTCTGCAAGATTACGCAGCGTATATTGAACGCAGACCTCCATTTAATACTTAGAACAGAATGACTCCAGTGACCATCAGAACGGGTTACACTGAAAACTGTCAACTGATGATCTTTTAGCGTATGCCTCTCACATAATGGACTAGGCCCTAAAGGTTAGAGGGGAAGCACTTGCTGTTTACTTTAATGTCCGTTTGATGGAGTTTGCTCGAAAGACTAGTGTCTTTCGGGCAAGCTTCCAGCGTAAGGCTTATTTGCTTGATTGACTGGATGTGAAAGACTTTCTGAGTAAAAAACAGACTCTCCGAGTTATCGCCGATGGCTACTCCACGTCATATATTTTAAAAAATGTTGGTTTTCTATGCCAAAGTGGTCCTGTTCTAGTCGGGCTGACTTTTTTGCAGGTTGCAGTGATGCTAAAATCCTTAATGTATGTTGACCAAAAACATAATTCCATACATATGAGGCTGCTTGCTCTCCTTCTTCTTGTAGGTATTTTCCTCCAACTCGTTTTTACATTCTTAGTTTTTTTGGTTGCTGTTTTTGTGTTCATATGGTTAATTTTTGTGCTATCTTGTTATTTAGAACCATGTTTGGATAGCACACCTTACACTGACGTGGCTACACTCATCTAACCTTGATTCTTGTTTGCGACTTGAGTCACTACGTCATCGGAATAGCTTCATTGAAAAATTAAGTGATGAAAATTTCTATTTGATCATCTTAGTTTCTTCTTACAAGCATAGTCTACAGCTATTTCGTCTCTTCTTATCATTACACATTTCTTTTATATGTTGGAAGACTGCGTTTTCTAGTAGTACAGAGTGCTGTACGCGAGCCTTTAGTCCGAATCCCAGGTATAAAACATTTAAAAACAAACAACCAGTTTTCCAAATAAACATGTCGATTATAATTATTTAACTTAAATAAATAAGGTTCATTTATATAAAAGAGAGGAGTCTTGTGCCAAGGAATGATAAGGCTGTAATTTTACTTTCATTAATATAATACCTCGCTATCACTGTCGAATTTTTAAGCATGTAGTAGTAAGTCATGGAATATTGAATTCAATAGACTTTGGTAAGGCGATATGTGGGCGAGTTGCGCTATTTTGTCTTTCGATCCTTCCACTGATGTCATATTTATGTTCACAAATATTTGCTTCGCATTGGCAAAAAAATGTTAAACAGGTTCCGTTAAACAAATATGTTAAGAAAACATCCAACAATAATAGATGGCTATTTAGAAGACATAGTTAATGTAAAATATTGTTAGACTATAATCATATCGCCGTCTAATAAAGTTAATAATATTATTAGACTATATTATATTATTAACTTTATTCGTTGGCGATATGATTGTTTGGAGACATTCTTCATCCGTACCGTGTAGTGGCGGTGAATATCCACAACCCCATATCATCCCGTGGGTGTCGTAAGAGGCGACTGAGGAAAACAAATCAGATGGGCAGCAGCGTCTTCCTAATAACGAAAAAAATAAAGTGGCGTTTAAATGCATTACATTTATATTTTCGAAAGTAGTGTGTATTTTAGAATGAGGTCATCTGTCGCACTCGAACAAGGACGATGAATGTAACTTGCATTTACTAACATATTTTTCGTAGTAGAATATTATGTACTACTAGCTTTTTACTCGCGGCTTCGCTCGCGTGCGCTTTAATTTAGGAGCATCATTAAAAGCTGTTCCGTGCCAAATTTAGAAAAATTCGATCACTTTTAGAGTCACCTCGGTGTCTATGTTTCTATGTCTGTCAAAGATTTTTTTTCATTCTAAAATACTATTAGACGTAGATGAATGGTAACATGCTATATAAACACGTGCTTATATATGTCTAGAAACACTTACTGTTTTTTATATCGGGCGTGTCTTCCGATTCCGATGTATCCATAAGAAAGGTAAATAGTCTTGAAATCAAAATGTATTATTATTATTTACATTGTACTCTTTACATTTATTCATAGTTAAAGTTAATTTAGTTTTAACAAAGTAATATAATGTTTATTTGAGACATTTTATTCATATCATTGGTCCTATTTAATATTGATTGGCACCATAAAACAGATGTAGATATTTTTTTTACTTCGTACTCGAAGACGTACGACTTGAAAATTTCATAAATACCAATCTATAATAATGAATACTACACATGGATTAAAACTAATCTTACGGGTTTTTTACGCAGCTTGGATGAAAGTTCCGAGTAAAAGAACATATCGTTGATTTGAGGCACCGAAGCTCAGGGAAGTCTAAAGTATGTCAACATGTTTAGTATCATCCCAACCATTAAATCAGATCTGATAGACAACAAATCCTTGCAATAGAACACCGAATCCTACCAATGATGATTCGCGAGGCTATTGAAATTAAAAATATGCTAATTTTAACAGGGAAGATGGCTGAGTGCTACCATCTGCTAAGGACCCCATAATTAATAAAATTAAATTCAAAGTTCAAACTACTACTGCATTTATTCTATTCTATTTTAACCGGTTCAGTGCGGGTGACACGCCAGGCGTGCCATCGATTACTTTTGTGTGTGGCGTATGACACGCGAGTCGTGTCTTTTTTTAAAATCGTTATAACTCGCTCAAATTGCTTTTTTGGAAAATTTATCTAATTGCTTTTTTGGAAATTTAATATATTAATAATAAATTATTTTGCGAGTAGTTCATGCATGCAGCTTCGTTTCTGGATATTTTGAAAATTTGAAATTTTTAGGGGTTGACAACCTTTTTTTAACGTGTACATGGTACTATTTTTACTTCGTGGGTTTTAAATCATGTTATGGAAAAATTGTCTAATAAGTAACAAATAATAGCACTCATTGCGATCGCTCACAAACTCAAGTTGTAAATGTCTGTGGCGCTTGAGACGCCCGACGTGTCATGAAATATTTGTTCGCCGCCACAGCTAAAAGTTGTCGAAAATTGGTGCCGCAACGAATCGGTTAACTACGACATCAGGTCGTCAAGCACCTCAGTTCTCCCGCCCCTCCCGTGACGATGGATGCTGTAAAGTGCCCAAAACATCGGGAATTTAAAAAGTTACAATTAAACGCGATAGAATCCTTAAAATTAGTTTTATTCCTTATAAATATTATTCACAGTGAACGTGTGGATCACTACATTCATGAACGGGAGTAGAAAAATGTTCGCCCTGTTGTGGCGGTGAAAGAAAATCCACCACCTCATATCGTCCCGTCGTAAGAGGCGACATAGGAAAACAACCTGGAGATGGGATGGGCTGCATCATCTTTTTGACAACAAATCAAAATAATAAGAGCTGCGGTTGCCAACCCGCCTACCAAGCGTGGCAACTATAGCAAATATCCAGCTACTTTTATGCTACAATTTATGGGGGAGGCCTATGTTCATTTCAGTGGACTTTTGATAGGCTGACGATAATGAGTTCTACTCATCTTTGCAAGCCTTAATTTTTACGGTAGAGTGAAAACAAAAAGTAACATACCCGAAAACACGAATGAAATAAAAACTGCATATATTGCCCTATGAAAACTAAAAAAATAGCAGCTTACATACATGCTACTAATGGGCACAGGCCGCAGAGCTAAAAAAGTGTCAGCTGCGCTGATTCCCACGCGGGATGAATGTAATGTTAATGATTCAATTATTTACATCGTATATTCAGTAGCGTTGTATTATTTCATTTTATCAATGACTTCCATTTTAGTTTATTTAGAAGTAAGTAGGTGGCGCTAATGTTAGATGAAATAATGAAAGCCAAAACCAAACCACCTAGTAATATCAGCAATTGAAGCAAACATTTATTTATTATGTCAATAAGGGATAAAGTGATGTCAATTCCCTTAAAAGTTCTGTTTCTGTTAAAAAATACGCTATAAGCGCCACTAGCGGTGAAAAAAGATTTAATGATATCGTCATATTATGAAATAGCAACGTTGTGTTTAGTTATTAATATCTCCAAACGATTTCTATTCATTGATTTGGTCAAGCTATATCATGACATGGTGAACAAATAGTGTTAAATATAATGAAATGACCACACCACTTCACGAAATGATAGACTACGTTATGATATACCTATGATCAATTCTACGATCTGGCCACGACGTATATAAAAATCTCTTGAATAAAACTTTCATGATAATGAAAATTTTGCAACAATTGCAGACATACCAGTTTTAATCACTTTATATATATATTAGTAATTGCAATAAATACCTTATCCATTTTCATATTTTTGATAGACGTCACTATTATCTATTGAAATTATTACACTTTTAAAATAAAATAACAAAAATACTAAAAACTAAACGTGAGTTTTTTAATAATTTTAAAAATCTAATATATTAATCGTATACATGCAAGTTATTTATATTATTTCATTTATTAGTAACTGAAGGCAAAATATACTACTTTTTCCATTTGATGATAGATGGCGCCATATTGAATACCCAATCGGTGTAGTTTCAAATTATTTTACCAACATTATAACTATATTTTAAACTTTATTTACAAATATGGTATTTATTTAGAAACACCCGTCATCCCACCTGCAACAAAGATATAATAGAAAATTAACATATAAAGGAAATAAAATACTTAACCTTCCTTTTTTGAAGTTCCGTAATCGGATAAAAAGTAGTCTATAAGTTGCCCCGGGTTACTCACTACCTACAACAAAATTTCATGAAAATCGGTTCAGTAGTTTTTGCGTGAATCCGGAATACACAGACAGACAGAAAGACAGACAGACAGAAAGACAGACAGACAAAAATTCTAAAAACCACTAATTTGGCTTCAGAACCCTTTATTTAGTCCCCCAGACTTGTTTTTTCAAGAATATATTAGAATTACAGACACGACTTTTCTACAGATTTATTATATGTATAGATTATGTTTTCGTAGTAGAACGTTATCTTCTTAGTTGTTACAGATATGTTTACGATTAGTAAACATATTTGTTCCATTTCATAAACTTTTTTTAGTAGTTGTTCAGATAATAATTTTGTCACTCTTACGTTATAATGGAATTTTTCGTAACTTTTGTTATCAAAGTTTTATTTAATGGAGAAATAAGTAACAACGAAGAAGACTTGCTTCGACTAGGCTGCGGGTAAAGTGGAACTCTCACATAGAAAATCAACGAGAAACACTAACTAAACTGCTATGTTTCTCAGTAATAAGTGTTTACCTGTGAAATTGCCGTTCTGCAGTGTTGGTCATTTCAAATCAAAATAATTTTTATAGCTTTTTACTGCATATCTCACTATGGTAACTTAAAATTGAAGTAAATACCGCGGAGAGAAACAATTAGCGCGCGTGTCCTTTTATGACTAATAACGTCGCCCCTACAATTTAGAGACTGTTCATGTTCACACTTCATACCCGTGCTTACTGTTCATACTGGCTAACGCGCGCGCTATAGCTTGCTTATGTATACTCAGAGATTAAATCCGTTAAACCTTAGCGGCAATTGAACCACAAACATTCAAACAGGTGCATACTTTCATATATTCTTACAGCATATAGTCCACCTAGTGGTAAGTGGGTGCTGAGTAGTGAGTAGTACCTAATATTTTATTCTGCCTGTTATCTGCAATACCCTATTTTGTTATTAAAATGTGAGTGATAGCTAATTTTCTATTCATTACATAAAAGTTATTAAACAAAATACAGCTTATACAGATTAAGAATTACAGTTGTATGAATAAATTAGTTCATTTGTTACACTGTTATATTTAGTCAGGTGATAATTTATTTTATGAATAACTTTTAAATAACGATTACTTTGAAAAATCAGCCTTAAGTCTGACAAAATGTATTCAATATTTAAAAAAGTACTGTCGTTTCATGAACGTCTAAAGCAGTCTTCCTCAAAGTGGGCATTGACGCCCCCTTGTGGGCGCTGGAGACCTAGAGGGGCCCAGAAAAAAAAGTGGAGGCGTTGTCGTGGTTTAGCGAGGCGATGGTTGATTTGTAATCTCATTTATGTACTTTACATTTTAAAACTTCCGTCTTTAAAACCGTGACTTCGTCCGCGTGTAATTTAGGCTTTTAATTTTTTTACGAGGAACCCTAATTATTTCTCTAAAATAAAAGTAGCCTAAGTTACTCCTTATGACATCAGCTATCTGCCAGTGAAAGTCCCGTCAAAATCGGTCCAGCCGTTTCGGAGATTAACCGGAACAAACAGACAGACAAAAATTTTAAAAAGTGTATTTTTGTTATAAGTACCGTTAATACTTTCATATGCATTTAGTAAAACGCTGTAATTTTGACATTACAAACAGACACATCAATTTTATTTATTTGTATAGATTTACTAAAATTACAACCTACCTACTAAATATCGAATGATTAGTTTATATTTCTGTCCTGTATGACTTATAAACTAGAAATACTTAAAATAGATTTCGTAGGATAGCCCGAGCGCCGTACGCAATCAAGTTCTAACAAATTTTTGTTAAATAACGCTATTGGTGCAATCATGATATGATAAATGACAAACACTTCCCTGTATTTGGAAAACCGTCGACCAAATAAATGTGGTGTACTTGATAGATATTTTTTTTTGTTTCAGAATCTTCGTGAACAGATCACTGCACTTGGAAAATGTTAAATTCTACGGTTTTGATATGGATTACACATTGGCTGGTATATATGAATAAATTTCCCTATTGAAATATTTTAGTTTAAGCATTAATATTTAGATCAAAGTTGGTAAAAATTACTTTGCTTAATATATCCGCTTAGTTAAATAGTGTGTTACCTAGTTTGAAACACATCTCTCGCCCTTCATAAATTGCGTGCACTATCCTCGTCACCACTCATCCCAGCACCACTACTCCCAACACCACTACGCTTGGAAAGACTCACCACCGACGATAATACCACACGGTTTTTAACGGTGGTAGAGCCTTGCAGCAGCTTTTGCTGTTGCACGTATGGGCCGGCTCGAGCCGGGTTAGTACCACGACCTCACAGAATACCGGCGTGAAGTGGAAGTTCTGCTTCCGCGTTTCGTCTGGTGAGTGCAGGTGACCGGATGCCCAATTCCCCCCCCCCCCCCATCAACATGGTAGCGGAATTACGTCATAAACTACCCCAGGAGGGTACCAGTACCCCTGGAGAATCCCTCGCTGAGCATCCACGACCATGCTATTCCACTCCTGAGCGTGGGTGCTCAGGCTGCCCCGCGTATTCTGGGGGGGGGGGGGGGGCAAAATTCCGCTCAACACAATAACTGCTCGGGGCAAACTGAGCAACAAGACCAAGGCGACCCCTGCCACGCTATCCGTGAATTTCTGCAACATCAGGGGACTTCACTCGAACCTAAACGCCGTCCACTACCATCTTGAGACGGCGAAGCCGGCCTTGCTCTTTCTGACCGAGACGCAGGTGTCCTCTCCGGCTGATACTTCGTATCTCTCCTACCCGGGGTACAAATTGGAGCACTCCTTTGTGCCTCGGGCTGGAGTTTGCGTGTATGTCAGAGAGGACATCTGTTCTCGACGCCTCGGCAGTCTTGAAGGTTCGGACCTGTCCATCCTTTGGCTACGCGTAGACAGCGACGACCATCCGCGCGTCTACGTGTGCCTCTATAGGTCCCATAGCGGTAATGCCGAAACAGACCGACTCATCGACCACGTCCAAATGGCTACAGATTCCTTGCTACAACAGGTCCCATCCGCAGAGATCGTGATCCTTGGCGATTTTAACGCCCACCACGCCGAATGGCTCGGTTCACGTTTAACCGATCATGCGGGGAGATCTGTTTATGACTTTGCCTTGGCATATGGTCTGACACAACTGGTTACATCGCCTACGCGGATTCCAGATGTTGAGGATCATACACCTTCCCTGTTGGACCTTCTGCTGACCTCTCATCCGGACGGATATCAGGTTTCCGTCGATGCCCCTCTTGGCTCTTCGGACCATTGTCTGATCCGGAGTGTGGTGCCACTCACGCTCCCCTCGCGGTTGCGTTCTGCAGGTTGCCGCCGTGTTTGGCATTACAGGTCGGCGGATTGGGACGGAATGCGGTCTTTCTTTGCTTCCTACCCATGGGGGCGGGTTTGCTTCTCGCCGGATGATCCCAGCGCTGTTGCTGACTCTGTCACTGATGTAGTGCTACAGGGAATGGAACTATTTATTCCATCATCTGTGGTACCTGGTACCCATCGAAGGCAGATCTCAGCCTTGGTTTGGTCGCTCCTGTAAGACTGCATTACGCAGTAAGCAGGAGTGTTATCAAGCCTGGGCTGCGGCTTCGGTGACTCGGGATGTAAACACCAGCACACTCAAAAAGAAGTATAACTTCGCCTCCAGGTCCTTCAAAAGAGTTATTGCCAAGGCAAAGTCAGAGCACATAGGCAGAATTGGCGAGAAACTAGTTCGCCTTCCTTCGGGAACCCGTGCATTCTGGTCTCTCGCCAAGGCTGTCCAAGGGAATTTCTGTAAGCCATCACTACCATCTCTGCACAGGGAGGACGACTCACTGGCTCACGACGCAAAAGAGAAGGCCGACCTTTTAGGCTCCCTTTTTGCGTCCAACTCGACTGTTGATGACGGGGGGAACACACCGCCGACCATCCCGCGGTGTGAGTGCTCCATGCCGGATGTGCGATTCTCACAGCGCTCGGTTCGCAGAGCACTCCTCTCCCTTGACATCCACAAGTCGAGTGGGCCTGACGGAATCCCCCCAATTGTGCTGAGGATGTGTGCTCCGGAGTTGGCACCGGTTTTAACGCGTCTTTTCCGGTACTCCTACTCCCTAGGCGTAGTCCCGAAATCATGGAAGACAGCTTTTGTCCACCCGATCCCTAAAAAAGGCGACCGCTCAGATCCGTCCAACTACAGGCCTATCGCCATCACCCCCTTGTTCTCCAAAATAATGGAATCCGTTGTAAACTGCCACCTCATGCGGTACCTTGAGGATCACCAGCTGATTAGTGACCGCCAGTACGGTTTTCGTCGGGGTCGATCAGCTGGTGATCTTCTGGTCTACTTAACTCATAGATGGGCGTTGGCAGTAGAGTCCGAGGGGGACGCATTGGCCGTTAGTTTGGACATTGCGAAGGCCTTCGATCGGGTTTGGCACAAAGCGCTTCTTTCGAAGCTCCCTTCCTATGGGCTTCCCGAGAAATTATGCAATTGGATCACCAGCTTTCTTGCAGATCGGAGCATCAAGGTCGTTGTAGACGGTGCATGCTCCGACTACAAGCCTATTAACGCTGGTGTTCCACAAGGCTGCGTGCTATCACCAACGCTATTTCTTCTGCATATCAATGATATGTTGCAAGCTGGTAGCATTCATTGCTATGCAGATGACAGCACTGGTGATGCTCTATACACCGGCCGTGCCAATATTTCTCGGGAAAACGTCACCGAGTACCGGAACAAACTTGTGTCTGAAGTCGAGTCTTTGCTGGACAAAGTCTCGGATTGGGGGCGACTAAATCTAGTCCAGTTTAATCCTCAGAAGACACAAGTTTGCGCGTTTACCGCTAAAAAGAACCCCTTTGTCGTATCTCCTCAGTTTCAAGGTACTCCCCTTGTTGCCTCAGCCAGTATCGGAATCCTCGGCGTCGACATATCGAGTAGCGTGCAGTTTCGTGGTCACTTGGAAGAGAAGGCCAAATTGGCCTCTAAAAAGCTTGGCGTGCTCAGCAGAGCGGGACAGTATTTCATGCCGGCTCAACGCCTGCAACTTTACAAGGCGCAGGTTCGGCCTCACATGGAATACTGTTCCCATCTCTGGGCTGGGGCTCCCCAGTGCCAGCTTCTTCCACTTGACCGCATCCAGCGCAGAGCGGCTCGAATCGTCGACGACCGAGTCCTTTCCGATCGGCTCGACTCATTGGCACTGCGAAGAGATGTTGCATCTCTTAGCATTTTTTTTTCGCATTTACCATGGGGAGTGCTCTGAGGAATTGTTCGGATTAATCCCAGCCGCCAAATTTCACGAACGCACATCGCGGCAGAACTCCCGATACCATCCACACCATCTGGATGATTGGCGGTCCACCACTGTGCGATTTAGAAGATGTTTTCTTCCTCGCACAACTTCCTTGTGGAATAGTTTACCACCAGCGATTTTTCCGGACCGATACGACTTAGGGACCTTCAAGAAAAGAGCCTACTCTTTTTTAAAAGGCCGGCAACGCATCTGCAATTCCCCTGGTGTTGCGGTTGTTCATGGGCGGCGGTAGTCACTTACCATCAGGTGAGCCGCATGCTCGTTTGCCCCCTCTCCTATAAAAAAAAAAAAAAAACGTGTTTCGCCTCTACACGAGGCATCCTCAGGTTGAGTAGACTGCGGTAGCTGACCGCTAAGTGACTTAGCGATCTTTTTTACCAACTTTATTATATTTGATTTCCGCAAAGTAACGCGTGATTCTATTAAATAATATTTCGATCTTAAAATGATGGTAAACAGAAAATAAAATGTATTTTTTTTTTATTATTGGATTGTTGAGACTTTTTCTTATTGTTTTGTATAATCATCAAGACAAGTCCACTGCTGAACCTAGGACTCCCTCAAGGAACGCCATAAAGCACGGCCCTGAGCCGCCTACATCCATCGATTTCCTGTATGTCTTACCAGGTCGTCACTTCATCTAGTAATTGGCCGCCCTACACATTGCTGTTGTTCGTATAATTGAGGTTTTTTCTTATTCCCCCTTTAGTACTACCTGCAGGCCTTCTGCTGTTGAAATGTTAACATACTGGATAGACCAAATCGATTAAGAACTAATTTTCAAGCTTGAGGTTTTAGTTACATATGTTCTTTACATAGTTAATTTATGAATGGTTTATATGAATTTATTTTAAATGTTCATTATATTTAAAACTTATTTTTATTTTCAGAATACAAATCGCCGCAATATGAAACACTTGGATTTAATTTAACCAAAGAGAGATTAGTTAGCAAGGGATACCCAAGTGAAATATTAGAATTTGAATATGATCCTTCTTTTCCCGTTAGGTGAGTTTTTGAGTATTCGCGATACTACTATTAATTATTATCTATTGTTTTATAGTTTTCCGCCGTGTAGTGGCAGCGTAAATCTCCAACTACCCCCATTATCCCGTGGGTGTCGTAAGAGGCGGCAGAGAAAAATAAAACAGGAGATGGGCATATTTATAACAACTCGAAATAATAAAAGAACTGCAATTGGCAATATCCCATAGTGGACTTTTGATAGACTGTAATAGATAGATGGAATCACCGGTTCTTTTTCTATAAGAGCTGTGGTAGCTCAGGGGATAAAAACTCGCCATATTCGTAGTACGCGACCAACCCAAGTTCGAACCTCGATAGCACCAATGAAAAAATTATTGTTATTTTTTCAATTTCAAATATCGATTTGTCACTTGCTCTGTGGCGAAGGCAAACGTTGCAAGAAAATCCGCCTGTCTAAGAGATAAATTTTTTCGAAGACATTGAAGACTATTAATTATTGTCCGCGTTGGAATTTCACAGACTTCTTCCATATTGAGCAAATGAGAGTCTATTCCCAGCTGTGGAACGCATAATAGGCTAATGCCTTCATTAGTTCTTTGGTTTTCATTTTCTTAAAGTGTGGGAGGTACCAAACTCTCGCGCGGAAAATGTCCAGAAACTGCTGCGACTCCAAGCCACTCTCCAACTATTACGTTTGTGAAGTGTCATTTTGACTTTCATTTTCTGTTGAAGTTATGCTAGGACACCTTTCTATACTTAACGGTATTCGAAAGTAGACATTCAATTTCAAATCGCCGTAAAATCCAACTACCAACATTTACTTAATCATTATCCACATCTCAAATGTAGCAAACGGCATGTAAAATTTATTACGCATTCCTGAGGTGTTTTTTAGATATCCAAAAGTCGAATGATAACGCAACGTATCACGTCACTTGATAAATATAGTTTTAAAATTGTTTTTGTTTCACTTTTTAAGAACCAATTCTATTTCTGATTTTAAATAATATTGCGATGATATATTTGTCGGGATATTGTGCATTCGGTTTTTTTTGTGCTTTATTTTTATTTAGAATTTAAAAATATATTAAAACAAAAATAATACGATAAAGTGAGTTTTTGTGACGGAATAAGTTCTATTTAACCGGTTCAGTGCGGGTGGCACGCCAGGCGTGCCATCGATTACTTTTGTGTGTGGCGTATGACATGCGACTCGTGTCTTTTTGAAAATCGTTATAACTCGCTCAAATTGCTTTTTTGGAGAATTTATCCAGAACAAAATATTAATTATTTTGCAAGTAGTACATGCCTGCGGCTTCGTTTCCGGATATTTTGAAAATTTGAAATTTTTAGGGGTTGACAACCTTTTTTTAACTTGTACGTGGTACTCTTTTTACTTCGTGTGTTTTCAATGTTATATATCAAAAATGTATGATGCGTACAGTTTTGATATATAACATTTGTTTTAACTGTGTATTAGGATTTAAGAAGTAAGCTGCTTTGTTACAAAAAATGATTTTTTTTTCTTTTTATAATTATTAGTATGTACTTACCATTATTTCAACATTCTATTTAAAAGAATCATACATAATATACTTAAATGGATATTTTGATTTATTACGATCCATAATGTCTTCCAAGATTTCCGTTGTTTACTCTCTGCGCGGCAAGAATGTGCGATAACAGCATTTGATAAAAATAGTTAAATAATATTGGTAGACTCGAATCTTGAACATTGCAATTTATTTTTGAATTACCTATTATTAGAATGTATAACGGATGTTGTGCGTTAGAGATAGAGGCCGTAGCACCACACTTATTTTCTACATTTTAGGCGTATTATGCAGATATTATAATTACTAATTATTTTCAGTGGTTTCAATAGATCTTTTTTATAGAAGGAGGGCCACAAACGAGCTCACAGTCCAACTAATGGTAAGTGGACTCGATGAAGTACCAGTAAAATAGGTCTTTTCATCATCTACATGAAGCTCGCACACAACTTATACGTTGTAATTTTTTTTTAGTTGTATAATGTGATTTGAGATATAAAATATTGTATAAAATGTTAATAATCATGATGAATTACATAAAGCTAATATTATACCATCTTGTACATAAATTAGTATACTTAATTCCATTTTGCCGTTTCGATTTTATTACTTACCTACGGCATAAATTACATAAATTATATGAGAGTGCAGCTTTATAAAACAATTTATTTACTTGCCCATAATGTTTTTTTCTCAAGTTGTTCTAATGGTTCCGATTTGATGATATTGAATTTCAAAGAAAATATCGCCAAGTTTTGAGGTCCCAAAAGTTTAATTATACAGTTTTTAAAATTATACGAATGTGCTTATACCTACTATGCAAGTGATAAACACATGTTTAAGTTTTCACTTACAAAAACCTTAATTATAAAAACAATTTAACAATGTAACCTCACACAAATTGTCTAACAAATAATATGTAGATAACAAATGGAAAGTCAACATTATATTCTGCGCAGACTGCATCGTATTCACATTCATTTTCACAGAAATAGATTGATTATATATTTAAATTTAACTTAATCTATAATTTCAGATCAATTATTTGACAAAATGATGATAATTTTTACTCGTTTGAAGTTTGTAAGGTCGTATAATGTAATAAGATGTTATTGTAATTATTTGTTTTCTCTTCTTAATCTGTCCTTATTCAGTTCTTTCACATTCTAATTTAAAAAAATATGTATATCTGGTGATAATACTAATGATCTAACATTGATTCCAGAGGTCTATGGTTCGACACTTTATACGGAAACTTACTAAAAGTAGATGCTTATGGTAACATTCTAGTTTGTGTGCATGGATTTGAATTTTTGAAACAGTAAGTGAAATGTTTGACTAAATTGTGTTTTTTTTTTAAATCTAAATTTAGAACTGGATGTTGAATGGTTTTGTTGTTTCAGTTCGCAAGTGTACGCGTTATATCCAAATAAATTCTTGACGTTAGATGAATCAAGGGTTTATGTATTGAACACATTGTTTAATTTACCAGAGACTTATTTAATAGCTTGTTTAATAGACTTCTTCACAAACTCGCCGCAGTACACAAGGTAATGTATTCTTGAGTTTAATTATGTTATTAAATCAAAAGAAAAATTTGTTTATTACGTTTTAAATGTGGTACATATAACACGAAAATGGTTAGTGGCCAAGTTATGACGTAATGACTTGGATTGAACGAGGTTTTTACGTTTCACTTATATAATAATGTCCTCCATACCGAATTTCGTTCATGGCGGACAGTCTCAACGGAGAGTAGCTATCTGCGCAGGACAAGATTAATGTGCCCGAATGTATGATCTGTACACAGGTGCACTCTTTATTCACTCACTTTCATAGTTCGTTGAGACGACAATCCAACACCACCGAAGAGAGATCAGGCGCACGGGGGCTAAATACTACCAACTTCCTGACTCCGGACAGCTATTAAGAATTTCTTTTTTTTTATAGTAGAGGGGGCAAACGAGCATGCGGCTCACCTGATGGTAAGTGACTACCGCCGCCCATAAACAACTGCAACACCAGGGGAACCAGGGGAATTGCAGATGCGTTGCCGGCCTTTTAGAAAGGAGTAGGCTCTTTTCTTGAAGGTCCCTAAGTCGTATCAGTCCGGAAAAATTGCTGATGGCGATCGAATCCACAAGGAAATTGTGCGAGGAAGAAAACATCTAAATCGGACAGTGGTGGACCGCCAACTATCCAGATGGTGTGGATGGTATCGGGAGTGCTGCCGCGATGTGCGTTCGTGAAAATTTTGAATAAAATATAAAAAAATTCTTGATAGAAACACCCAACAACTAACGGAATTCGAACATGGGACCTCATCATTAGCAGCTGCGTTTTCAACCACTAGACCGACAAGACAAGTACCGCTTTTAAAACTTACCTTTCCCTTATAAAACCTGCCCACGTAACGAGTTGGGGCCTATATTCATAGTGGAATAAGAAATAGAAAACTAGAAAAATATATTTATAGTATAATTTATATTAGTATGCCACTGCTACATGTGTAATAGTTATAAACTTAGTCATTTTCACGCCAGGAAGTACATATCCGGAAAACCTGTTTAGTAGTTGACGCATAGTGTTCAGGAAATTAGTATTTCTTAAATATCAAAACAAATTAGTAAAACGGAAACATAGCCCTTCTTTGCTAGCCGTATAAGGGAGTTTAAGGCCGCGCTCTGCACCTCGGAACTTGTCAGTGAGCGCGGCTAAAATGCGTGTTGTCCCACTTAGCGTCGTGTGAGAAAGGATTAGACACAGTAAGGAACAATAAGAACCTAGTGGACACACACATTCTAGTAAATTAAAATCGAGCGTGAAAAAATTGACGAATAAATCTTATGGTATCTATTCAAATTTAACTAATTAGAACTTTTTAATAAATAATCTAAGTATGTACATACGTAAACTAAATTGTTTTGAAGTTTTCATACTAATTATGTTATTTTATTACTTTGTTAAAATTGCGATTATAAATATGTTAAAATACATGTTTCCAGGCTTCTTAACTTTACAACAATAACCACTTACCAACTTAGATAAAGACGAGACAAGTCGATACATAGATAGTTTTTGGACGCACATCACCAAAAATCAAAAAAGGTAGAAAAATCACCTCATACGTCGGTTTGGAAAAATGACCCACTAGCGGAACCTTATATTAGGTCAGCAAGCCATGATGAGGGTGAAAGCTAAGATTTTTTGCGTAAAAAATATATTTGTAGTAGAATCAGAATATCTAATATAGCCCAACAATAGATCAGTACGCTAAATTGGCAATGGGCTTTCCACCTACCGGTCTATTTAGATCCATTTAGTTACCGGTATCTACCAAATCTAGGTTTCAGACATCAGCATAACCCAACCTTGATTCTGTGATTACCTACTAGCTTACCAAGCGTGGTGGTTGTGGCAAACACCATGTGTTATACCTTTTTTCCAGCCGTGGTCTTTAATAGGCTAATGATTAAATTAAACTGATATGACTTTTTAATTTTCGTTACTTAACATTTCTGGATTCTTTTTAGGGAAAAGACCGGAGTGAGATGCGGAGATTTAGCGATGTCATTTAAGTCAATATTTCAAGATGTACGAAGTGCAGTAGACTATGTCCATATACACGGTGATCTCAAGTCAAAGACTATAGAAAACCTGGATCTATACCTGAAGAAGGATGAAAGGCTGCCAATGTTCCTATCTAGAATAAGGGAGAGCGGAGCGAAGCTGTTTATACTGACGAACAGCGACTACAACTTTACGGACAAAATTATGAATTACTTGTTCGATTTCCCGCATGGCGCACAAGTAAGTGCTTTACATTTTGGAATAATATCCATCTCCCTCGCATTTTTTCTTATCTTGCCATGAAAGAAATATTATTTTATTTTAAATGACGCTTCATTTTTAATAGACGTTAGTAATTCATTTATTTGTATTTGTTAATCAATAATATAATACGTTTATCAATAATAATATACTACTAAAGGAACTTCGTTCCAACCGAGTGTTCCACGACACTTAATCATGTTTTTTTTTTTAAATAGAATTATTCATTTTACCGTCGTGGCTTTGAATTTTTCTATAAATTCATTTCAGTTTATCTATGTTTAAATTCTGTTATAAGCTTTGACTCGGGTTACATCAGTTACGAATATCTTTTTTACAGCAATTTTCCTATAACATTAAATCCACGATACAGTGTCAATATTACATATTATTTGTCTAGTATTATTCTAATTAGCGTCAGTGAAAACTAGTTAACGATAAGCATCGTTGGTTTATGTTTTGAATCAGAAAGCGAGTTAGGAATGTGGCATTAGAATACCGCTAATCATGTAGGTATTCGATTTCTTTTTACTGACAAATCTTAAAGTTATTCTGATCTATTAGGTATATTTATTTTTAGGGTTCCGTACCTGAAAAGGAAAAAACGGAACCCTTATAGGATCACTTTGTTGTCCGTCTGTCTGTCTGTTTGTCAAGACCCTTTCTCTCAGGAACGCGTGGAGGTATCAAGCTGAAATTCATATCAAATACTCAAGTCTACTGTCCCTTCGAGCTGTGATAAAATCAAACTTCTAAGCGAACGCAAATAAAGATACAGCCGTTCATGCCGCAAATTTTCGACATTCGCAAGGGAATCAAAACCTACAGGGTACTTCCCGTGAACTCAGAATCTTAAAATTTGGTACGAAGCAACGTATTATAGCACAGATATAGGAAAAATTGCGAAAAGCATACATTTTTAGTTACATCATATAATAAAAATATTTTTAATAATTTTAAACTTATATACCTACGGATTTGTTCGGAACCCTCGGTGCGCGAGTCCGACTCGCACTTGGCCGGTTTTTTATTATATAATATTATAGTTTAGGGCGCCAACATTTTGTTGTTAAAAAGGATTATTAAAATGAAGGATACAAATTTTTTTTTTCTTTGGTAATGGACTTCTACGGTTGTACTTTTGCCAGTGTTGAGTAGTAAGATATGAAGATTTGATAAAAACTTCTTTATAATATGCTTTACATTGGGTACTTATTAGCAGATTGTGCGGCAGCTTGAGCCAGCAGACAGTCGATGATAATATTCTCAAGTCGGCCTAACAGACAAGCTAACTTGAGACTTAAAAAAATCAAAGCGCTTGTTTTATTGTTTTCACTAATAGTTCACATGCACAGAAACATAATACACTTATAATTGTATACATTTTGTAAAAGCATTAGTTTTACGTATCAAAATCCACTTCAAACCACAAATCAGGAGCAACAATAACCCAGCGGTCAAGTTTCTGGTGCAACTTTATGGAAATGTTATGAGGTCTATACGAAAAACACCACGGTCATTGATTGGTACACATTTAGTGTCGTTTGCGTAGTGTTGTTGACGGTGATTTGATATATTAGCTATAACTGATTCCTGGAGAATTTCTATCCCATATCATCTATATCAGTTGCGGTGGGCGGGTCGGGTCATTCAACGCTTCACCTTAAACCCGTACCATGTCACTAGAATTTTAATTATGGCCTTTGAACTATATACAGTTTGTTTTTCTATAGGTCAACGACCCTCACAGAAATTGGAGAACCTACTTCGACTGGATAGTAGTGGACGCTAAGAAGCCGCTGTTTTTCGGTGAGGGCACAACATTGAGGCAAGTGGACACACGCACTGGAGCGTTGAAGATGGGACACCATGTCGGACCGCTGCATGAAGGACTTGTTTATTCGGGAGGTAGGCATTTTTTGTTTGATTTTTGTGCTTATTTAACGCTGTTGCGCTTCAAGTGCTTTTAGTTTATAAATATGTTTCGCCGGACGAGGCACTCGTAGATACCGCATACTAGGTACTAAATATACGCAGTGTGGGCGCTGCTTCAAGGCTTGGATGTTGATGGCCATTCATCATTTTTTTGTTGGGTATAAGCACAACTCTATATTTTCTGGTATTTTTTTCTACTCTTATGATACATCATGGGATGATAGCATGATAGGTATTGTTACCGACCGATTACGAATTAATTATAACATTTTAATGATGTTTATTTAACATCGTATGATTTAGTTATCACTTTTGTATTGTAGACGATTGTAACTGTTTCAACTCTAGATAAACTTTATGTCAAGTTTATACAAGCAATTTGTTTGCGTGCGTATTTTGTCCCGAATATAACGAATTTAGATTTTTTTTTATAAAACTTAAGGGACAAACGGACTTACAGTTCACCAGATTACAAGTGGCTACTGCAGCCCATGGATACCAGCAACCAACTTCAATTATGATGTAATGTCAGTGGATGCTGAGGCCCATAAACACCTACAATTACATAAATTATAAATCAAATTTCTTATTTACTTATTTTCTTTTTTTTTATACGTTACCTACACTAGGATTTCCTCCTGTATCGTGGAGGCAGTTTACAAACATAGATTGTACGAGGACAAACATCCAGACCTGGAACAATTATTTGTGGGCCATACAAATACTTGTTCCGTGCGATTCCAACCCGCGGACAACCGGAAATCTCTTTTACTGGAAACGAGGC
Organism: Parnassius mnemosyne; assembly: GCA_963668995.1. NCBI lineage: Eukaryota > Metazoa > Arthropoda > Insecta > Lepidoptera > Papilionidae > Parnassius > Parnassius mnemosyne. The sequence goes on from CAVLGL010000079.1 coordinate 18,907,144, forward strand.
ATTCCGTCTTGGTGGTGACGACGCATATATTTTTTTATAGAATGGCGATGATAAACGAGCACACAGTACACCTGATGGTAAGTGGATGCTGTGGCCCATAGACATCTACATTTGTCCTCAATTAAGAATCAAAATGTAGATGCGTTGTCACCCCTGAAGACTCAGATAGAATGGCTCGTTTCCAGTAAAAATGGTCTCCGGTTCTCTACATTCACCATACGAAACACAACAGCGTTAAGCTGCTATTATACGCTGGTATTCTGTGAGAGCGTGGTCCTTCCCCGGTCGAGCCGACCCATTCGTGCTACAATCATAATACAGCTGCAGCGAGCCTCTACCACGTATAAGTAACACAAAAAAAAAAATCGTAAATCTAATTATGGATGCCCTAAGCGCATTATATATTTACGTATAACATGATTATACGTAAATTTTTTAAAGTAGTTTAACCTCTCAGACCTTGACTTTTTATTGGACATACTTAGTCAGAACTATGGTCAAGCCAAAGAGTATAGTAGGTCAGGCCAAAGACAATTTAAAAAAAAATGGTAAATATAACATAGAGTCATTACTATAATGACTTGTTCTTATCCAAATTAAAAAATTATCAACAATTAAAATATCGAATTTTTTGTATGAAGGTCAAGTGAGCGCTAGAGTAACGAAGATTGCAAGACGATTTGTCGATAAATGAAATGTTTCGAGAAATTATCAATTACTGTGTGTAGTGGCGGTGTATGAATATTCACATCGTTCCGTGGGTCTCGTAAGAGGCCACTGATCCACTGTTCAGTTCCACGGTACACGTAACAAGGTACGTGTACCGTTGAACAGAACGTGGCTACTATGACAAGTATACCCTCTATGAGGAATATAGTGGAGGCCTATGTTCAGTGGGGGTTTTTATAGGATGTAACGGTGTTTGTTGTAATAATGAAAAGAAAAAATATGGGAGGAAAAAAAGGCGAACATTTTTTCTAAATTTAATCTCGGTGGAGTGCGAATACTCCGTGCAATGTTTAGGGCTGCGTTGCAAAGGTGGATAGTATTTGTGACAGTAAAATTCTGTGCTCCCCTTTATTTCCATGAACCATGACCAGCAGTGAAAGGAAACTGTAAGGAGAGGGAAGAATTAATTTTATTATTTGAAAAAGTATTTTTGTGTGTAAAAAAAATGATCAAACATCATCAAACAATTTATTAGACAAAAGTATCTTAAACAAGTTCAATGGTTAAAACAGTAATAAATAACAAAACCAAACAATTCTACTGAAAAAAAATTAAATATTATGTCACTTCTAAGGCAAATTTAACGAACATATGGCGGATATGTTAAAATTCAATATGTATATGTTAAAATCAAATAAATATTATGAAGAAAGAAACAAGGACATAGAAACACTCGATTTTCATAAAGAAAAGAAATATATAATATAATTAATTCGATATACTCAGTAGGAGCCTCAAAAAAAATTAAATCATAGGTATATACTTTATTACGCTATCTTTGACCAACGCCATTTTTCTACCAGACTTCAAACTGGAGGAGGAAGTTGACTGTATGTTTTTTATGTGTGTTATATATTAAATATATGGTTGTGTATTAAGATTAGATGTTTGTTTTATTCGTAATTTTAATTTTTCAGGCTCATGCGACGTGTTCACGGAATTGATCGGCGCGAAGGGCAAGGACGTGTTGTATATAGGTGACCACATCTTCGGCGATATTCTCAAGTCGAAGAAGATCGGAGGCTGGCGTACGTTCCTCATAGTGCCCGAGCTCGTGCAGGAGCTGCACGTGTGGACTGACAAGTGCCAACTCTTCGCGCAGCTGCAGAACCTCGACGTCCAGTTGGGAGATATGTACAAGTGAGTAACATTTGATCTATCAGGTGTTACTATGGTCATTGCATAACTTGATAGCTGCTTCAGTTTTTCCATTAAGCAAAATGCAGCACATTCTGTTTCTAATGCCAGTTTCGCTTTCGAGCTTTGTCTTTTTGATCCAAAATATAAGTGATTTATTACGTTTTTAATTTTGGTTTTTAGAAAAGGTGACTTCAGTATAGTAGCCTTAACAGGTTCTACATTTGAATTGAATGGAAAAATTAACTAGAAAAATAACAAATATTTAACACCATCGTCACAACTTCTTAATTTATTTGACCTCTAATATTGTTAGTATTGATTTGTTCTTTACGTTTGAAATTATTACACGTAATACACTTACGTTTTATAACCTGATGTAAACCCATTATTTTTTTTTTATCATTTATATTTTAACAATCTAAAGAAGAAAAAGAACTTGTTAAATACACTTTCTTTTTCTTGTTTCGATCTAAGGACTATAATATTAATGATAATATGGTAGTATTTTAATACGAAGAAAATGTAGTTATTATAAAACTTAGTATGAAGATTTACTAAGAACTTATTAACATCGTTTTTAATTTGTTTTTATTTTCATCATAAATAATTAGCACGCGATCGTTGGTCAACAAAGACGACAAAGTGAGTTACATCCATTTGTGTAAAACAAAATAAGATATTTTGTTTTAATATCTGTCACGCCGGCTAGTCTCAACGGGGACTAGCCATGTGTGCAGGTAACGATTACAGTGCACGAGTGTAGCGCAAGCACAAGTGCACTCTCTATTCCCTCACGCTCATAGTCCTATGGAACGGCAATAACACACGACCGGAGGGAGATCTGGCGAAGGACCTATGGCTTTACGTGATTTTCGATCGCCTATCACTGCGCTTGTCAGTACGAGGCTGCTACTTAAGAACCTTTCTTCGCCATCGGTTGTGGTTTCTCAAGCTATATGGACGGTTCATTGTCAGTTACTCTTGTTCTTCTGCGGATATTCTCGTTACGGACTTTATACTAGACATTGCGAGCCCTTTCTGTCACACGCTATCTCTATCTAACTTTACCTATTATATTAATTATAGAGATTTGGATTCGAGCACGAAAGAGAAGCCGGACATATCGAAGTTGCGTGCCTCGATACGCGATGTGACGCACAAAATGGATCTCGCGTACGGTATGCTCGGCTCGCTATTCCGATCCGGATCGCGGCAAACGTTCTTCTCTTCACAGGTAAGTGATATTATTCTTTAAATACGTTTTACATTATATCAATTTCATTCCATATACAATAGAAAGTTATCTAAAGTAGAGGTAAGTCGACGAGCGTAGTGACTGGGATACAATGTTAAAGATTTGTAATAATGACCATAATTGGTATTAATTTTTTTTACTTACTTCTAAAACAAATCTGCTTAACTTATAGCGTGCTCAACGAGCAGTTCTTAAATGTTAGATAAAATGTCAAATTTTAAAGTTTATTCGTAATGAAAACATCCACCTCAGGGGCCACCATCTTAAGCTATGTACCAGCTTCTCAAACAGCAACCCCCACAAGCACTTCATTTGTAACCGTGTAGTCATCGAGTGGAATAAGCTTCCAGAGAACGTAGTCCCAGCTCAAAACGTGAACCAATTCAAAAATAGATTAGATAATCACTTTCTGAACTGCAAAAAGAGTAACTAGTGGACAAAAACAGGATACAGGCATTATCAGTTGTCTCAACTGCCTGCCTGTTAATATAATAATAATATATAAATAATAATACATTTTAAACTGGAATGTATGTGGGCATATTAACCGTGTTATCCATCACGCCACATTTTCCTGTGTGTGTCGTAAGAGACATCTATGGGAAATGCCAGAAAGATTTTAATATAGCTTCCGATAGATAGCAGTATAACTAGTTATATCTTTACGGCAGTCATAAAATATCTGCACCAATGACAGACAACAGTATCAAAGTTGAGAGTCTCCTACGTACGTACTATGACATTAAATCCGTCTTCAAATTATCACGATTGAGACACACCCTCCCTATAACGGAAGAGACCCTTGTACGTGGTACAAACCTCCCCCATAAATTGCCTCTAGAGGCAATTTATGGGGGAGGCCCATGTACAGCAGTGGACTTTTGATAAGATGATTAAATTACTTTTCCTGTATCTTCTTAGGCTGTGCCACTACTATTGCGTTCCGGTTTTATGGTATCGGTATAGTCAAACCTGTGAGGTATTCTTCTAGTGTTTCTTGTTGGTTGTTGTCCATGAACTAGAGTAATCGCTTAACATTTGGGTCAGTTTGCTTATCATTTGATTGAAGGTCATCTTTTTTATCAGACAGTTACAGTTCGTTAGTGGATATTGCCCTCCCCTAATATAGGATACTACGCGTTTTAGGCGGATTCACACTTACAGCATCAGATTTACAGTTGTATGTGACGCATCGCCGGCAGAATATTTTACATCTGCTATATACACAAGATCTTTCAAATCTTGTTCACAGTCGTTTCTTACGATTTCCAAAGGAAGAATGGGGTGATGGATTCACCATCACACAGCAAAACATTATATTATGTTTAGGGCAAATCTAATAGAAGTAATTATTTTTCGCGTTTGACTTATTCAGGTTGTGAGGTACGCGGATCTGTACGCAGCGTCGTTCCTGAACCTGATGTACTACCCGTTCTGCTACATGTTCCGAGCGCCCGCCATGTTGATGCCGCACGAGTCGACGGTCGCGCACGAGCAGCGCTTCACCGTCGACACGCCAACCATTGACCGGTCAGTTAACACACTCGCTTCTTAAAAGAGCGATATTGAAAGTATCAACGCTAGCAGCACAAACCTTCAATGCCTTAGGGTGTTTTCATTGACCGTTATCGGGAACAATATGTCGTCGTCGACATATCTAACCGACATGGATATTATCTAGAACTTTTTTATTTAACGACACGGTACCGACATATTGGCTCCAGTTTACCGTCAAGTTTGTAGCACGCTTGTTTGTAGTGCATCCATATAGACCTCTCACGTTGAAATTCGCCGTCTAATTTGCATGATGCCGCACCAGTGGAAACCATGGCGTCGCCAGTAACTTCCTCCGACTAACGACATGCATAATTGATCACTAATACACACGTTCAGGTTTACATGACGCTGCAATCGTGATCAAGTCGGCAGGATCGAAATTCATTTTTTGCTTCAAGTAGACTTGTTATGCACACTAATAGCCATACACCTTCAAGTTTACAAGACGCCGCTTCAAGTGCGCTGCAAACTTATAGTAAAGTGGATCGTGTATGGCAACTGTTATGTATACATATTTATCCATGTATCGTGTCACCCCGCGCCTCCTCGACACAGGTACGCACCTGTGTCGTATTAAACACAATGCGTTGCCAGCTAGCAAGTGTTTTACTCGTGTCCCTACGTCCGATACTTAACAGCATCTATTATGTTTTGCAAATTAAGACAGGCGATAATACTCGACCATACAGCCTAGTGTGGTGTGTGAATTAAATTCACAAAATTATTCACATTTACCAAGTTTTTCTAGGATTCAGTCTAAGCTAGCGGACAATTGATAACGATAATATCTCTAGCCGTGCAAAAACCACTTTTTCACTTCCAAATATTTAACACACAAAATCGCACCACTTTTACGTCTCAAAACCCACTTCAAATAAATATTATTTATAACTATGATACAGAAGCTAATTAATAGAATCAGGCGTTACTTTGCGGAAATCTATTATATTAAACTTGGTACAAAATTACTTCGTGTACATCCGCTCGATAAAATAAAATGTGTGTGTTACCCTCAAAGTAAAAAAAGTTGTGCGGGAGCCCCTCACTAACCCCTAAAGTAAAAAAAAGTTGTGCGGAAGCCCCTCACTCACCCCTAAAGTAAAAAAAAGTTGTGCGGAAGCCCCACACCCACCCTCAAAGTAAAAAAAAGTTGTGCGGAAGCCCCTCACTCACCCCTAAAGTAAAAAAAAGTTGTGCGGAAGCCCCACACCCACCCTCAAAGTAAAAAAAGTTGTGCGGAAGCCCCTCACTCACCCCTAAAGTAAAAAAAAGTTGTGCGGAAGCCCCACACCCACCCTCAAAGTAAAAAAAAGTTGTGCGGAAGCCCCACACCCACCCTCAAAGTAAAAAAAAGTTGTGCGGAAGCCCCACACCCACTCTCAAAGTAAAAAAAAGTTGTGCGGGAGCCCCTCACTCACCCCTAAAGTAAAAAAAAGTTGTGCGGAAGACCCACACCCACCCTCAAAGTAAAAAAAAGTTGTGCGGAAGCCCCACACCCACCCTCAAAGTAAGAAAAGTTGTGCGGGAGCCCCTCACTCACCCCTAAAGTAAAAAAAAAGTTGTGCGGAAGCCCCACACCCACCCTCAAAGTAAAAAAAAGTTGTGCGGAAGCCCCACACCCACCCTCAAAGTAAAAAAAAGTCGTGCGGAAGCCCCACACCCACCCTCAAAGTAAAAAAAAGTTGTGCGGGAGCCCCTCACTCACCCCTAAAGTAAAAAAAGTTGTGCGGAAGCCCCACACCCACCCTTAAAGTAAAAAAAAAGTTGTGCGGAAGCCCCACACCCACCCTCAAAGTAAAAAAAAAGTTGAGCGAGAGCCCCTCACTCACACCTAAAGTAAAAAAAAGTTGTGCGGAAGCCCCACACCCACCCTCAAAGTAAAAAAAGTTGTGCGGGAGCCCCTCACTCACACCTAAAGTAAAAAAAAGCTGTGCGGAAGCCCCACACCCACCCTCAAAGTAAAAAAAAGCTGTGCGGAAGCCCCTCTCTCACCCCTAAAGTAAAAAAAAAGTTGTGCGGAAGCCCCACACCCACCCTCAAAGTAAAAAAAAGTTTTGCGGGAGCCCCTCACTCACCCCTAAATAAAAAAAAGTTGTGCGGAAGCCCCACACCCACCCTCAAAGTAAAAAAAAAATGTGCGGGAGCCCCTCACTCACCCCTAAAGTAAAAAAAAAGTGTGCGGAAGCCCCACACCCACCCTCAAAGTAAAAAAAAGTTGTGCGGAAGTCCCTCTCACCCCACAAGAATTTTTTCCTCAATATTTTGTGTCATGTTAGTGTAGTTTCAAAATATTGGTCATTCTGACAAATACCAGTTTTGAAATTGACCAATAAGAAAGTATTTTGTTTAATTGCTCTAAATATTACAGGTCTAGACATTCGGGTGCTCAACGCCCATACACTATTGTATCGGAAGATATGTCAGAGGAAGCCGTCCCCACAATTGAAACTAACGATTTGAAGGTAAATCAAATAACTGTGAATGAAAAAATATTTTAATTTTAAAATTTAAATCAGGGGTGATTTAAAACTATAAATTATCCTTTTCAGGCTCAAGGATCAGTACCACACGTGAGACCGGAAACGCCGCGCCAACTCACACACACCCACGACGAAGATTGTTCCGACGATGAAGACGTTTCCAAGGCGGGGCAAAAATAAATAAGCTAATGAAATGCATGCTTGAGTATAAAAATCAATTACGAAGGGCTCACTAAATTGTCGAAAATATCTATTTACAGGGCACATACAAACTGTAGTTAATAACTATATGATAACCTTTGCCCTACTATTTATTTGTTTATATACGTTGTTGTAACCTGACGTATTTAAACCTAGATATAGAAGAGTCTAGTGTAGACGTCCTTTGTTATTTATTATATAAAAAATTGAAACTTAAATTTAAAACTACAGATATTTAAAAGTAATGATTGATGAATTATGTTCACATTGGCAGAAAAGGTTTTAAGGCAATATATTATGCTTTAAAGTAACAACAAAATTATGGGTTCTCCAGTTGTAATATTTATTTTTTTCCTATTGCTTAGGGCTCATACCATCAACTTAACGGCTTAATATGCGCACTGAGGTATTTAACTAAATCATAAATTGGTATGTTTGTTTCATTTTTTATTAAATCAATTTTGTTATATTCCATAGCTGCATTATAAAGTTTTTGGTTTTTTTTTTTCCTTTTTGATTGATTCCGTTTTTATAGATAATTTAAATTTTATTAATGTTGTGTATCGAAATGTTTATGCTATTTCAATTTAAATTAAAAAAAAATTATTGTCAATTGTAATCTTAAAAACGCTATGAATTTGCAGGCAAATCGTAAAAACCATTGCATTGAAAATGTCAGAAAGGTAATTTGATTAAATCATGAGACGGTTGTGTGTCATTTCCAGTAGATTGCGTTAAATCGATTTTAATACTGAGGATAGATTCAATGGATGTTATCAATTTCACGATTAGGAATTTATAAATATGAATGTGGTATTGTACAGGTACCCCATATCAAAACCCAGATTTAAGAAAAAAATTAAACAAATTTAATTTTACAAAAACATAAATTGAGGCAGCCTTTTGTAATTAAAGATAAAACTATAGAGTACTAACCAATGTTTAAATAAAATAGAACCAATATTCTTATAATTGCTTATATTATATTTTCAATTCCCCTTAATGCCTGACTTTTCCATGTGAACTTGCTCCACTTTGTTACAATAAACTCTCCGGTTCAATAATAATTACCGTAGAAAATATGCGAACTAAAATATGAATCATGGAGTTCGACAGGAAATGTCGGTAACGCGAGGAATGTGGTGCCCCAGTCAAGGGACCTCTTACGTGACAAAGACTTCTATTAAACCATAGACAATTTTTAATTATTCAATAAAGCAAGGTTTGTTTGTAATGCAGGTGTTTTTATAAGCTACTATAAAAATAAGTAATATGGGAAGAAATGTCCTAACTTGGTTTTGATATATGGCAGCTGTGTTAGTGAAAAGTATTGGTAATACTTATTCGAAAGCGTTTACGAAAACAATGTGATTATACTGGGAGTGATTTTTATATAATTTTTATTGACAAACAAAATCTTAAAATTTAATGAGTATGGAGCGAAATAAATGCAATGAGCAATAGATAAGGATGTTTTATTCTCATTTTCACAAAAGTAAATCTTCTAAGTATTCTTCAAATTCTTCTTCGCGCGTTTTTTCTTCAACTTCTTGTACCCCTGTAACAATAGAATGATAAATAATGCATTCAAATAACAATCTTTAATCCGGATTTACATTTATGTGACCTGTTCTGTTGTGACGCATCAGAACGGTATTGGTTACATACATTTAGTATGGTGTGCGTTTTGATGTGTTGTGATTGCTTCTGATGTTAGGGGTTGGTGTCCTAGCAAAGGTGTGGCGGTGGTACTTCACGCCGGGGCAGCTTCTTACCGTATAAAGGTTTCTCAATATGGATGCTCGAACTTTGACAACGTATAGCGGCCATCTTGGTACAGTGATAGGTATCAATTTTGACAAGAATACTTATTTAGTCTTGACTCTTGACATTTCACCATGGAACGCTACACGCTTCAAACACGCGTTAAAATTGTTAAAATTTACAATCTAATCAGTGTTCTGTTGCGTCGCGTCTAGCTTGAGTGCGTTGCGTCTAATTTATGGCATTCATGGCCGTCGTGCAGCGTCCACAACTCGTCGTTTAGTGAATAAATTTGAGATTTGATTAGATTTTAGATTAATCGGGATTTGAGGCACTGCTACATCGATCACCGTCCAAGAAACACAAGATAGTTGGAGAATATTCTTGCCGTTCATGACAGTGTGTGATAAAATCCCAGACAGTCCATTCTGCGTCGTGCGCAAAAGCTTGTGATCTTTCTGCCATATCAACGGCGCATTTATCGTCGAGACTGGTTCATCCACACAAAGTTCAGTTAACTCAAGAGTTAAAAACCCAACGAGCACAGACAGCGCTGCGTATTCACTGATCGGGCTTCAGAGCATTTAGCGGCTGACGCTGCTTGCGGCAAAAAATTATCTTCAGTGATGGAGGCCATTTCTGGCTTTGTTAAGAAAAAATTGCCGGTTTTGGAGTGACGAAAATCCACGGAGATTAATCAGGTGTCTCTACACTCCGAAAAGTCACTAAGGTGTGGATTTTGGTCCGGCAGTATCATCGGCCCTTATTTCTTCGAAGATGAGCAAGGAGCCGCGCTCACTGTCAACGGGGACCGAAATCGGACGATAATCATAAATTTTTGTAGCGTAGGATAGATGGTATAGACCTTATAAACATTTGGTTTCAACAGGACGGCCCCACTTGCTGTACTGCACAGGAAAAATTGAATTTATTGGATGATAAGTTCAAGGGCTTCGGCATCTCGCGTGATGGCGACATCAACTGGCTACCGAGATCGTGTGACTGAACACCGCTCAGCTACTTTCAGTAGGGCTACGTAAAATTTCTGGTTTATGCAGACAAACCACAAGAAGGAGGTAACATAACTGAATGACAACATGACTTAAACGAGCATGCTCACCTGATGGTGACTACCGCCACCCATTAACAACTGCAATACCAAGGGAATTGCAGATGCGTTGCCGGCCTTTTAAAAAGGAGTAGGCTCTTTTCTTGAAGGTCCCTGAGTCGTATCGGTCCGGAAAAATAGCTGGTGGTATTCGATCCCACAAGGAAGTGCGAGGAAGAAAACTTCTTCTAAATCGCACAGTGGTGGACGGCTAATCATCCAGATGGTATGGATGGTATCGCGAGTTTTGTCGCGATGTCCGATGGTGAAATTGAGCGGCAGGAATTAGTCCGAACAAATCCTCAGAGCACTCCCCTTGGTAGATGCGATAAAATACGCAAAGAGATGCATCTCTACGCAGTGCCAGTGAGTCAAACCGATCGGAAAGAACCTCGGTCGTCGACGATTCGAACCGCTCTGCGTTGTATGTGGTCAAGTGGAAGGCACTGGGGAGCAGAGGGCAGTGGCCCAGAGATGGGAACAGTATTCCATGTGAGGCCGAACCTGCGCTTTGTAAAGTTGCAAACGATGTGCTGGCATGAAATACTGTCTAGCTCTGCTGAGCACGCCACAGTCCGAGACTGTTCAACAAAGTCTCGGCTTCAGACAAGTTTGTTCCGGTATTCGGCGACGTTTTCCCGAGAAATATTGGCACGGCCGGTGTATAAAGCATCACCTGTGCTGTTGTCTGCTTAGCAATGTATGTTACCAGTTTGCAACATATCATTAATATGCAGAAGAAATAGCGTTTGTCATAGCACGCAGCCTTGTGGAACACCAGCGTTAATGGGCTTGTAATCGGAGCATGCACCGTCTACTACGACCTTGATGCTCCGATCTGCAAGAAAACTGGTGATCTAATTGCACAATTTCTCGGGAAGCTCATAGGAAGGAAACTTCAAAAGAAGCGCTTTGTGTAAAACCCGATCGAAGGCCTTCGCTATGTCCAGACTAACGGCGAACGCCTCCTCCTTGGACTCCATTGCCTCCGCCCATCTATGAGTTAGGTAACCTAGAAGATCACCAGGTGAGCGACATCGACGGAAACCGTACTGGCGGTCACTAATCAGCTGATGATCCTCAAGGTACCGCATAAACTGGCAGTTAATAATAGTTTCCTTTACTTTGGTGAACAAGGAAGTGATAGCGACAGGCCTGAAGTTGGACAGATCTGAGCGGTCGCCTTTTTTAGGAATCGGGTGCACTAAAGCTGGTTTCCATGAGTTAGAGCCTAGGGAGTAGGAGTACCGGAAAAGACGCGTTAAAACCGGTGCCAACTCCGGAGCACATGTCTTCAGCACAATAGCTGGGACTCCATCAGGCCCACTCGACTTGTTGACGTCCAGGGAGAGGAGTGATTTGCGCAACAAGCGCTGTGTAAACAGCACTTTCTGCATGGAGCACTCACACCGCGGGATGATCGGCTACGTGTTCCCTCCGTCATCGAGAGTCGAGTTGGATGGCCTAGCAGATCGGCTTTCTCCTTTATTGGCATGGGCCAGTGAATCGTCCACCCCGTGCAGAAATGGCAGAGATGGCTGACAGAAATTCCCTAGAACAGCCTTGGCAAGAGACCAGAATACACGTGTCCCCGAAGGCAGACGTTTCACGCCAATTCTGCCGATGTGCTCTCACTTTGCCTAGGCAATGACATTTTTGAAGGACCTGGAGGCGGAATTATACTTCTTTTTAAGAGCGCTGGTGTTTACATCCCGGGACGTTGATGCGTCAGCCCAGGCCGGGTAGCACTTCTGCTTATAGTGTGATGCAATTTTACAGTAGTGACCAAACCATGGCTGAGTTCTGCCTCCGATAGGCACCACAGATGATGGAATAAATAATTCCATTTCCTGAAGTACCAAATCAGCGACAGAATCAGCAACAACGTTGGGATCGCCCGGCCAGAAGCAAACCCGCCCCCAAGGGTAGGATGCAAAAAAAGGTCGCATCCCGTCCCAATCGGCCGACCTATAGTGCCAAACACGGCGGAAAGCTGCAAATCGCAACTGTGATGGGAGCGGGGGTGGCACCATACTCCGGATCAGACAATGGTCCAAAGAGCCAAAAGGGGCAGGGCATCGACGTAGACCTGATATCCGTCCGGATGAGAGGTGAGCAGAAGGTCGGTCCAACAGGGAAGGTACATGATCCTCCACATCTAGGATCCGCGTAGGCGATGTAACCAGTTGTGTCAGACCCTATGCCAAGGCAAAGTTATAAACAGATGGGATCATAAGCGGATGGGATCTGTTGTAGCACGGAGTCTGCAGCCATTTGGACGTGGTCGATGTGTCAGTCTGTGTCGGCATTACCGCTATGAGACCTATAGAGGCACCCGTAGACGCGGTGATGGTCGTCGCTGTCTACGCGCAGCCATAGGATGGACAGGTCCGTATCTTCAGCAGTCGCTGAGCCGTCGAAAAGATGTCCTCTCCGACGTACACGCAAACTCCAGCCCGGGGCACAAAGAAGTATTCCAATTTGTGCCCCGGGCTGGAGAGATACAAAGTATCAGTCGGAGAGAACACCTGTGTCTCGGTTATAAAGAGCAAGGCCGTCTTTGCCGTCTCCAGGTGATAGTGGACGGCGTTAAGATTTGAATGAAGTCCCCTGATATTGGTTTCGTTTTGAGTGGAATTCCCCCCCCCCCCCCCCCGGTATTCTGTGAGGTCGTGGTGTATTACAAGGATTAAAAAAATATATATTCGAATTGATAATTTACTACTTTTTGATGTTGGTCAAAAACATTGATTTTATTACCTTTCTTCCATAGCGACTCCGCTTTGTCTACTTCGGTTTCTAGAGCTTCCTGCGAAGTACTAGGCTCTGGCTGATTTTCTAAATCAGGTTGACATTCCTCGTCGCTTGTGACAACGTCGCTACTGGTTTTATCTTTCCTCTTCTTCTTTTTCTGGTTCTTTTTCAGTCTCTTCACTTCCCGCTTTTTCGATTTATAGTTTAGTTTTTCTGAACAATCTGGGCATAAACCTGGCACAATAATTTAGATTAAGTCTGAACTTTACTTGATGGATTGTCACTTGTAAGCTATTTTAACATTACCTACTATTTAAAAGTAAGTATTATTATTAAAACACCATAATTATATTTTTAAAGTTTTATGATACGTTCCGATGACACTGCACCATTAATTGGAGCCTTTTGCTCGGCAGATTTAGAGGAAGAAAATATAATCGATGTATCGAAATCGCCTTCTTGTAGTTATAATATATCTAGTAAAAAATATTTTAAGATTGCATATTATCTATTTTTCGTGCTGTTGGTGATGTTAGCCTATACGGCTCTTACAGCTTCATCTCACACACTTCATTATTTTGGGGAATAAGGAGGTGATAATGATAAGCCTGCAGTTGGACGGGTCGGAGCGGTAGCCTTTTTTAGGAATCGTTTTTTTTTTATAGGATAGGATGACAAACGAGCACACAGTCTACCTGATGGTAAGCGGTTGCTGTGACCCATAGACATCCACATCTATCCTCAATAAAGAATCAAAATGCAGATGCGTTGTCACCCGTGAGAACAAAGATGGAATGCCTCTTTTCCAGTAAAAAGGGTCTCCGGGTCTCTACACTTACCATACGAAACGATAGTGTTAAGCTTCTATTTTACACTAGTATTCTGTGAAAGCGTGGTCCTTCCCCGGTCGAGCCGACCCATTCGTGCTACAACTATACTACTAATATAGCTGCAGCATGGCGCTACCACGTCAAATTTTCATCGTAATCGGATGAATGGTATAATTTCTTTAGCCTTAGCAATATTTTTTACTTCTGTGTTCCGCCTGGAAAGTGCAGATTACCGCGACCATGTTGGGTACATGGACCCTCTTTGGGAGGAGGGTACCAACCAACCAACACACATGGTAATGGAGAATCCATGCCCAAGCCACCCTATTCTTCTTGAACGTAAATACTCAGGCTGCCCTGCATATTCTGGGATGAGGGCAAAATTTAGCTTTTTACAAAAACTTCTCTTCTGCAATATCACTGCAACTTCACTCTAACCTTAACGCCGTCCACTCCCATCTGGATACGGTGAAACTGACATCTTATCTTTACACGTGGATACCACTATCATGTTTGGCCACCGGAACCTGCATTTACCAGGCGAAACGCAGAAGTAAAAAATAATGCTGCGGCTAAAAAATTATACCATGCATCCGATTACGATGAAACTTTGGTGAGTTGTAGTGCGCGTCAAGCTGACAAGAAAAAGGCATGGCAACGTACCTATGTTTACTTCTTTTTTACATTAAGACTACTGCCTCGTTAGTAGAGTGGTGGTAAACGCGACTGCTGATCATGAAGGGTTCAGGTGGGTTTTGCTGACAAGAAATTCTCAGTAGCAGCCTGGAGTTAGGAAGTTGGTGTTTCATCCTCGTAAAACGTCGCAAAACACGCGATTCGTTGATCCTACGCCTGATCTCTCCGGACTATGAGAGTGAGGGAATAGAGAGTGCACGTGTGTTTGCGCATACACTTGGGCGTTATAATCCTGTCTGGCGCAGTGTCTGAAATTCGGTTTGAAGGATTTATTCTAAGTCAATGGAAATAATTACTTCATCATTCAAGTTTTGCTGGTATATTATTTCAAAAAATATCAGACCCGAAATATCGAGTTTTATAGGTCCGGCTAGCTAGCGTCGAAGGGTAGAGTTGTGTTTCAGTACACCTTACAAGTAAAATAGGGGGATGAGATGAGTTATCCTCTCTCGACTCCCGAGAAGAGATCGTCACAGGGCAGTAGGCGCTGGTGGGGCTGGGAAGAGTGTGCGTATGTCTCCTTTGTCCAATAGAGGCTCTGTTGAGTTTGGCTGCCATGACCGAAATTCGGTCCGGAGGACATTATTATTGGATAAATTAGGATTAATATTAACAAGAGCCGAAGTAGCTCAGAACCTAAGCGCTTGTTGTAAATTGCGTAGTACCGTCCGGTCCATCCTCGCCGGTACCAATAAAATTGTTAATTGCAATTTCAGTAGCACAGCGGACAGCTCAAAAATCATCTCAGCAGATGAGGCCTTGACTTTTATAGGCACATACGAATATTATAAACGACATTATAAATTTAAGGAGCTTTACGTAATATGTGACGTAGCTTGACGAATGGTTAAGGGGTGCAAAAAGGCGAAATTTTCGGTGACGTATTTGGGTGATTTTCAAAATTTTTGTACAGTTACAAAAATTGAAACAAAAAGGAACATAACATAACATACAAAAATGAACAATGTCACAAAAAAATAACAAAAATGAAATATTAGGGCTAACCCACAGAAGATAATTTAAACAACGAAATCGCATTTTAAATAATTTATTAATAATAAATAATCAGTCTGTTGAATTACATAGTAAAATTCCGTTGTTCATATTCATGAGTAAGTACTGTGTTCTATAAAAGTTTGTCCGGGTATTTGTTTACAGTTTATATTTGTCGACTGGTAATTTGTGGCAAATAGTCTTAAACATATGATTGTAATCATTAAAACAAACAACTTTCCAAAGGAAACGAATATTTTATTTTATTTTATTTTAAAATGTCACGAAAACTGGCCGAATTGCGTTTATAACGTCGTGATTATATATATAAATAATCATATAGAAAAAAAAATCGTTCTTTTGGGAAAGTTGTTTGTTATCATGTCTTTATTTAATTAATACATCTCCGGCAAAGAAAAATCGACTTTGGCTTCCAATAATATAACCTAAGTTTTAAGCTCGCGTAACATAACAAAATTCTAAGTTCTCTTTTAATTCTACAAAAATAATAATAAACGTTATTACTTGATGTCAGAAAACTCAAATAATAATGTATATTAATTTTATTTCAACAACATGATGCACAATCCTAATCCCGACACCTTTCTTGCCCTTCACTCTACAACTACCTACTTACTTAATTTTCGTCACTGTCGCTGAGGTCCAAAAAAATTTAACCTACACAGGTTTCTAATATCTGTTTCTTTTGATTTAGAGGAACATGGCTCTCCTTCTCCCTCTGTGTTTGACAAAGGAGTAAAACCAACCATTTCAGGAAAATGTTTAAATAAGTCGTTTGAAGAAATTTTGTAACGTTTCGGATTTAATATATTTGTTAAGTCATCAAGAGAATAATTGACTGTAATTGTAGTGGACTGTATGTGTAAGGGTGATTAATGCTAGGGACGTTATTAAAGAAAAGGTGGTACACGTTATAATATATATTAAACTATTTACAATGGCGGCAATTATTACTACTATTTACACAAGAGGGAATATCTTCTATGGGAGTCTTGAGTCTTGATTGTCTTTTTTTTTATAGGATCGGGTGACAAACGAGCACACAGTCCACCTGATGGTAAGTGATTACTGTGACCCATAGACATCTACATCTATCCTCAATAAAGACTCAAGATGCAGATGCGTTGTCACCCGTGAGGACTAAGATGGAATGCCTCTTTGCCAGTAAAAAGGGTCTCCGGTTCTCTACACTCACCATACGAAACACAGCAGCGTTAAGCTGCTATTTTACGCTGGTTTTCTGTGAGAGCGTGGTCCTTCCCCGTTCGAGCCGACCCATTCGTGCTACAACCATAATATAGCTGCAGCATGGCTCTACCACGTAGAAGTCTTGAGTCTTCTTTCTTGAGTGTCTTCTTTGCCGGTTTCGAATCGAATGCCGGAGGACATTTTTTTTTGCGCCCAGAAGCAATTGGAAAGGGCTACCCCGATTGCGCAGGGAGGCGGTAAATGCTTTATGCACACCACGACAGCCGGTCTGTCGTGGTTATGTGGGACTCACTGTATCTAACCTAAAGTGGAGCCTAGGTGCTACCCACTAAAAACCGCCTTTGGGACTAAAGATTGGCCAGTTAAGCCGCTTCGTCGGATCGGAAGCGACCCTGCCGGAGGACGTCAAATGCCTCTTCTTTTATTCCCGCGGTGGGGGATCCGTCTTCATAGTGTTCTCGCGCGGTGTTGCTGTGCGCTAATTGGTCGCCTACCTCACGTGATGTCCGGGCGTTGTGCGGGGTACGCGGGGCGTAACGGGGTATGAGGGAGCGACCGGGCGGCGCCTCCCTTCGCTGTCCGTAACACTAATGTTTGACCACTGTTTGACAAAATAGTGGGCGCGTCTGATTCTGTTATCGTTTTCTTCATATCAGATGCCGGTTTGGTTTGTTTAATGTTGATGTTAGATTCCGAGAGTACTTTAGTAGGATGTAATATTGTTTGAGGGCCTGTGTGAATTCGTTTAACTGTCTTTGATGTAAGAGCGGATTTCTGATTCTGTGTTAGTAAACTGAAATCATCGTCATCGGTATCGTTGGAAATTTGTAGTAACACTCCTTTATACCTTGGGTAAAATTTGCAGTGTAGGATCCGGGTTGTAGTATTTTAGATATTCCAGAAGCAGCTTTGGATGTACTTTTGAACAGATTTTAAAATAAAAGTTTCTTCTTCATCAGAATAAGCAAATTGTCGAGTTTATTTTCTTTTAGGTGCCATTAACAAGCAAGTTCCGTGGCGCAGTCACTTAACAATGAGTTGTTGCGCTGGGGGCCGCGGGTTCGATTCCCGCACGGAACAAGTATTTGTATGGCCTACAAATAATTGTTCCGGGTCTGGATGTTTGTCCTCGTGCAATTTATGTTTGTAATCTGCCTCCACGACACAGGAGAAAATCCTAGTGTGGGGGTAACGTTATTAAAAATAGAATTAAAAAAAAATGTTTTTTTAGGAACAAGCAATCACAAAACCCTCTTATTCCTGAGCTTCCAGAGCAGAAACAACTCAAAGTTCTATAATATATGTCATTGGTATGATCACTTACCGACTGTATTTGGTTTAGTTTTTGCGAGTTGGGTAAAGGTATTAAGGAATTCAGGGCAGTTTCATTGCATTCTTTGATAAGATTTATATGTATGTCATTTACAATGAAATGTGTTACTCTACATTCATCTTTCAGAAGAGCAAGTGCAGTTCCAGCATCCGTAACATCTCTTCCATGTGAGACTTTTTATCTAAGAGTCTTTTGATAACTCCTCCTACACCATTAGAAGGGCACCTGCCATGGTAAGACTCGGAAAAATTCCAAGTCCCTTTAACAAAATCCAAATCGTTCAAATTTTTTTTTAAATAGGTAGAAGTTTTTTTTTTGTTTGTACTGGATTGTGGGCCCGTCGGAAAATACGTGCAGAATTATCACTTCAGGGTACTTCCTTTTGATATCCATCAAAAGTGGATTCAAATAAGCCCAAATGGCTTCTGGTGCATGATTATTTTCTTTGTACACGTATCGTATTTTTTTGTACACAACACTAGTGTGTAAAGTAATTTGGTACTGGGAAGCGCCAAAGTGGACGGCTTAACGTAATTCTCCGAGAAATCACAATGAAGAGCTACTTCGTTATCTTCAAGCTGATCTTTTAGATTTCTGTAGGTTTTATTTCGGTGGGCAATATTGAAAACATGCACGGAGTATATTTCAATTCTGCTTCAAACAGACATACAAAGTTTTCTAACCTATCCGATTTTGTTTCTGTCACTACTCATTTTGACGTCTTAGTTTTGTTATCCTTTTCGCATTCGATTTTTTTAGATGACCACTCCAGCCACGACATACTTTCTTCTTTCCTTAATTTGTCATACTGCAAAGATATTTTATTGCACACATCACATTCCGAAAACATGCACTCCTTTGATCTTTTATCACAAACGGTAGCTTCTACATGATCACTTAATTTGTGAAACGATGTTAAGATTTTTTTTGTCAATGCAATAATTTTGAATTCCATGTTGACATGAATTTTGCAAAAACAAGTATCTCGGCCTCTAAGGAGTGGGCTGACAATATGGAATAGCTTGTGTCTGACAAATGTGATGTAAGATATTTGGATACCCGTATCTTTTTTGAATTTTTTGTGTAAATTAATTAAAGTAGGGTAAAGGTCAAAACAGACCCTATAACTAATACGCTTAAAACAACTAGCGATCTAATTAAGAAATACTCCGAGAAATTGAATCTAGACGTAAAATTCGATAATACTTGCATGTGCCAAACCACCGAAGTTGTATGGGTTACCTAAAATACACCAACCGAACGCTCCATTACGTCCAATAGTGAGTCAGATCGATTCGCCAACTTACAGATTGGCTCAACACTTAGCAAAAATACTATCATCACTCAAAGGACACACAAGAACACACAGTAATGATTTATACCATTTTGTCAGTGAGATAAAAAACTTTCAGTCTCTATTTACATGCCTACCTGCATCTCAATTGTAAATAGGAAACTAGAGGAAAACAACATGCCAGCAGAATATGCAATATTACTTAGACATTGCCTTACATCGGGCTGTCTATTGTTGAAGGAAGAGTTTTACAAGCAAGTAGATGGTGTTGCGATGTGCTCGCCGATATTTTCATGGAGGACTTTGAGGAGAAAGCCCTGCTTACTGCACCTGTAACTCCAAGGTTCTACAAACGGTACGTAGACGATACTTTCACAATTTTACCATCAGACAAAGTAACTGCATTTTTAGAAAATCTTAATTCCATAAACTCTAAAATTCAATTTACTATGGAGTTAGAGGCAAATAATTCTTTAGCTTTCCTAGATGTGTTAGTCATTCGAAATCCTAACAACACCATAGGCCATACTGTGTATAGAAAAAAGACCCATACGAACCGATATTTAGACGGTGAATGGCACCATCATCCTTTACAGTTAGTTATCGTGGGCACATCTTTATTATAGAGAGCACGAGGGATCTGTGACAGCAAATACCTGGCCGCTGAACTTCAGCACGTCAAGCAAGTTCTGCACGACAACAAGCTTTGGGTCCCGCGCCTACGTCACAGTGACCGAGTGAAGTCGGCCACAGATGAGCGTGTGCCTGCTCTACTACCATATGTCAGAGGTTTCACAGACAAGATTGGCTACATCTTGAAGCGAGCTTCTATTAGAACATTCTTCAAGACGCCGAAGAAGATTAGTCAGTTCTTACCATCCGTCAAGTGCAATATTTCTCTACAAGATGCAGGAGTATACAAGCTTTATTGTGAATGTGATCTCTCATATATAGGGCAAACAAAGCGACCAATCAAAACCCGCGTAAAAGAACACATAGCTGACCAACCAACGTTCGGGGAAGTCTGCAGTTTGTGATCACATCCTAGACGCCCCCGCCATTACATTAGATTTGATAAACCACAAATTCTCGCGAAAGAACATCGATTCCTGCCAAGGGTGATACGTGAGGCTATTGAAATTAAAAACATCCTAATTTCAATAGAGAGGGAGGCTGGGTACTATCACCTGCTTGGGATCCTGTAATTAATAAAATTAAAACTAAACCTAAGCATACCACTGCAATACTTCAAGACACACTAAGTTCATTCTACGTAGATCGGACCAAAATTAAAGCTGAAGGTACTCCGGCTTAACTCTGATATCGGGACATCAATCACCTCAGTCCCCTGTGACCATGGTACCCGAAATGTCGGGAATCAATAACAAATAAGTAAATTAAACGCGATAGAATCCGTAAAAGTAGTTTTTTTCAACATAATAAAAAAATAAGTTGAAATTTTGAAAATGGAACTCTTAGCCAATATTATTGTGTATGTATTTTATTAATTTGTCATTTATTTATGATTTGGCGGCAAATTGAAAATTGTCGGTGTCACGTCAGCATGAATTTAAGGCGAGAAAATTTTCGTACAATGATTTTTTATGACTTTCGATTTCATTTAAATCGACAAGAAAGTTATGATAGACTTCGATTGGCCATTCACGATGAAGCCCCATCTCGTGACACCGTTTACAACTGGTTTAAATGTGGTCGCACTAATCTCACTGATGAGTGATGATCTGCGTGAGAGACGGCCTTCTACGGCGACGACTGAAGATAACATCAGTGTTGTGCGGCGTATGATAGAGACTGACAAAAGAGTGACTTATCAGCAGATTCGGACAAGCTTAGGCATCGGATGAGTCAAATGGCACAAAATTCTCCATGAACATTTAGCGGTCAGGAAGCTTTGTTCCCGGTGGATACCTCATAACTTGACAGAGGCCCAAAAATTCCGTCGTGTTGATTGGTGTCGTGAAATCATCATCATCATCATTACAGCCCTTCACAAATCCACTGCTAAACATAGGCTTCTCCCAAGGAATGTCAAAAAACACGGTCCTGAGCCACCTGCATCCATCGACTTCCTGCATGTCATACCAGGACGTCACTCTATCTAGTGGGGGGACGCCCTACACTTCGTCCGCCGGTACGAGGCCGCCACTCGAGAACCTTTTTTCCCCATCGGTTGTCGGTTCTTCGAGCTATATGGCCGGCCCATTGCCACTTCACCTTACTAATCCGTTGGCTATGTCGGTCACTCTGGTTCTACTGCGGATATCTTCATTTCTAAGTTTATCACGCAGAGAAACTCCGAGCATAGTCCTCTCCATAGCTCACTGAGCAACCTTGAGGTTCCTCATCCGGCCAGCAGTGAAGGACCACGTCTCAGTTCCATAGGTCATCACTGGCAACAAGCACTGGTTGTAATCTCGTTTTCGAGTTTTGAGGTATACCTGACGAGAAGATGTGTCGTAATATCCTGAACGCTGCCCAACCGAGTTGAATCCTTCGAGTGACCTCTCGGTCGAAGTTGGACTTACCTAGTCGGACTATTTATCCAAGGTAAACATAATCGTCAACAACTTTGAGCTTAGTGCTTCCAACAACTACCGGCATAGGTGTGACATGGACATTAAACATGATCTTTGTTTTGCTTTTGTCCATGTTCATCTTAAGACCTATCCGTTGGGAGACACTATTGAGGTCTTGAGTATAGTGCTTAGGTCTTCCAGCGATTCTGCCATAAGGACTATATCGTCGGCAAATCGAAGGTGAGTGATGTACTCGCCATTGATGTTAATACCGTATGCTTTCCAGTCCAGTAGCTTGAAAACGTCTTCCAATGCAGCGGTGAAGAGTTTCGGAGATATAACGTCACCCTGTCTTACACCTTTCTACAGTTGGATAGGTTTCGTACTCTGGTTCTGTACTCGGATAGCCATCGTAGGCCTACTGTACAAACACTTCAGCACTTCGATATACCGATAGTCAACTTGGCACCGCTGAAGGGACTGTCGCACCGCCCAAATTTAGACGGAATTAAAGGCTTTCTCATAGTCCACATACGCAAGGCAAAGTGGCAGATTGTACTCTTCTGTTTTCTGTACAATTTGCCGAAGGGTGTATATTATATGTACTAAAGCCTTTTCGGCAACCGGCTTGTTAGGGAGGCTGGAAGTCGTCGAGTCTGCGTACGAGACGATTCGTAATGACTCTCGAAAACAGCACGTAGACGCGGCTCAGAAGGGAAATCGGTCTGTAGTTATTTAAGAGAGCTTCATCGCTGTTCTTGAAGAACAAGACTTAAAGCATTTCTGCTCCACGCCTGCGGAGTAGTACCACCATGGAGGACGGAACTAAAGAGTTTCTGAAGGACTTCCGTAACTGTAAAACTTCCGTAAGTACCGGTTTTCCACCCGCTTTCAGAAGCTCCTCTGTAATTCCATCCTCGCCCGGGGACTGGCCGTTTTAAGGTGCTGGAGAGCCATTCTAATCTCGCTCAGACGTAAAATGGTTCAAAGATTTAACGGAGCTGACTCAAATGCTGTGTTCGACATACTTACACGTGACGAACGCTGGATTTATTGTTATGATCCTGAAACTAAGAGACAGTCTGCTGTTTGGGTGTTTCCTTCCGAGGAGTTGCCAACTAAAGTGAAGAGAGGTCGAAGCGTGGGAAAAAAGATGGTGGCCTCGTTCTTCGGACGGACAGGTCATTACGCAATAATTGTTCAATTGTTTGCCACTTGTCTTGGAAAAAGTTTGGCAGAAACGACCTCCAGTAGGATCCTCTTTCATCACGACGACGCCTCGTTGCACACCGCCAAGCAAACAATCGACTACTTGGCGATGTCAGACGTGAAATTACTGGGTCACTCGCCCTATAGCCCCGACATCGATTTTTGTACTTATTTCCGAAAAAAAAAAGAAAAGCTTCGAGGAAAACGTTTTATGGACGCTGAGGAAGCAGTGGCTGCTAAAGTATTGATGTAAAGGGACACTATTTTGAAAAGATATAATAAAACTAATAACTTGCTAGTTTGTTCAGTTTTTGATTTTCGAGTGTCAACCTCGTATCATGCATTAGGTTATTAATTAATATTTTATATAATTTACATCATAATTAGAGTCATAAAGATATTGTGCAACTAGAACATGTAAATTATATGTGGGTAGTTTCTTTATGTTTTTTTTTGTTACGCACACGTGCTTAGAGACACGAGGTTGCTATATGAAAATATTATGAGACTGAAGAAGTATCCATCATTTTTTTTTTAATCACATATTAATAATGATCTGAAATGTTGAAACCCATCAGGAAAAGTGTTGCTCAAGGATAATAATACTAGTTTGATCACTTTAATGCATTTTTCTTGGATAATATTCACGTAGACGTTTTCAAACTACAAAATGTACAGATATTTTGAAAATCACCCATTTATCGGCTCCTTAGTAGTTTAGAATGTTTTCTATTGCCTTGAATTTTATAAACATAAACAAGCCGGACACAATCGCTGGTTCTGAGTTCTGATGTATGGAATTCAAAAGTAAAGTCCCGTCAAGAAACAACGTGCACTACAAATAATGTGCCAACCGCTATAGAATAAAAGTGGAATCATCGTAAACGATCTTTTTCGTGCTAAGCAAATTTCTTAACAAAAAATAAAGCCCGTGTAAAGACAGTAAATTTAACTTACGAAGTTTTACGAGGGCATTTTTCTTCTCATTATCTTCGACGTAAGCGAAATTCACTTCCCAAGACTTCAGATCTTGAGAGCTGTTACACTGCTTCGCACCGCATTGAAACTGGCCCTTGCCTAACACGACTTCCCTTTCTACGCGCCAACGCAGAGCTACCTTTCAGTTAAAGTACATAGTTATCATTAACATTTTTTCAAAGTAGAAGAACAAGAACTTAAGTTTAAAATTTTTCAATTTTAAACTTAAGTTCAAATATATAACTACTTTTATTTGAAATTATCCCAAATTAAATGTGATTTATGGGCAACAACGTTTTTGCCTACCGATCGACTCTTACGAATGTTTGCGTACGCAGTATAATCAGTTAAAATAATGCATTACCGCGCATTTTGAATTAAAAGAAAAAATAAAAAGGACAGAATTATTGATATTTCTTTAATTAAATTGTGTTCACCATTTGCCTTGCCTGTTACTTATTCTGAACCTTCTCTGCAAATTTGGCCGGTAATTGAAAAATAACCCTTTATAATACAAAACACATTCGATATTTTAATGTAACCATTTTACCAAAATGACAAAGCATAAGAATAGGTTTTAAAAATAGGTAGGAAAATTTTGTTAAAATAACATATAATATACCTATATATTTTTTATCTCTTTTTAATTATATATATCAAACCTACACATGAGCTAACTATAACAGAGTAACAGCAATCAAATAATTGCATTGAGTGTACTGGAGTTGACGCTAAAACATACAAATTAAACCTACGTCTGTTTTCTTTGCTATAACTCATACCGTATTGCATAACAGTAGACGAAACTGTTTGCAAGATTCAAGGGTCGGACATAGCAAATGCCGTGTGATGGCCATGTAAGAGAATACATCATCATCGTCGTTATGGGTGACAAACGAACACACAGTCCATCAGACGGTAGGTGGTTACTGTGGCCCATAGGCATCTACATCTGTCCTCAATTACTTGATGCAGATGAGTTGTCACGCGTGAGGACTAAGATGGAATGCCTAATTTCCAGTAGAAATGGTCTCCGGTTCTCTACACTCACCATACGAAACGCAGCAGCGTTAAGCTGCTATTTTACGCTGGTATTCTATGGGAGCGTGGTCCTACCCAGGTCGAGCCGAACCATTCGTGCAACAACTATACCACTAATATAGCTGCAGCATGGCTCTACCTCGTAAGAGTGTATTATCTTTCATTTACAAGTGCATGCTGTAAGAAGCGTACTATAAAAACCGGAAGGGACTTCCGACAAATTGTTTAAATAACCGTCCCGTTTGTGCCAAACCAAAAATACTCAGACCGATAACAGAGAGTAGCATCAAACGAGAGAAACATCGTGTATTGCGATGTCGCAATACGCCTGCCAAGTGTTGTGATAACGCCAAATCTTCCTAACCAAAGGAGAGATACATATTACTCAGTGGACTTTTATGGGCTGGTGAAGATGAAGAACGAAATAAGGAATCGTGGATCCTGAGTATAAAATTATGCCGAAGCGAACATTATTTTTGGACCCTAATTACCAAACAAAATAACAATTGCATACCTTAAACGAAAGCGCAAGGTATGTTCTACTATCGCCTAAAAATTAAGATTCCAACGTTTTATCGAATAAAATCGTATCTAGCAATCATATTATACATATAAATGATATAAAAAGCACATTGTTAGAATGATAAATGATTGTTGAACTTATTAATATTTTTTTTAATCGATTAATAGCTATTTTTAAATAAAAAAGGGGTTTTAGTGGCTTATGGTGTGGATTTATCATGTCCCCAAGGCTTGTAAACACAATAACTTTTGAAAATATCAATTGTTTAACTCAATCTATTTTTTAATCTTTTCATCTATCATGTGGGAAGCCACTGAATGTAAATGGCAGTGTAATTTTGTTTTGTTTAGCTATTATTAATTTTTTTCGGCTCCAAAATGGGGAAATTCTCGTTGATTTGTTAGCCTTGTATGTAAATTATTTCTGTAAATGGGGAGCTACAGCCACAGAGTCGTTTACTCACACCCAGTTCGGCGTCAATCGCCGTCGTGAGTGGACATTATTTTAGTTGTTTGCAGCGGCTCAAAAAGATCCCTGTACAAATACACGATATTTGAATAACCAACTTTCTTAAATACTTGATTATAATAATAATAAGAGATTTTTTTTATTACAATATTTTAAAAGCACAGAATAAATAATAGTAGTAGGTACGTACTAAAAGTAAGTAGTATAAATTTTTTTGTCATGGGTGTCATTTTCATGGTTTTCGAGGGTGCTGAAGCCGATAGTGCTGTCGAAATGTAAATCCAAGATGGCGGCTGCAATAAGTATAAATTTTTTCATCATGAGTGTCATTTTCATGGTTTTCGAGGGTGTTGAAGCCGATAGTGCTGTCGAAATGTAAATCCAAGATGGCAGCTGAATTAGGTACCAATTTTTAATCATGGGTGTCGTTTTCATAGTTTTGATAGTGTTGAAGCCGATAGTGCTGTCGAAATGTAAATCCAAGATGGCGGCTGCAATAGATATCATTTTTTTTCATCTTGGGTGTCATTTTCATGGTTTTCGAGGGTGTTGAAGCCGATAGTGCTATCGAAATGTAAATCCAAGATGGCGGCTGCAATAAGTATAAATTTTTTCATCATGAGTGTCATTTTCATGGTTTTCGAGGGTGTTGAAGCCGATAGTGCTGTCGAAATGTAAATCCAAGATGGTGGCTGAAGTAGGTACCAATTTTTTCATCATGGGTGTCATTCTCATGGTTTTCGCGGGTGTTGAAGCCGATAGTGCTGTCGAAATGTAAATCCAAAATGGCGGCTGCAATAGATATAAAATTTTTCATCATGGGTGTCATTTTCATGGTTTTCGAGGGTGTTGAAGCCGATAGTGCTGTCGAAATGTAAATCTAAGATGGCGGCTGAAGTAGGTACCAATTTTTCATCATGGGTGTCATTTTCATGGTTTTCGAGGGTGTTGAAGCCGATAGTGCTGTCGAAATGTAAATCCAAGATGGGGGTTGCAATAGATATCAATTTTTTCATCATGGGTGTCGTTTTCATAGTTTTCGAGGGTGTTGAAGCCGATAGTGCTATCGAAATGTAAATCCAAGATGGTGGCTGCAATAGATATCAATTTTTTCCTCATCGGTGTCATTTTCATGCTTTTCGAGAGTTGAAGCCGATAGGGTTGTCGAAATGTAAATCCAAGATGGCGGCTGCAATAGATATCAATTTTTTCATCATGGGTGTCATTATCATGGTTTTCGAGGGTGTTGAAGCCGATAGTGCTGTCGAAATGTAAATCTAAGATGGCGGCTGAAGTAGGTACCAATTTTTTCATCATGGGTGTCATTTTCATGGTTTTCGAGGGTGTTGAAGCCGATAGTGCTGTCGAAATGTAAATCCAAGATGGGGGTTGCAATAGATATAAAATTTTTCATCATGGGTGTCATTTTCATGGTTTTCGAGGGTGTTGAAGCCGATAGTGCTGTCGAAATGTAAATCTAAAACGGCGGCTGAAGTAGGTACCAATTTTTTCATCATGGGTGTCATTTTCATGGTTTTCGAGGGTGTTGAAGCCGATAGTGCTGTCGAAATGTAAATCCAAGATGGGGGTTGCAATAGATATCAATTTTTTCATCATGGGTGTCGTTTTCATAGTTTTCGAGGGTGTTGAAGCCGATAGTGCTATCGAAATGTAAATCCAAGATGGCGGCTGCAATAGGTATCAATTTTTTCCTCATGGGTGTCATTTTCATGCTTTTCGAGAGTTGAAGCCGATAGGGTTGTCGAAATGTAAATCCAAGATGGCGGCTGCAATAGATATCAATTTTTTCATCATGGGTGTCATTCTCATGGTTTTCGCGGGTGTTGAAGCCGATAGTGCTGTCGAAATGTAATTCCAAGATGGCGGCTTCAATAGATATCAATTTTTTCCTCATGGGTGTCATTTTCATGCTTTTCGAGAGTTGAAGCCGATAGGATTGTCGAAATGTAAATCCAAGATGGCGGCTGCAATAGATATCAATTTTTTCATCATGGGTGTCATTCTCATGGTTTTCGCGGGTGTTGAAGCCGATAGTGCTGTCGAAATGTAAATCCAAAATGGCGGCTGCAATAGATATAAAATTTTTCATCATGGGTGTCATTTTCATGGTTTTCGAGGGTGTTAAAGCCGATAGTGCTGTCGAAATGTAAATCTAAGATGGCGGCTGAAGTAGGTACCAATTTTTTCATCATGGGTGTCATTTTCATGGTTTTCGAGGGTGTTGAAGCCGATAGTGCTGTCGAAATGTAAATCCAAGATGGGGGTTGCAATAGATATCAATTTTTTCATCATGGGTGTCGTTTTCATAGTTTTCGAGGGTGTTGAAGCCGATAGTGCTATCGAAATGTAAATCCAAGATGGCGGCTGCAATAGGTATCAATTTTTTCCTCATGGGTGTCATTTTCATGCTTTTCGAGAGTTGAAGCCGATAGGGTTGTCGAAATGTAAATCCAAGATGGCGGCTGCAATAGATATCAATTTTTTCATCATGGGTGTCATTATCATGGTTTTCGAGGGTGTTGAAGCCGATAGTGCTGTCGAAATGTAAATCTAAGATGGCGGCTGAAGTAGGTACCAATTTTTTCATCATGGGTGTCATTTTCATGGTTTTCGAGGGTGTTGAAGCCGATAGTGCTGTCGAAATGTAATTCCAAGATGGCGGCTTCAATAGATATCAATTTTTTCCTCATGGGTGTCATTTTCATGCTTTTCGAGAGTTGAAGCCGATAGGATTGTCGAAATGTAAATCCAAGATGGCGGCTGCAATAGATATCAATTTTTTCATCATGGGTGTCATTCTCATGGTTTTCGCGGGTGTTGAAGCCGATAGTGCTGTCGAAATGTAATTCCAAGATGGCGGCTTCAATAGATATCAATTTTTCATCTTGGGTGTCATTTTCATGGTTTTCGAGGGTGTTTCAACCGATAGTGCTCTCGAAATGTAAATCCAAGATGGCGGCCGCAATAGGTATCAATTTTTTCATCATCGGTGTCATTTTCATGGTTTTCGAGGGTGCTGATGCCGATAGTGCCGTCGAAATGTAAATATAAGGTGGCAGCTGCAATAGATATCAATTTTTTCATCATGGGTGTCATTTTCATGGTTTTCGAGGGTGTTGAAGCCGATAGTGCTGTCGAAATGTAATTCCAAAATGGCGGCTTCAATAGATATCAATTTTTTCCTCATGGGTGTCATTTTCATGCTTTTCGAGAGTTGAAGCCGATAGGATTGTCGAAATGTAAATCCAAGATGGCGGCTGCAATAGATATCAATTTTTTCATCATGGGTGTCATTCTCATGGTTTTCGCGGGTGTTGAAGCCGATAGTGCTGTCGAAATGTAATTCCAAGATGGCGGCTTCAATAGATATCAATTTTTCATCTTGGGTGTCATTTTCATGGTTTTCGAGGGTGTTTCAACCGATAGTGCTGTCGAAATGTAAATCCAAGATGGCGGCCGCAATAGGTATCAATTTTTTCATCATCGGTGTCATTTTCATGGTTTTCGAGGGTGCTGATGCCGATAGTGCCGTCGAAATGTAAATATAAGGTGGCAGCTGCAATTGATATCAATTTTTTCATCATGGGTGTCATTCTCATGGTTTTCGAGCGTGCTGATGCCGATAGTGCTGTATAAATATAAATAAAAGGTGGCGGCTGCAATAGATATGAATTTTTTCATCATGGGTGTCATTCTCATGGTTTTCGAGGGTGTTGAAGCCGATAGTGCTGTCGAAATGTAAATCCAAGATGGTGACTGAAGTAGGTACCAATATTTTCATCTTGGGTGTCATTTTCATGGTTTTCGAGGGTGTTGAAGCCGATAGTGCTGTCGAAATGTAAATCCAAGATGGCGGCTGAAGTAGGTACCAATTTTTTCATCATGGGTGTCATTTTCATAGTTTTCGCGGGTGTTGAAGCCGATAGTGCTGTCGAAATGTAAATCCAAGATGGCGGCTGAAGTAGGTACCAATTTTTTCATCATGGGTGTCATTTTCATAGTTTTCGAGGGTGTTGAAGCCGATAGTGCTGTCGAAATGTATTTAAACTACTTTAAAAGTTCCGTATAATCATGTTATACGTAATTTTTTTAATTCGCTTAAGGTATACCCAATTGGATTTACCAATATATTTTGATAATTATTTCTCACAGAAAATGTAATTTTCAGACATTATCAAAAAAATATACCCTTTTACGAACCCTAGGAAAAGGAAAATAGGGCTACTTCTGGTGTGAGTGTGAGATTTAAAATTTAAACTAACCTGGCACCCTGGTGTGGAAAGTAACAATAGTTTCTTTAAAGTAATCCTATGCCATCTAGAAACATAGATAAATAAATAGTCTAGAAACATTATAAAATGGTTAATCATTACGATAAGTTCGAGTCACAATTAACTTTATAAACGCTTAATTTCTTCGAAACGTACGAGAAAAAAAATTAAAAAGGTAAAAGGACCTACTATATTAATATTTCTTCAATCTATGGTTCAGTATAGAATATTTATTCAACGTGAAACCATAGAATAAATAATAGACTGAACCTCTATAATTTTTAAAACATACGGTTTCAGACAAGACAAGACTATCATGGGATTTTAACTTATAATGTATCTATACAGTATGAATAAAATATAAAAAAATGAAACCTATGAATAAAAATATTATGCAATAATGTAATCATAAAATAAATGTTAACAATAAATACTTAATCATTTTAACTTATTATTATTTCATATAAAATATTGTAATATGTTATGTTTCCGGTACATAATGTTTCCTCACAATTATTATTTTGCCGTCTAATATGTAGGAAATCAAAATTCTAATTAACCATTTCAGTTTTACCAGCTACCGTGATAGAGTTCCGGTTGTTCAGGTATGAAGCGAGTGATCGCTTGGCCCCAACACACAGAATTACTACAAATGGGTGTTAGATGAATGATGAACGGTTAACCTGTATGAGTATTAGTAGTGCTGTTAAGCACTACTAGTACATATTTATTTCTCTTAAATCTACTTCTTGTTTCACTTTAATAACATATTATTAGTTCTTTACCTATGAAATTGCCGTTTTTTGTGAAATAGGTTAACGAATTTTTTTTATTTATTTTTATATCTATTAACCTAAGTAATCTCCCATGCAATCTATCGATGCATCTTTGCCAATGCAGTGGCAGAGTATTTATGCTCTTCTTGAATAAATCAGATGCACGGGAGACAACAAATTCTTCAAAGGCATTTTGTACTGCCTCTCCGATATTAAATTTTTCCCGCCTAAAAGTTATCCAAATTCTGGAAAGTGTCTGTAGGAGCACGGTCTGGTGAGTACGGGGGATTAACGAGAGCTCCCAACCCCAGCTTTTGTAATTTGTAGACCGTGTGTTTTACAGTATGAGGTCGCACGTTGTCGTGCAGGAGCAGCGGGGACGAGCAATTGACCACAGCTTGTTGGAGACATACGAGCTTCTCCATCATTGTGTTCAGTCCGTTACAATACACATCTGAATTAATGCTCATCCCGTTTGGTAAGAAGCTGTAATTAATCACACCGGCGCTAGAACACCTAACAGTGACCATTACTTTTCTGGGGGTAAGTTTTCGTTTACGACAATGTTTAGGTGCTGAACCAGGATCCAACCAACTTGCTGAGCGCTTGCGATTGTCAAACAGAATCCATTTTTCGTCGCAGGTAACAATGCGGTTTAAAATTTCTTCGTAAATTTGTGCTAGTTGAGCAAGGCACGTTTCGAAGCGTATACTTCGCGCTGGCGACCATTGAGTTCGTGGAGCACCCATTTGTCAAACATTGCCAATTTAACGAAAATAGACCAATATTGTTTTAGTGTTAATGTCGAAAGCTGCTGCTAGTTCAACCGTAGATTGAGTATCATCAGCTTCCACAACAGTCTTTAATTCGTAATTGTCGACCAAAGTTTTCGGACGACCACTGGGTCATTTTTCAGGTTGAAAATTCCAGAACGAAAGCGGGGAAGGTGGTGCTTCGTTTGTAGTATTCGCTCCGTAAACGTCGTTGATGTTGCGTGGCGCTTGTGCCGCGTGGCTGCTACGACGGTACTCATATTTCATAATTACTCGAATTTTTAACGTATCCATAACGCTAATCAATAAACAAATGACTAATTTTGAAAACTTAATTTGAAATTAGAATTCTTAGCCTAACAACAATTATTTTGTTTTGAAATGGCCAGTATCTACTGCAGAACGGCAATTTCATAGGAAAAGACCCATATTATTCTGACCATGCCGAAGAGCCATTCAGAAATCTTGGATAACATTTACGGTCCATCTTAGATGATATCTTATATAATTTATTACTTCGGAACACTATTTAACCATAATTATTTGTTTCTGAATTTTACGATAATATTCTTAGCCTAAAAAAGTAGGTAAATGATTCTCGTGTGGACTGTGGACTTTACCCACATCGTATTTTTATTAAAGAAAAAGATTCCTTATACTAATGTAACGCATAATTATGACCTAGCTAGCCTAACCGTGGCAGCGCAAGCCAATTCCGAACAGAGTCGGCTTTCATGAAATTGTTAAATGCAATTAAAGTTTAGTTTTTAAAGCTTTGTTTACCAGCAATGAAACCTTTTTGTCTGAGAAAGTAAAAATGCTCAATCATAAGAAGAGCATAAGTGTGCAGATTTTTACTTAAATATTTACTTTCGATCTTTTTCACCTAATAATCAAATTTAATTAAGTACCTACATATATGCATAATATATATTTACACCAATCGCTAACAATTCAGTTTTTCGTCACTTCCAACCGTGACATTAAAAGAGGAGGCAGATGTGCTCTTGTTACTTTAATATAACAACGCGGGTGAATGTACAGGGGCTATATTTAGCCTACAAAAAGGCACTACGGTTATTGTTGCGCACCCTAGTATATCACACAAAGGAAGGTCTCTCGGGCAAAAAAATAATTGAATTTCACCAGCCCCGGCTCAACCTTTAATAGTTAGGGGAGATCGACGTACATAATTTTATCTTCAATGTCGCATATAAATTCTCAAATGCAAATAGTATCAGTAGTATGGCATATTATATTATGTATAGAGTATTGACCGTTAGTAATATCTCTGCTCCTCGTATTATAATATTATGAAAAGCTATGATTAAACTCTTTAACAATCTACACATGATTGGTAATTTTACTATTATTGTTTTGTTTAATTAATAGCATTAATCATTTCAATCTATTTGTATTTTCTATATAAAAATAAACTCCAAACTTACTTTATTTTCTTTATATCTGCTTAAATCACAGATACAATACTCTTTGAAGAGCTTATCATAATACTTTTTAGCTAATTGTTTCTCCCAGGTGTCGGCGACATCGTCATCTTCCCAGAGAAATTTGTGGTTTTCTCTAATGACGTCGAGGTCTGTGCGATCTCTGGAGGTGTCCCGTTTAAGATTGGCAGTGGAGCCTTTTTTATTCAAACAGTATATATTAACTAAATGCTTATGTAACTCATACGGATTTAGATTACGCAACCTGGCTGACATCGTTAGCGTAACCTAGAACAAAGGGAAAATGACCTATTTAGTTTAGAAATGAAATAAAACATGACTTGCAACAAACAACTCTTTTAATAAAATTGACAATTATTACATTTTTTCATAAAACAGTTTATAATTTGTATTAAACGGATCTTATTCTAATTGTCATGATGAGTTTATAACAAGGTGCATTTTCGATAAATAATAAAAATTGCAGTTTAATATAGGCATCAATAAATATAAGGTTTCTTTTGTGCAAGAGTTAATATCTACTCTGAATATTATTGTCAGTCTTGTAGATTTTTGTGATTTTTTTTTATTTGGCTCAATCTAATTCCTTATTCTATAAACAAGTCATGCAGCTAAACCTCTAAATATTTAAATATAATAAATATATTAAAATGTAATTATTGCCTACTACTAAACATATAAAACTTGTCATAAAATATGCAATATTGACAATCTGTATTTGATTTCCAAATGTGGCACTGCCTATAAATACAACTTTGGTTTATTTGCCAATTACATAATTCATCTAGTGTATTCTTAATTTACATACATTGTTATAAAATGGTTTGTAATAAAAATATTACATAGTAAATACCAAGCAAAACATTTGTATACAGAATGATAGTAAATATTTGACTTTGTCATTTAATAAGAACTATTATTTACCTACATTTTACAATTAGTATATTGTCACTGTTCCACATTTGTGATGTATTTATCAACATATTTAACTGATTTAACTACCATAGACTTAATTACACTACACTTAAATGTATACTAGTTGTTCGAAATGGCTAAACTTTGTTTTGAGACCATTTTACAAGAAAAAATTTGGTGGCATGAAATAGTGCTAATTAAAATATGATTATCATAAATATATAAAATTATTGACTATAGATCCAATTTGGCATGTCTAGATTTACTTCTATGCTTCTTCTAAACTAAGAATTATTTGGTATTTGTTGCAGTTACATTATATAGATTAGGCACATAAGAAATTATTATTGCTTTGGTTACAACACAGTTCCATAAGAATCACTTTAAATACTTATCTAAAATTTGGCAAAAGGACACTTTACATCTGGTATTTCTATACCTTGAAGTAAAGATGTACAAAAATATACAATAATATTAAAGCTCTCAGAAAAGCAGGAACAATTATATGTTATAGTGAAAAATGTTTCTTGATGTATGAAGGCCCCAATTTTCTATCATATGCAAACATTAAGGCTATCTATCAGAGTCTTTGGTCATTTGACCTATATTCACAAGTTAATATATCACCTTATCATATCTAAAAAGGCAACTTTGGATTGAGATATGTGTGACTCTATATTTAAAGCACCTGCAAAGACATTAACTAACATTAAACATATGTACCCCAAACATGCATTTATATATCGCATAAATAATATTCTTAACTCAAAAGCAACTACAGCGGCACACCATGAGTGTTTGGAGACTCACATTAACACACCATAATGACTAAATTATGAACTAGACCATCAAACTTTCAAATTTGGCATAAAAAGATGAAAATTTTCATTTAAAATCATATGACTAAATTTTTTGGCAATTAGAGAATTGGAACATACAGCTTTGTATTATGAGTAGAACACACTATATT
This sequence comes from Parnassius mnemosyne, assembly GCA_963668995.1. Lineage (NCBI taxonomy): Eukaryota > Metazoa > Arthropoda > Insecta > Lepidoptera > Papilionidae > Parnassius > Parnassius mnemosyne. The sequence goes on from CAVLGL010000079.1 coordinate 18,942,456, forward strand.
TAAGAGTAGAAATAAAATATTCAACTCAATTTTCATAAATGCTTGAGTCTACAGTGTGTGATACTATTAGCTTCAAATACAAAACTAATGTCAAAATCAACCGTGAGTTTTCTCATGTTTCTTCATATTATCGGAGCGAGTGAATGCCTTGTCACACACTCCACAGTAATAAGATTTTTGCTTAGTATGTACTGTCATATGACGTGAGAGTTCACTCTTTGTTACAAACTTTTTCTCACAGACAGTGCAAGCATGTTTTCGCACATTCAAATGGAACTTCATATGTATAGAGAGGGAGCTTGACTGAGAGAATGCTTTATGGCATAGTTCACAAACAAAAGGCCTTTCGCCTGTGTGCTTACGTAGATGATTCATAAAGCCCGTTTTAGTGTAATCTTTCTGGCAAAGATGACAGAAGCTGGACTTCGAGTCTAACATTCCTGGAAAATGATTATTTATATGTTTTCTAAGCTCCCAATAACTAGGAAACTTTTCAGAGCAAACATGACACGGATATTTCTTCTCTTCGGTAGGTTTCACACTGCACTCATGTGAGGAAAGTAAAAGTTCACTGGGGAACATCTGGTTACATTGGCTACAAGTATGACTAGCCTCTGAATCAGTAGACAGTGTGACCTCTAGGTAATTTTCAATCGACATAACATTCCCATTAGAACTATCAGCATCGTCGATTTGGGGTTGAATCATTTGGTCAATATCTGAATTATCTTTGGTATCCATTTTCACTAAATAGTCTCTGTAATCTAACATATTTTTATCTGAATTGTTATTATCTGGCTCTACGAGATGAAGAACTGGTGACTCGCTTTGTTCTCTATCCGGTGATGCTTTTTCATTGTCAGAGTTTTCAAGCTTCGAGGATATGTTGTAGTCTGACTCCCAATCATTTTCAACAATTTCTACATCCGAGTCGGAATCTTCAGCGCTAGAAACTGAATTATTGACTAAATGAAATCCAATATCGTCGAATCGTAACACATTTGGTGGTAGTTTAACCCCCACGATAGCTTGGATCGCCTGCCATGAAAGCTCCTGGGGGTTGTTCTGCATATTATATCTCACTACTCTAACCTACAAACGAGTTTACAATTACTATAAAATAATACTACAAAATGCGCTCTAAAATAATTTTAAATAAAACAAATAACATTACCTTTTATGTCCACGATATAAACAACTTTGATTTAAATAAATATGCAGATGACACTTATTTTCTACATCTAAAAATATTATGCTATACACTGCACTACACTGCTGTATATGTATATGGATGTCGGATTGGTTAGTTGAATGCGTCTTTGTCATTGAATTTGAAATTGAATTGAAAACTCGATAACAGATTGCAGCACATCGAGCGCTTTAAGCCCTGTTTTAAATTATGTCATTTAGTAATGTGTTTATTAATGTAATCATAATAGAAAATTGGTCGTGTTGTTGAAAATATAATTTTAATTCTTACATTCATTACAAAAAACAAATAAACAATATAAAATAAGTAAACATAATAAGATAATTTGATATCCAATGTAAATTTAACAAGTTACAAGCTAAAGAGTACCTATAAGCAGCACAGACTACTTAGTGGATACTATAAGCAGTAAGTAAAGCGGAATAAAATTATTGTACGTAGGTAGCTTAATTATTAAATAAATAAAGTTACCATTAATAAAGCAATTTAAAATAAATGGATTAATTTCAATTCATGGAATTAGTTTTAATTAAAATGTGTTTTTGTTTAAGTAAAAGTTCTTGTACTATTATTTATTCGGTGGTATAAGGTGGGTTTTAGTTATTTTCTAATTACTTAAAATTATTGCTACTTTTTAGTCTTCTTTAGTTCCACTATATAAAACATGGAGTTATAATAATTCCATGTCTAAAAAATGTACTCTGCAATTTAGTGTTTTAGTGTTATTTGCTAACAATAGTGTAATGTTTCGACAACAGAAGCAGAATTTGGTGGTTTATAATGCAAGGTCATTTTCATGTGTTAAGTAGATGTGACTCTTTCTATTATTACGAGGATACTGAATAAGTCAATTGAAACAAATACTTTTCCATCATGTTGGAAAAGAGCACTGGTAAGGCCCATACCTAAAAAAAATTCTCCTACCGAAATAAAAGACTTGCGTCCTATTTCGATTTTGCCAGTACTATCTAAAGTTTTAGAAAAAGTAGTGTTAAATCAAGTGCTGAACTACTTAGAAACCAGAGATGTAATACCTAAATTTCAGTCGGGCTTTCGCAGGGGTCATGGTACAGAAACTGCACTTTTACACGTCACAGACGACCTGACCGAGGCTTCGGATATGGGGATGAGTAGTATAATGGTATTACTTGATTATTCTCGAGCATTGTTTAACTAGGAAACTTTTCAGAGCAAACATGACACGGATATTTCTTCTCTTCGGTAGGTTTCACACTGCACTCATGTGAGGAAAGTAAAAGTTCACTGGGGAACATCTGGTTACATTGGCTACAAGTGGTTGTAACAACCACTTGTAGCCAATGTAACCAGAATGTTGTGTGGCAACATGTTTGAAAACTGAACTACTTTTAGATAAGCTAAGTTGCTATGGATTCTCAAAGAATACATGTCTCTGGTTTCACAGTTTCCTCGCTAATAGAGAACAAATGGTAGAAACTGACGACAAATACGGAGAAAAAAGACGGTCGTGTCTCAGGTCAGTTCAGCGCGGCGTACCTCAAGGCTCTCTACTTAGTCCAGTCCTATTTACAATTTTTACAGCAGATCTACCTAGGCATATAAAGTTTTGTAAATATCACTTATATGCTGATGATACACAACTGTACTACTCGTTTTACAGTAAAGACGCTCGAAAAGCTATTGAGAAAGTTAATGATGACCTGAGAAGTATTCACACATGGTCTGAAAATAACTCTTTGGTTCTCAATGCAGCCAAATCTCAAATGTTGGTCTTAGGCACTAAACGCCAAATAAAAAATGTATTAGACGTTGGAGAAAAAGTAAAAATAAATAATGTTATTCTGGAACAAGTAACCTCTGCCCGTAATCTCGGCCTGATTTTAGATGGGGAACAAAAATTTATTGATCACGTTAATAACAAAATAAGGACAGCATTTTTCAAGCTGAAAACGCTCTACAAAATCAGACCATATCTTAAGGAGGATTTACGGATACTTTTATGTGATACCCTGGTACTATCTCAATTTAATTACTGCAGTTCCACCTTTGGTCCAAGACTAAAGTTTAACACAGAGAGGGCAATACAAAGAGTGCAAAATGCATGTGTTCGTTTTTGCTTTAATGCGCCCAAAAGAGAATCTATTACCCCGTACTTAAATAAAAAGTGCTTACTTAACATGAGTGCTAGAAGGGAGCTTCAGTACGCTTGTACAGTGCATAGGGTAATATGGAACAAAAAGCCTGAGTACCTATTTGAAAAACTCCTATGGATCAAAGACATTTCACATAGAAGCCTTCGTACGAACTCGTTAAACATGTTAAGCATGCCAAAACATAAAACAACGCGGTACAGAGGATGTTTCAAGTTTGTTGCAGCAAGGATATGGAACGATTTGCCCCCTCCTATGAGAAATAAAATGAGTACGGAAAGCTTCAAAGCTAAATATAAATCAGCATTGCTGAAGCGGCAAATTGCTGCAGAAAACTTGAAACATACCTACTGGAAATATATAAACTTAAGAGACTTTTTTTAAAATTATGATATAACCCTTATAAAACATCCCCTTATATTATAAACTGTACAATCACGCACACACATACACATACACACACACATACACACATGCACGCACGCACACACACACACACACACACACACACACACACACACACACACACACACACACATACATACACACATACGCGTGCGCGTGCGCGCGTGCGCACGAATGCAAGAATTATTAACTGATTAATTAATAATTATGAAAGTTCACAACCATACCATGTTAAATTCCAATGATAGATGAGGAGTAAATGAAAGAGGTGATTGGGGAACTCGAAATTCTCATAACACCCGTGTAACATCTCAGGGAAGAAGGAGTGCCTGAAAATCAGCGCTTCATGGGATCTAGTTCCATGTGAGCAAAAGCTGAGTCACCTCCGTTTGCCTAAATTAAATTAAGGTTAAATAATTAGTTTATATGTAAACATGTGTTTAAAAGTGGCAATAAAATGATATTTATTTATTTATTTATTATTTATTTAAGTACCAGCGATTGTAAAAAGTTGAAATCAATTAATCTTTAAAACCAATAAATACAACGTCTTTTATTAATATTATGGCTATTATAATAGTTTTTTGACCTTATTGCCTCAATGAGGCAGTTGAGGTTTTGAGGTCCCAGGTTTGAATCCTGAGTTCGAGCAAAACCAGTTATTGGTATTTTGTGTCAAAAATTCTCAGTAGTAGCCCCGAGTTCACAAGTTGGTGTTGTTTCACTTACAACCCTCTGAAAGCACGTAAAACCGATGGTCCTGAGCCTGATCTCTCTTCAGTCTTGTAGGATAACCGTCCTATCGGACTATGAGAGTGAGTAAATAGAGTCCACTAGTGCTTGCGCATACACTCGTGTATTGTGATCCTATCATAGAAGTTTTGCTGGTATAATTATTTAAAAAAGTATCAGACCCAAAACATCCAGTTTTATAGGTCCGGCTAGCTAGCGTCTAAGGGTAGAGTTGTGTTTCGGTACACCTTACAAGGATAATAGGGGGATGATATGAGTTATCCTCCCCAAAGGAGAGACCGTGACAGGGTAGTAGGCGCTGGTAGAGTTACGGAAGAGTGTAAGTGTGTTCCCATTGGCCTGCAGATAAATTAAATTATAATTACTATTATAATATAATCGTCGTGTAGGAGCCTCGTAAGAGAATCCACTACACTATACCATCCTGTGGTTGTTGAAAAGGAAATAGAAAGAAACTATAACAGGAGATGGATAGCAGAATTTTGCCTAAGAATCTAAGAATGAATCATCAGTGACAACACTGGTTTTACTTACACTTCTTATGATTTTGAGAAATTGACAAGAATTGTCACAGATTCCCGAGTTGGTTTCGTTGGTTGACCTCTTGGTTGAAGTTGGACTTACACCTACAAAAAGGGACATTGTAATATGACCGGTACACATTCTCATCAACAACTTCAAGCAAAGTGTTCTCAACAACTACTGGTATAAGTGTAACATGGACGTTAGACCGTTAGTCCCGTTAAACGTCTTATACACGGTCCATCTTGACGTATGTCCCGCCAAGGTCATGAAGTCACTCAATCATTGTTGTTTTGCGTCGTGCCTTGTGAATGACTTTGGAGTGACGTACGATAAGGTGGGCCGTGTATAAGACATTTTAGACATGATTTCAGTCTTGTCTATGTTCAACTTAAAAGCTTAAAACCTGCTTGTTGGAAAACACCACTGAGTTCGTTGAGCATAGTGCTTAGGTCCTCCAGCGATTCAGCCATAATAACTATATCGTCAGCAAATTGAAGGTGTTGTATATTTTAAATTTGTGTATTTGCCATTAATGTTAACACCTTACTCCGAAACCTACTGGTGTAAAGTCATTGTAGGTCGTGATCCTGCTAACTACAGCAATCAATTATATCCTACGCTGTCCAAATTTGATTCTGCAATCTTAAGTTTACCCCATTCCAGTGCTGCCGTAGAGAGGATCTCATCTATAAATTTAATAAAGACAAAACAACGCAATAAACAATATAGGTACTATTGAAAGTATTTAACTTAGCCTTTAGCTCTTTAGTCTATAACCTAGAGGTTGATAATAAATTACTGTGGAAATTTATCAAAAATATGTAATAATAAAGTAACTATTAGTTCGTTTGTTGCAAATGTTTTAGTTTTAATATGTTGTTTCTTTAAACTAATGTTTTAAATATTGCTGATAAAAATTTTTGTGTATATTTTTATTTAATAACGATAATCAAACCTTATCACGTTCGTATTTCCCTTGTTTTTCAAAAGAAGCAATAATGATGATGATGATCAATAATTCTATTTTGGTTTATTTGATTATACAGATTTTAAGTTAAACTAGCATACAGATTTTAGCAGTTTCTACTACAGATAAAAGGTTCGAGGAATCTGGCAACACTGACCAGAATTTAAAAACAAACAAGAATTTGGCCTAAAGGTCTAGATACCAGGCCAAAGGCCATAAACTCCAAAAAAACAAGCATCCAAGCCAAAAATCTCAATTTAAATAAGTTATATAGCTTGCTACATATAATATATTTATCTATGAAGTTATAAACAAGTTATAAATATAATGTTTCTTTCAATTTAACCTCTCAGACCTTGACATTTTATTGGACATATTTAGTTAGAACTATGGTCAAGCCAAAGAGTATAGTAGGTCAGGCCAGACGATTTTTTAAAAAAATGGTAAAAATAACTTAGAGTCATTACTATGTTCATATCCAAAAATAAAAAATTATCAACAATTAAAATATCGAATTATTTATATGAAGGTCAAGTGAGCGCTAGAGTGACGACGATTGCAAGACGATTTGTCGATAAATGAAATGTTTCGAGAAATTATCAATTACTGTGTAGTGGCGGTGTATGAATATTCATACTATTCCGTGGGTTTCGTAAGAGGCGACTGATCCACTGTTCAATACAACAAGGTACGTGTACCGTGGAACAGAACGTGGCAACTATGACAAGTATACCCTCTATGAGGAATATAGTGGAGGCCTATGTTCATTGGGGGTTTTTATAGGATGTAACGGTCCATCACCAGCAGTGGAATGAAACTGTAAGGAGAGGGAGGGATTAATTTTATTATTTAAAAAAATATTTTTGTGTTTTATTTTTTTATAGAAGAGGGGGCAAACGAGCATGCGGCTCACCTGATGGTAAGTGACTACCGCCGCCCGTGAACAACCGCAACACCAGGGGAATTGCAGATGCGTTGCCGGCCGTTTAGAAAGGTGTAAGCTCTTTTCTTGAAGGTCCCTAAGTCGTATCGGTCTGGAAAATCCGCCGGTGGTAAACAATTATGTGTAAAAAAGTCATCAAACAGCATCAAACAATTTATTAAACAAAAGTTGCGTAAACAAGTTCAATGGTTAAAACAATATTAAATAACAAAACCAAACAATTCTACTGAAAAGAAAAAAAAGTAAATATTATTTCACTTTTACAACTAAGGCAAATCTAACGAATCGCTATATTATGTTAAAATTCAATATATATACATACATATATATATATGTTAAAATCGAATAAATATTATGAAGAAAGAAACAAGGACATAGAAACACTTGATTTTCATAAAGAAAAAAAATATATAATATAATTATATCGATAAACTCAGTAGAAGCCTCAAAAAAAATTAAATCACAGGTATATACTTGTACATCCGTAAGATAGCGTAATAAAGTATATACTTTATTACGCTATCTTTGAGCAACGCCATTTTTCTAACGACTTCAAACAGGAGAAGGAAGTCGACTGTGTTTTTTTATGTGTGTTACCTCATAACCTTCTGGGTGAACTGATTTCGATGATTCTTTTTTTATTTGAAAGCTGGTGCTTCACATTCACATTTTTATTTTTAGTTATTGTTGAAAACAACTTCGCCATAATGTTCACTATATATCGAAATTATAACATAAAACGTAATTTTCGCGCATTGGACTTTGTGGGATATGAAAATTTGTGTTTATTACATGATTTATTGTGATAACTCACACTTTTTATTTACTTTTCAGTTAATTCTGGCTATTAAATATAGTGATACGTGAACGACACAGTATTTGAAATGGCAATTTTATAAAATATATGAAATTGTTACGAAGCAAAATATAAGGAATTAAATTTTAAAACAGTGTAATTACTTACCATTTGTATAAAAACTAACAAAAAACTTTCTATTGTACCCACTTAATTTTTTGTAAAATTTCTAGTTGCCTCTTACACTCACGCGGCGAAGGATATAAGACTAAAGTATGTGACGTAAACGCGACGCGAGGCGGAAACTCGTCATTTGAAGTAAATTCTGTTAATTTAAAGAAGCGTAATTTAATAACGAAACTAATTCTAATAAAATTTTAGTTTTATAGTTCATCTAAATAACATTTAAAAAATAATTGTTATGAGCACAATAACTATGGTTCTGACTAAACGTAGTGTAGTGATCATATACTCTTTGGTTCTGAGGGGTCCTTTCTAAATATTACCATACTCTTTGGAGCGTTCTACAAAGTTGACCTTGGATTGCCTCATGTGTACTAGTCTTGGGCATAGTCGGTCGCCGTTGGGAGCGCTCAATATAGTTCGTTGTCCTATAGCGAACTAGTTCGCTCATTTAGTTAGTTCTTTTTTAATTTTTCAGTAGATCTATTAAAAAAAGATGAGTTTATTGAATGTCAGTAAATAAAAATTAATTGAATTTACTTTAAAAATTATTAATAGATTAATTAGTATGTAATATACTACATAATATATAATATATGCAAGATACTTATCAAGAACTATTTGATGATATGGAAATTAAAATAAAATATGATAAACGATACTAAATATGCTTTTATATTTTTGAAGTGTATTGAATTAATGAAAATAACACAACTGCAATTTATAGATTACATGTCGCTAATTAATTTAACATAGTAATAAAGTGTAACCTTGATATAACAAGCCTCAATATAACGAATTCCTCGATTTAACGAATTTATCGAAATCCTCTAGAACTGCCTGTAAGAGCTAACGCAAAATATAATTCTACATTACGACGTTACTATTTTAACTTTTTACGACACACACACACAAACACACACACACACACACACACACACACACACACACATATATATATATATATATATATATATGAGGTATTATTTACCTCTATTTAACCAATTTTTTTAACTTGAAATCTTGACATAACATATCCTATTAATTATTCCCACTTAATTCCGCAATAAATCATGTCATGACAGGTTCAGACACGTACATGACAGGCAGATGACTATTTACGTAATAGTGAAATTAATAAACAAGTTTTCTTACCTCGTTAAAACGAATTGTAGTTCCACCTAACCTCTATATAACAAACCTTAATATAACGAATTACTTAATTAACAGTGGTAGAGCCACGCGGCAGCTTTTGCTGTCTCACGGATGGGCCGGCTCGAACCGGGGTAGTACCACGACCTCACAGAAAACCAGCGTGAAGTAGAGGTTTACCTCTGCGTTTCGCTTGGTGAGTGCAGGTGGCCGGAGGCACTTTTTACTGGAAATGAGGCATTCCTTCTTAGTCCTCACGGGTGACAACGCATCTACATTTTGATTTGTAACAGAGAATAGATGTAGATGTCTATGGGCCACAGCAACCACTTACCATCAGGTGGACTGTGTGCTCTTTTGTCACCCTTATCCTATAAAAAAAAACTTGGTAAAATAACGAATACTTTCTAATTCCATTCAGTTTCGTTATATTGAGGTTTCATTTTGAATTTTACTTCGAATAAACTTGTTGTCGAAAAAACTACACATATTTTAATTTGAATAAACTTACCGTAAAATCGCATTGAGAACTATACGGTATTTATGTACTGTTTACTATCACTTTCATATAAATATTGTGAGCCAGCAATATTTGTTATTTGTTGTGAATTGTGCACTAATAAAACTTTTATTAGAGACTCTAAATTATATACTTTAAACTCTGGTGAGAACGGTAAGAGTAAAAATAAATCAGTCGGTTAGCCATGCAGCGCTACTCCATAATAGAGCGGACGCCAGAAAAATAAATATTTAAAGAACTAAGAGCGAGATTATCGACGAACTAGTTCGCATAGTTCACCTAAAAGATCGCTCTTCCCACCTAGGTCGTTCGCGAACTACCCAAGACTAATGTGTACCAATGTGTACTTCAAAGGCTTGACAGATTAAAAATGATGAAATATACTTATTACTTATTATAACATATAAATAAGTATTATAATTGTAGTAAACATATTATAAATTATACTATAATATATAATTAAGCATTTTTCTAAATTATATTCCAATTCATAATGGTTTCTTTAAAAACGTTAGAGGACTATCTTAGATCAAAAGACAACTCCAAGAACTTTATAAACTGTTCAGAAGTTCCACCTATTTGTAAGTCTGAACCTTGTATGCTAGGAGTTGATGAAGCAGGTCGAGGACCAGTTTTAGGTATGATATTTTTGTTTAGATGATTACTTGAATTTAAAAAAAAATCGTTTTATTATCGGACATTTAGGGTCATTGTGCTTCGATGCTGATAGGCTATACTAAAAAGTAGATAACTAGACCCTTCAATACATTTGTATTTTTAAATAAAGTTTGTTCATTTTAAAAACAACCTGTATTGTGCAGCTAAATATTTGCTGTAATTTTACTGTCAACTTTCAGTAGCAAAGAGGCAACGGCTGAAACTATTTAGTTTTTGGGGTTCCCTTTCCTCTTACCCTCAGCTATTTGGTCTCTCCTGCTGAACACTTTCTTATTCTGTTGTTTGATTTAATTTTTTTTAATTCATTCTATATGCAATATTATATTCAACAATATTGAATTTTATTTATAGTATTCTCATCGACATAATATATTTTATATTATTTATAATTTTTACATCTATCTCGATTAAAATTTAAAATTCAAACATGTTTTCACCCCTTAGAACTAAGATGGAATGCCTCATTCCAGAAAAAAAAGCCTCCTGTTTTCTACACTTACCATACGAAACAGAATCATTAAACTATTAATTTACGCTGTTATACTGTGAGAGGTCAAGGCAACCCATTTGTGCTACAACTAAAATATAGCATTATATTATATATTTATAACATTGAATCGGATCAATTCTGTCAGACCTGTGAACAGGCCTAGGTCAATAAATTTTTTTGGTGTTCAAAACCAGGCGCTGTCACCTAATGTATGGAACCTATGGGACATCACCATTGAATAAATTATGTTGGCTTCGCAGGTTGATGTAGTACTTGACATACCATGTAGATGGCACTGTTACAGAATCATTTCATTAGTAAAAAAATAATATACTATTTTAAAATCATTCACAATTACATTATAAAAGAATATTGCAAAATTGGTAAATTTGTAGTAGTTAGGTACTTAAAGATGTGGTCTAGGTTGTAGATTTTGAAAAAGTGATAAACCCTCTCAGAAATGAGAAGAGGCCTGTGCCCATCAGAGGGACGTATATAGGCTAACTTAACTTTAACCAAACAAGTGATGGATTTTTTCTTTTTTTTTGCGAGAACTGGTAACCTAGCCTACGGCCTCGTACCTGCTTGACGTTAAGTTTCAGGACAGAATTATGAAGGATATGAATTCTGAATATATAAAGATAATAATTTGAATTCCCATTTCCCCCTATTTATGTTTGCCATGGGAGTGTTTTCAAACTCACTCGAAAATTGGCCTATATGGTTCTATTAACCATATAGGCCAATTTTCGAGTGAGTTTGAAACTGTATGAAGAATAAACTTAACTAGTAGAATAAGTTTCAATTAATAAATTTTATAGTTATCAATTCCAGGGCCAATGGTTTATGGAGTGGCATTCTGTCCATTAAGTCAGAAAGCAGTTCTGCAGTCTTTGGGATGTGCCGATTCTAAAGCACTAACAGAAGATAAGCGTGATGAAATTTTCACAAAAATGTTAACTGAAAGTGAACCAGTACAGAATGTCGGTTGGACTGCAGAAATTATATCTCCTAATTACATTTCTAATTCTATGTACAGAAGAGCAAAACATTCTTTAAATGAGGTGAGAAATTTAATGATTTATTTTGTTTTAATAGAATCAGGCATTACTTTGTGGAAATCCATTCATTCATCCAATAACAATGGTAAAAAATTATTAGCTAATATAAGATCCAAATTAGTTAAGATTGCACAGATTCATTTTTAGCATTGTTATTATTTAGTTTTATTGAAGAGTACAGGTTACCGTTTTTAAGAAGGTTTAGTTGAAGAGATGGAAAATTGTAAGGGACATGATTTACCATGATTAACCGATCGCCTACACAATCACAAACCTAATATCCTAATAAATACTTTTTACAACGCTAGGCAAGTAACATAGTGGGCACATTCTTTTCCCCAGACCAACATGGAGTATAACATGTTAATAAGTTTCATAAGTATAGAGTATATTTTCTGCTTTTACATTGTGCAAGTAACATAGTAGTTTTTTCTTTTAGGTATTATAACCTACTACTGCTACTATACTAGAAATTTAGGGGTGGCATTTGCTGGATAATATATTGTCCATCAGTTTCATCATCACACATGAATATAACCTCAAACTTGCGGTTTCAAAGGATACAGTCACGCCAGCAATTTCATCTATATGCCGAATAGATATCCTGCAGACTGGCGATTAATAAGCATTTTCAGTAATATCAGCCCTGTGCACATAATTCTGCTTGCCCAGCGTGATGAGTAAGAGCTATATTTTAAAGACTACTTTTACTTTTTGGTGCGTTCTTGTACAGGCTCGTATCCAGCTTTGGGCTTAAAATGCTGATGAAAATGAAAAGTACCTAAACTAAGTCATTATAATTCTTGGTGTGTACACCTTTGAAGAGAAGTTTTCACAAATTTGGTGTGCTAGAAAATTTGGATGGGTCTTTTTATGCAGCTTCATGTTTCTACCAAATTTAACGACTGTGTACTTTGAACATGTGCTCACACTAATCACTGACTGCTGAATGCACAATAAATCAATTAGGTGCTGCCTAAGTGATTTACGTTGTTCAGTAGTGTGTGGCAACTATGGGAAATTTCAGAAATATTTTTTGGCTGCAATATTTTTTTTTTTTTTTTATAAGATATGGGTGACAAACGAGCATACAGTCCACCTGATGGTAAGTGGTTGCTGCGGCCCATAGACATCTACATCTATCCTCTGTTACAAATCAAAATGTAGATGCGTTGTCACCCGTGAGGACTAAGATGGAATGCCTCATTTCCAGTAAAAAGGGCCTCCGGCCACCTGCACTCACCAAGCGAAACGCAGAGGTAAACCTCTACTTCACGCTGGTTTTCTGTGAGGTCGTGGTACTACCCCGGTTCGAGCCGGCCCATCCGTGCGACAGCAAAAGCTGCCGCGTGGCTCTACCACTGTTAAAAAATATTAAGGAGTATATAACCATCTCGTTTATGTCAGACCCAAAATACCCAAGTTACCGTAGACTGCAGACTGCTGATGGGCAGCAGCGTCAAAGTAGCGAGTTTGCTAGATGTCTGATATTGTAATTTGCAATTTGCCTGTCAAGTGTGAGCATTAAGGCAAATTCTTTCTAAAACGTAAGAGATTCATGTCCAGCAGTGGACTTTCAGGGGACGATGATGAAGTAGAAGTTATAAATGTTGTAATATAAAATGTTTAATAATATTTAATAGTGTATTATCCCATCCAATAATGAAAATTTATTGAAGAAAAAAATGCTTTAGGTGTCTATGAACTCTGCAATAAGTTTAATTAAAAAAGTAATTGAAGAAGGAGTAAATTTAGCAGAAATTTATGTGGATACAGTTGGCCCTCCTGAGAAATACCAGGCCAAATTGTTAGAAATATTCCCTAATATTAAAATAACGGTAAGTTTAATAAAATATGCTTATGGTATGTTAGTTTATGAAATAATGGCTCGCACAACCAACATATTCTAGATTTAAATTTCAGACAGAGGCAGCAATTTGTGCAAAAACACACAACCTTCTTCAGTTTTCATATTTGGTTGTGTTGAGATATATGAGGCAGTGACAGTATTTCTGCCATGACATCCTACCATACTGGCGATGGTATAGTATTAACTCGTAGCATCGAGTATGGGTAGGCTGGGATTAGTATTAGTATCTGTGTCAGCATATAAACTTTTTATGAAGTCACTTTCTTGTTTGTCTGTTGTTCCAGTTGGAATTTATTTATTAATTTTAGACTAACTTCCCGATGAGCTGGAAATTAAAAAATTTGAATATAGTTCAAATTCGCATGACAATACATAAATGTGATAAAAAAAAAACGTAGTATTTTTTTTTTACTTTTGTTGACACAGAACTTATAGCCTATAAATGTACAGCCTGTAGGCCACAAGTCCCTGTATTACTGAGTGGATTATGAAGTAATTTAGTCAGTGCGATTGCGTGTTAGCAGACTTCACACGCCTTCTAAATATTATTTTTGTTCCTAAGATAGGTAGGTTTCCTCGTGATAATTTCTTTCAGCACTGACTGAGCACATACGTACGGCTTCGGCTTGACCAAAATATGACGTGCTTTGGATACTATTCCTTGTCACTGTTCTAGATATTGTTGTTCTGTTAATTTTCGAAATAGGTTTTCTGTGAGAAAGCCTATATATAATGGTCGACCAGTGATGTACTGTAATGATGATGTCGGAAGTGACGAGATTTCTGATTTATACCATAATTTTATGGGTATGATTTTAAATCTTGATTTTTGTATTGGGTAGTTTATGTAAGATTTTTGGCGGGCGTATTGTTGGCGATCCCAGTACCAAACGTCTCGCAACTTTGACATTGCACCCTGTTGCCAGCCTCGATATTTGACGTCTCGCGTAATCGATATGGTTATATCATCAACTATCGTAAGCTATAAGAACTCTGTGGTAATGGATTCTCTTATGCCGCCGCTAAACTTCATTATGTCGTATAACTACTCATTATAATTTGGAGAGTCAGACTTGTTTCTTTTTAATATCTATTACTGATGTTTTCGAAAGCACACATCATTTAAGTACGTATATTAGAGTGACAAACTACTTTACGTCCGCTTAACGGTAAATGGCTACTGCAGGACGTAAACACACACTACCAATTCCAAACAAAGAAGGCCACAGATGCCACAGATGGCCACAAACCTAGATACAGTGTGGGCTGTCGTGCTACACTATAAGGTACCTGGAGCCAGAAATAGAGAGGGATACCATCCAGCAAAGTATTCTAACGTAACTGTCACTGATGTGACACATTGAGATAATATTGAGGGTATGCTTGGATGCAGTGTCATGGAAGCACAACATGTTCAATCAAAAACTAACAGTCTTGATCTATCCACAAACATTGACCAATAATTGTTACCATATGTTCTGAATATGAATTTTAGCCAAAGTCGACATGATATGTGGAATGTATAATATTGATTGTTCCGTGTGGTGATGGCGTAGGAGAATCCCAAAACCTTATTTCTTCTCGTGGGTATCGTAAGAGACGTCTATGGAAAATGCCAGAAAGATAAGGCTAAGGCTTCCAATAGATAGCGTTATAACTCTCTAAAATACGTCAGACGTAAAATATTCAGACTGGTGACATGGAGAAGCATCACAGGTGCAAGACGTCTGGTATTCCACTCGCTAATCTGCCTACCAAACGTGGCAATTAAAGCAAATTCTCACAACTAGTGAGACCCATGTCCACCAGTGGACGTATATGAGATGTTGATGATGATGAAAATTTTGATTTATTGATGTTAATATTTTATGTGTTCTTTGTTTCTTTAACTCTCTGTATTGTTGTTATAATTATATCATTGAAGTAATATGTATTACATAATAGATGATGCCACGAACAATGTCTGTTGTGGCAGTGCGGTGTGCATGGAAGGAGACACAGAATACCATTCTATAGAACAGATGAAGTAATTTTGTGCCCGTGGGCTCTTCTAATGCGTGTGTATCTTCTAGTACGTAGTACATAATAATTCAGTGTTATAATGTTTATTGTTCACACATCTATCAACCTAGAGAGTTGGGAAAGTTAACTGCTCCTTGCAAGGCAAACACTAGCTTTTAATATTCCCTGTAAATTACTATTATGGTTGCCTTTACAACCCGACAAAAGTCACGGCTCCTAGGGGGATAATTGCCATAGTTGCCACACTCTGTAGGCGGTTTGGCAACTGCAGTTTTTTCAAATTGTTATTAGAAAGACGCTGCTTTCCATCTCCTGGTTTGTTTACTACTATCGCCTGTTACGACACCCACAGGACGATATGGGAGGCAATTATCATTTTCATCAAACATGTGACTTTGGAGAGAAAGCTGCTGATTGTAATAATTTTAATGAGTTTGAAATATGTGGACTACATGAATTAAAAACTGCATAACCACGTTTTCTCATTATATTTTTTTAGGTTGCAAAAAAGGCTGATTCAATATATCCCATAGTTTCGGCGGCTAGTATTGTGGCAAAAGTGACCAGGGACCATGCTCTTAAAGTGTGGAGCTTCAAGGAGGGTTTGGATATGGACCATACTGGATTCGGTAGCGGATACCCTGGAGGTAAATATTCAGTAAGATATAGCTTAATTAGACATACTTTTCGATTTAAGAATTTAGTTTCATTTGTCATTATTCATTCATTGCAGTATTAGAAACTCTGCAAGTGTTCTCTTTTTTGCTATATTAGTAGGAATATACCCATCGACTATAAAATGTACGTGTTCTTTTGCATTTGGTGTAAAGAGACAGGAGATTATGTTATTTTTAACTCTCGACGCAAACAGAGGGGTGTTATATGTTTAACGTGTGTATCTGTGTCTGTCAGTGACATTGTAGCTCTTTTTTACATTTTAAATTTAAGTTGTCAAGATTATAAAACATACGCATGCATCTTGTTATGACAACATTCGTTTCATATAATATATTCTACATGATATGTTATTCTTTATTTGAGCGCTTTCATATCCATTACGTACCAGTTGCATTATATTTTATAAAACTTTTAGAAAATTATTAATCTAATATATAAAAATTAAAATTTATTTGTTCGTATTTTATGCGCTGAATGGTATGTTCGTCAGATTGTGCTACAACTTTGGCAACTTATTGCTTGCACTTGCGCGAAGGTTGTAGCCAAAATACAATTAATTTACAATGGGTAGCGAGCGTATGGTAACGACAAATTTACTTGAAACTTATTATAATGTGAATTTTTTATTCCATTTAGTTTTTCTTTTTTGGAGATGGTTAAAAAGATTTTAAAAACTTACTATACCACTGTGGGAAATTCTAATAATTAAAAAAAAACTTATCCGTCGCTCGCAACTAGTCCACTGCAAAACATAGGACTGTCCCATAAATTGCCGCATAGGTTGGATATTTGCCTTAGTGGCCACCTATGGCAGCCAGGGTGACAAGCACTGTTTTTTATTGTTTTGAGCTGTTGTCGGGAAAATGCTGCTGCGCATCTGTTTAATTTTCTTCTGTCATCTATCCACATCTATATACATCCATGAGATAATATATCGCTATTCGATTATTAATGTATTGCATAATAATTACTCCAGTAACATGTTAGCTACACTTATTTGATTAAAATTAAAGTTTTTTTTAACAGATATCGCCCTTTTTTGGCATTCTTATGGGGTGAGTGTCACCACCCATTGATACAAGAACAAAGATTTAAAGTATCTTGAAATTGTCCACAGATCCTCTGACAAAGAAGTTTATTCGTGACCAAGTAGATAATGTATTTGGATATCCACTACTTGTTAGATTCAGTTGGTCGACGGCTGAACTTATGCTTCAAGAAAAGGCGGCTACGTGTACTTTCGAAGACGTTGAAGAAGTGAGCCCAAATAAGAAAGCCGCAGGCACGAAGTCTATCAGTACTTTCTTTTCGCCAAAAGAAGATAAGAGATTGAGAAAAAGGCACAAATTTTTTGAAGAAAGATATCTGAACGTGATAAATGCTTTTGAATAATAATAGGATATTTAATAATAATCTAGGGCGTAATTTGTGTGACTCAGCGTAGTCCGCTGTCAAGTTAGTGAATTCATAGTAAATAAGTGTTTTTATCTTTGTACATATATCTTTTAATGCTGAATAATGCCTTGTATATCTTCGGAATAGTATCGGACAAGACTCGCTTTTGGATCGTTACTCATACTTGCGTGTGGCTCCAACGATGACGTGTACAGCTGCCCATAGAACCTCTCAATCTCACTCAAAATCCCAGGTGCCACGGAAACGATGCTGCCACACTCGGTCCTCAGCTTTGACAGTTGGCTCTTTCTGGCGGACAGATCTCTGGCAAAGACTTTGGAGCCCTGGTTCCACTCGATCGCTTCTTTAATACAAGCTGTATTGAAGTTGCGTAAGTCCCGCCGCATGCATTTGGAGATCTGTCTATTCAGTTGTCTGTATGCTGTCAAATCTGTTGAAGAATGTAGCTTCATCTCCCGTATAACAGCCATGAGATTAAGAGTGTGATCGGAGAGTTTTTGTGTTCTTCTGCGGCGGGTCCTAACTAGTAGTTACTAAACTAACCTCATATAAACTAAACCTCATGTAACTAAGAGTTGGCGTGCGATGGTAGCGTAAGAGAGTCCATCGCCAAATTCGATCGGGAAGATATTGTGGCCTTCGAAAGATTGCAGAATAATCACGTCGAGCCTTCATTATCAACATTACACCCTATTACTGCTGAACCTAAGCCTTCCCATAGATTGTCCCATAGTAGAGATATTTGGCATAGCTGCTACACTTGGCCCGCCTCGTTGGGAACCGCAGTTTTTAATTGTTATTAGGAAGACGCTACTGCCCATCACCTGTTTTATTTTCAGACACCCGAGAGGCGATATGGGGTAGTAAATATTCTTACACCGCTACTTTCCTTACTTACACTACACTTTTACGTGTATGCCAGACGTCAAATACCGAGACTGATGACGGCGCGACCAGTCTTACAGATATGAGACAAATGAACTTGAGTCTTACAGATATGAGAAGCTCAAGACAAAAATCATTGGATACTGGCATTGACCTAAATGGCGGCTGTGAGAGAACTCTTCCCTTGGACGAAGCTTCTAGTTACAATAACACAGACTACAATTTGTCATATGCATCTCATCACTCTATCTAGTATCTAGTGATAGCAAACAATGTAATATATTATATAATGTTGTCTGAGTCCATAATGATCTTTATAAGTGGACATAATTCATTCATAATGTTGGTCTTCGGGCCAAATTTAGCTACGGTGAAAGCCTTCGAAATATGTTGATAGCTATTTTATGAACTGCTAAGCATATGCTTACCTATATAATACTTCCTCACACTTTAAAAAGCACTGTCTGTTTTTCACATATTATTATAAAAAAAAGTAAAACACGTCACAAAATACAATGGGGTGTATGTAGGCTGTTTATTGTACTTTTACATAAAATTATAGTTCCTTTTTACTAGCTGCTGGGTTTGAGGTCTGATTTAAACCAGATATTATAGAATAAATATCAAAGGTAGTTTGAATACAGTATGAGGGGACAATCATACAAAACCCTAAGGCGGACAATGTATTTTCGAAATAATAACTCCGGCTAGGATTCCATTGTTTTGGGGCATAATATGTTGGCCTTAATAGATAAAAAGAAAACATTTTACATAGCACAAGCAGAGAACACACTGGTGAAAAAGAATAAAATAAATCTTTCTTATTAAAAGTAGCCTAAATACTATAATAAATTTGACAAAAAATTACTTTGCGTAGATCCGTTAGATAAAATAAAATAATGTGTCTTACCTAGTTTGAAGAGCACCTCCCGCCCTCTCTCAATTGCGTGCACTATCACCGTCACCACTAATCCCAGCACCACCACTCCCAACACCACTACACTAGGAAAGACACACCACTGACGACAATACGACACGTGTTTCGCCTCTACACGAGGCATCATCAGGAAATTCCGCTCAAGACTAATACTGCTCGTGGCAAGTAGAGCAATTAGATACAGGTGACCCCTATCACGCTATCCGTGAATAGAAATTCACGAATGAAATCCAGAAGTTGCAGAAGCAACATCAGGGGATTTCATTCGAACCTTGACGGAGTCCTCTAGGTACCACCAGAGATGGCGAAGTCGACCTTGCTCTTTTTAACCCAGACGCAGGTGTTTTCTCCGGTCGATACTTCTCTCCTATCCGGGGTACAAATTATAACACCTTTGTGCCTCGGGCTGGAGTTTGCGTATACGTCAGAGAGGACATCTGTTCTCGACGCCTCGGCAGTCTTGAAGTTCAGCGACGACTATTCTCGCGCCTACGGGTGCCTCCATAGGTAATACTGACATAGACCAACTCATCGCCCACGTCCAAATCACTGCAGACTACGTGCTACAACAGGTTCCGTCTGTAGAGATTGTGATCCTTGGTGATTTTAACGGCCACCACACTGAATGGCTTGGTTCTCCTTTAACCGATCATGCGGGAAAATCTGTTTGTGACTTTGCCTTCGCATACGGTCCGACACAAATAGTTACTTCACCTACGAGGATTCTAGATGTGGAGGATCGTGCACCTTCCCTGTTGGATCTTCTGCTGACCTCTCATCCGGGCGGATATCAAGTCTCCGTCGACGCCCCTCTTGGCTCATTAGACCATTGTCTGATCCGGACTATGGTGCCACTAACACTCCCATCGCGGTTGCGTTCCGCAGATCGCCGTCGTATTTGGCACATAGGTGTCCGATTGGGACAGGATGCGGTCTTTTTGCATCCTCCCCTTGAGGACAGGAGCGGGTATGCTTCTCGCCGGATGATCCCAACGGGCTTCTGTCGCTGATGTGGTACTTCAGGGAATAGGACTCTTTATTCTATCATCTGTGGTGCCTTGTTTGGTCGCTCCTGTAAAATTGCATCGTGCTATAATAGGAGTACTTCACTAGCGCTTTTAAAAAGAAGTATAATTTCACCTTCAGGTCGGTACGATACGGTTTACACAGCGTTCGGTGCGAATAGCACTACTCTCCCTAGACGTCAAGTCTAGTCGGCCTGATGGAGTTCCTCCCATTGTGCTGAAGACGTGTGCTTCCTAGTTGGCACCGGTCGTAACGCGTGTTTTCTAAAACTCTTTCTCCCTAGGCGTTGTCCCGAACTCAAAGAAGACAGCTTTAGTGTACCAGATCCCTAAAAAATAACCGAAAATCGACCGCTCAGACCTATCCAACTTGTTCTCCAAAATAATGAAAACCATTGTGAACTGCCAGCTCATGAGGTTGAGGATCACCAACTGAAAAGTGACCGCAAATACGATTTCCGTCGGTATTGCTCAGCTGGCGATCTTCTGGGTTACCTGACTCATAAATCAGCAGAGGCAGAGAGGAAGATACTGGCAATTAGTTTGGACATAGCGAAGGCCTTCGATCGGGTTTGGTACAAAACGCTTCTTTCTATGGGCTTCCCGAGAATTTGTGCAACTGGATCAGTCGTTTTCTTGCAGATTGTATCA
Organism: Parnassius mnemosyne; assembly: GCA_963668995.1. Taxonomy (NCBI): domain Eukaryota; kingdom Metazoa; phylum Arthropoda; class Insecta; order Lepidoptera; family Papilionidae; genus Parnassius; species Parnassius mnemosyne. Next base: position 18,963,752 of record CAVLGL010000079.1, read on the forward strand.
ACAAAGTCGTAGTAGAAGGTGCATGCTCCATTTACAAGTCTATTTATGCTGGTGTTCCACAAGGCTACGTGCTATCACCTACGCTGTTTATTCTGTTTATCAATAATATGTTATAAACAGTAACGTGCACTAGTGATGCTTTATACACCGGCTGTACCTGTATTTCTCGGGAAAACATCACCGATAACCGGAACAAACTTGTGTCTGAAGTCGAGTCTTTGCTATTAAATCAAGATTTACGCATGAAAAAGCTTTCAGCGCGTTGGGTGCCGAGCTTGCTCACGTTAGACCAAAAACGTGTTCGAATGAACATTTCCAACGCTCTGTTGGCGCAGTTTTAGGCGTAATAAATCCGAGTTTTGACGCCAAATAATTACTGTAGATGAAACTTGGATACACCGTTATACGCTCGAAATAATAGTCAAAACAGTGGACTGCAAAGGGGGAACTAGTTCCAAAAAAAGCAAAAGCTATTTTTTCGGCTGGGAAAGAAGTGATCGCGACTGTTTTTTGAGATAGTCATGGAGTTATCTTAATCTATTATCTTCATAAAAGAAAAACCATTACATGAGCATACTACGCAGTACGCATCATTACTTGACAAACTAAGGGCAGTAATTGCGGAAAAATGGCCACATTTGCAAAAAAGGAAAATCCTGTTTCACCATGATAACGCGCCCTCTCGCACCTCAGCGGTTGCCATGGCGAAAATCCACGAATTACGGTTTGAACTGCTTGACCATCCGCCTTACTCATCAGATCTAACCCCAAGCGACTTCATTTTGTTCCCTCATCTAAAAATTGCGCTCGGAGTACAGAGGTTTTAGTCAAATGAGGAGGCGTAAATTTGCAAAACGTTTATCCAATCTTGGATATAGCTCTTCGTATGGCTCTATGTACACCAGCGACAAATTGTTCGTGTGACAGAAGCTTTTCTTGCTTAAAACGGGTGAAAAATTATTTATGTTGGCAACACAACATTAAGTTTTTATCTGTATGGGAAAAAAGCCCAGAAGCTATTCCAAAAATATTAATTGTCTAATTTTATCTGTCAATGTTACTAATATCATTACTGTACAAGAGAATTATTACACGGAGCACACGCATTTTCACCCGATCTGCAGTTTTATTATTTATAAACAACTAAGATCCCAACAATTTAAGATCTACCTTAAGCCAAGAAAAGCTAAACGCTTTAGCTCTTTTGTGCATATAGAGTCAGAACTAATGAACAAGATTACATACGACGATTTACTTGATGATTTTGCGAATAGAAAATCGCGCCAAAAGGTATTGTAAACCTTCCAAAACTTAATTAATTGAATTTTATTGTCATCATCAGCCGGATTGTTACCAGGTAATTTAATATAATGTTTTTAAACTGTAAGTAAGCCCAATAAAAATTATTTCATTACGTTTACTGAACGTATATTATTGTGTAAGTAATATTAAGGCATACCTTATCTCGCCTTATTTTTAGTACATGATTGAGGTTATGTTAGTTTAGAAATATACCCTGTTTAGGCCAAATAATTAACATTTGAAATTTGCATTCAACACTCGTGTCCTTCTGCTGACTTTGTAAAGGTCACCGTCGCCCCACTCCCGTGTGGGTCGCTCGGCAAAGGGCGCGAGCGCAGGACGCGAGTGCGAGGTCAGTAGTGTGACAGCAGCGGCTCTGGCGACTAGCGTATTTATTTGTGACCGCTGCATCGGTTTCGCGCGGCCGGTTTTGGTTTTGGTGGTCTAGAATTTGAGTATTTGTGCGCGTTTAATTTGCTATTGAATATTTGGGTTTCGAGTAGACCGCCTCGAATTAGTTTGTCTAAGTTCTACGTTTCCTGACAAGAGGCTTGTATTGACTTTGAGTGATTAAAGTAATTTCGTTGGCAAGTAATTACGTCAATTTGTATAGTGATTGCATGTTGAAGTGCATTTTGCAATATTTAACTTGCTTGGGTGACGTGGGACCTTGCGCGCACGCCGAGTGGACAGACGGTCTGGAATTTGATGCTCGCATTCCATTTCGAGGGCGTAGCCCGGTTAATTGTTTTTGGTAGTTAATGTTGAACTGTAACGTCGCGTTAAGTGCCTTTTTGTGTGTTGACTAATTAGTTAGTTTTGCGTGTCAGCGAGGCTGATTTTGAGTTCTTATTGCGGGCGTAGTATTTTAATATCGTACGAAAGAATCTAGTTTGTTGTTTGGAACGCTGAACCTTGTGACTCGAGAAGAGATTGCGTTCGTACGGGTGGTTATAATTTTGTTGCTAAGTGAAAATGGAAGTTGAACTTTGAACGACCGTTCATTAGTTGTGCCGTGTGTCACGTGTTTGATTTCGATGAACGTTAAATTGGTTGACTTTGAAGTTAATTAAATGTACAATAAAGTTGATAGATTGAAATAGTGTACAATAAAGTGGATAAACTGAAATAGTGAAATGGTCAATTGGTGACGTCCGCTGGAGTGATACCACATCGTGGGGCAGCATCGGACCAGGCCGCTGGCCGATCACCTCAGTTAGGTCAGGTCACACATACACACCTTCTAACACACTACTTACATACCTACCTACCGCCTGACCGAGCCTTGGGGTCAGTCTTAGCTTCGGAACCAGGTACGTTCTTATTAATTACCTAGCCTTATATCTATTGTGTAGAATAATAAGTCTCCATAGGTCGTTGGGCCCCGTCCTCTGTTGCCCGTCGATTGGATTACTGATGGGCCCTAGTCCAGTCCACCTTTGTTGGGGCAACTCAGGGCGTGAACATACCCAAAAACTATTTCTTGTGAAATCTTACTAAATCGTTAGGTTGTAAAAATAATCTAGGAACTGACATATCGATGCCCTAGTTCATCATACTAATTAAAGGAAAAAGGTGGTGTAATTAAGACGATAGTGCACAAATCAAAAATTTCCAATTTCATTGAAATATATTTTTAAATGATATGATTGTGAACTAGGATATCGCATTGTAGAGGTTGGTAGGGGCGGCAAAATTTGAATAGCCTACTGGCGGCAAATGTGTAAATTCGCCACTGGCTACAGTACAGGGGAGGGGGCATATATTATCACGCATAATAATAAATCTATCTCATATAAAAGGGTCAAATGGCACTACAATGTCTTCCAAAATCTCAGTTACATCACGTGCCGCTGTTAGTGATCCATTCTCAATGACACGAAGTTGTGTACGTGCCTCCATACAAATACTACCCCATACCATAACTGACGCCTAGCATATGCCTCTTTTCCAATGTGTTGCACATAGCGTACCTCTCTACCAAGCAACTCCACACTTTAATCCTTCCATCATCTGGCTTCAGGCAAAATCTGGACACATCTGTAAACTTGATTCCGAGCTTCGTCATTCCAATTTTCGTGATTGCAAGAAAAATTAATTCGACCTACTCAATGGCATGTGTCAAGAAGGGGGCCTCTGGCAGGCAAGTGTGAATTTATTCCGGCCGATTTCAGTCTTTTATTCACAGTTTTGTGCTTACTGTAACGCTTCATGAACTACATGGAGCTTCGTTCTTACCCCAGAGAAAGTTAAGGTCCAGTTTCTAAGCACGCTCATAACGATTAACTGGTCATCTCTGGCCACAGTTTTCCGTTTACGCCACTATCTTGCGAGTCTCGTATACTGTCCAGTAGGCCGATACCTATTGACAACTCGGTGTACCACAGATTTTAATACTCGTAATGTTTGGGCCAAACGTATGTAGGTGTGCCCAGTTTCAATAAAAGTAACAGCTTTAGCAACTTGGGTGGCGTTTAGATCTGGCATTGTCAGTTTATTTCCAGTAACTTCTCACATAACATGATAGTCAACTTGGCGGTCAAGGAAAAAATTGAAATAAAATCTAAATTTAAAGTTAAATTCAAAAGTTGGAAAAGTATTTCGCAGTTTGAAAGAATTTCATGGGTCTTTACCTATGAAATTGCCGTTCTGCAGTACTGGCCATTTCAAATCAAAATAATTTTTGTTTGGCAAAAAATTCTAATTTCAAAAAAAAAAAACAATGACTAATTAAAGGCGATTGTAGAAGCTGATGATACTCAATCTATGGCTGAATTGGCAGCAGCGTTCGACGTTAGAATCAAAACAATATTGATCCATTAGCGTCAAATTGGCAAGGTAAAAAAGCTTGACAAATAGATGCCCCACGAACTCAATGAGCTCCAGCGCGAAGTACGCGTCTAGACGTGCCTTGCACTGCTCAGTAGGCACACAAACGATGGAATTTTAATTGAATTTTTACCTACGACTGGATTCTGTTTGACAATCGCAAGCAATCAGCCAGTTGGTTAGATCCTGGTTCAGCACCTAAAAAATGCCCTAAACGACAACTTACCTCTAGAAAAGTGATGGTTACTGTTTGGTAGTCTGGCGCCGGTGTGATTCATCACAACTTCTTACCAAACGGGATAAGCATTACTGTAGATGTGTACAGTGAAGAACTGAATACAATGATGGAGAAGCTCGCACGTCCCCAATCAGCTTTGGTCAATCGCTTCTGCCCGCTGCTCTTGCACGACAACGCGCGGTCTCATACTGCACAACAGACGGTCTCCAAATTATAAGAGCTGGGGTTGGAACCTCTTAGTCATCAGCCGTACTCACCAGATCTTGCGCCTATAGACTTCTACTTCTTCCAGAATATGGATATCTTTTTGGTGTGAAAAAAATTCAATACCCGAGAGGCAGTACTAAATGCCTTTGAACAATTTGTTGCCTCCCATTCAGCTGATTTCTTCAAGAAGGGCATTAATAAACTGCCATTGCATTGGTAAAGATGTATCGATTGCATGGGTGATTACTTTTATTAAAAGAAACAAAAATTATGGAAAAAAAATTACCATAATTTTTGTTTTCATGGCTATCCATGACAAACGGCAATCTCATTGGTAAAGACCTAATATAAAAACCAATACTTTCTAGTTTTTAATAGCATTTACTAATGTTTATGGCCAGTACGCACAATAATTAACCTTTTTTGGGTTACTCTTTCGTCCATTAGTGTATATGTATGTATGCTATGTGCATTTTTTAATATAAAACGGCAATTTCATACTAATATATCCCTGTATAAATATTCTCACATAACGTGTTTTCGGACTATGTTTTTCTTAACCACCGAACATGTTATAATTTTGTAGTTAAATTTAGAATCCAATATACGAAAATAGTATAAGGAATAAGGAAACGTTGCAGCGTGAAACATGTGGTGACGAAAACAGAATTCGTCGATAATTTAACAGTAAATAGGTAAATAAATGAAAACGTAATATTAGACATCACGGCGGCACGGCGGAAGGGAATCCTATCTCGTCCTATGGGTGTCTTGTAGCCAACGATAGATGACGATTACATCTTCATCTACAGTTACATAGTTACGTGGTGCAGCCATACTGCAGCTATATGACTGGCATAGTTGTAGCACGAATGGGTCGGCTCGACCGCGGAAAGACCACGCTCTAACAGAATACCAGCGTAAAATAGCACCTTAACGCTACTGTGTTTCGTATGGTGAGTATAGAGAACCAGAGACCCTTTTTACTGGAAACGAGGCATTTCATCTTGGTCCTCACGGGTGACAACGCATCTGCGTTTTGATTCGTCATCGAGGATAAATGTAAATGTCTATGGGCCACAGGAACCACTTACCAACAGATGCACTGTGTGCTCATTTGTCACCCTTACCCTATAAAAAAAACATACGTCCCACGACTGCACAGGCTTCCTCTCATTTTTGAGGAGATTATGCATGAATTCCTCCTACGCTGACGTCGGTTGCGTACGGTCGGTTGCGTACGTCTACGCAACGCGTACTAACGCAACTGCAACGCAACTGTACGTGCACGTGTAGATCCTCTCGTCAGAGAGTAGTATGTTCCTTACGTAGATCGTCGGTAAAAGAGTGAGGGCGCTCGCACTATCCTACGCTCGTACGTCGACCGACGTACGCGGCGCTGACGAGCTTAGATCAACGCTCGACGTCGTAGTGTGGGGCTATATAAAACACAATGTACATTAGTAAGGTAGACTGGGTACGTTTGAAACGATGGACGGTTGAAACAAAGCCAATATCTCGACACCTTGCGTGATGAGGTGAGGAGTGCAAAGGGAGAACGAAGCGGGAGACAAATCGAAACATGAATTTTAGTGTTGCATCGCTCTTCGCGCGCTGTGCTTATGTATAGAAGGCCCCATTGTGTTTTTTGACGGAAAAGTAAGTATTTCTGTTCGTACATTTTTTGTAATTATTATGGTTTTATTAAAGTTAAAGTATTAAGGGTGTTGTATCGTTTTATTTGAAGTTTGTAGAATATGGCTGTATGAACTCAGTTTGTTCGGTTCAGCCCAATGTGCGGACGAATTTATCAAAATGTAGGTATATTGAGGCGCATACAGCTGCTGCGGTTTATTTATTCACAGCATACCTAATGTGAATGTGTATAAGAAAAGGGTGATCAAAAAGAAATGGAAAAATGAAATGTTATTTTTTGCTCGGCTTGGTAGAGCTCTATAAAGCGAAAAGTTTCTTCATTGGTCATTGTTACTGCCATTTTGTAGACACTAGTTACGATGCGTGAATATAAAATTTAAATCAGGTGCGTGCGATCACTCTAGGAGCTCGTAGCAAACTAAACGCATAAATAAGAGTGTATATACGGACTAAACGTGCGCCCAACGTGTGGACGCGGCGGCCAATACTCTGCCACAACCCTTTGATCTTTTGTAAAAAATCGACACCACACGGATCTCGCGTCAACTTGTGCGCCATCATTCCAATACATACCAAGTGAAGCACGAACACCCGCTCTACACGATGGCTATCGGAATTGGCCACAACATTTGTCACAATTTGGACCACAATGTTGGCCAACGTGAAGAGCCTAGACGTGGGTCGTTACGTCATTTTCAAGAAACGCAACGAAACCAATGACTTGGTCTGTTTGTATGTTATGTTTCAAAACTAGTGATTTTTGTAACTGGCTATTTTTATTTGGCTAGTGTGATTGTTTGCCACCACCTTTGTATACCACCAAGAACTATACAGTTACACACGAAACGAAAATAAATTTAATTACTATCTAAGTGTTTCTAGCTATACAGTTAAATCAATAAATTAACATCCCTTCATACTTTATTCAGGCTTAGAACTGACTACCTACCTACTGCTAAGTTTAACCTGTCAAATGTGACAATTAAGGCAAATTTTCCCTATGATGGGAGTGGCCAATCTCCTGCAGTGAACTTTTACGGGTCGATAAAGAGAGAAGATTATCACCACGTTTTTATTAAGTTACTGTTTTGTTTGTTTGTCTGTCTATCGTTCCGGGTGGAACCTTGCAACTCAAATTTCGATCATTTCCCGATTAGTTAGAGACCATAAATTTTGAACATAGCTCAGAATCGGATGACAATCAATATGAAAAAACACGGTTTTTAGTACAAAATTAAAAAAAGTCACTTGTTTTCTTCTTTCCTTCGATTAATTAGCTCAGTGCGTGTTAACGGATTCGACATGTCCTCGAAATATGTCATTCTTCAGATAAGCAAGGCCGGGATCGAACACGGGTTGCTCGCGTACTGTGAAATTTACGCTGAGCGCTTATAAATAGACCTGTTTACTATCAAAAGGAAATACTTTACTTGTATAACAGTAATAGCATCTAGCCCAAGACAAGTAAAGAGATATATTTGAATACAGGGTTAATTAGAAAACCGGTCGTCACTACTTTTGCAGGTTAATTAATTTATGAGAGCTGGCTTTGAGGCCCATACAGACACTTCGTACAAAAGAAACGAGTGATTAGTTTATTAGTAGTTAGAATACCGATTTTTTTTCTTAAATGGAATTTCTTTTGTATTGTGAAGACGTTTTTACATATGTACATACGTAAATTTCACATGAAGAAACGTGAGATTTGAATCCGCGGCCTACCGCGTCGCAGCTACTCGCTTGGACTGGTTTTCATATTCCAATCAATCCCTCTCATTTCTGATAGGGTTTTGACTTCACTTCGTTGATTTGATGTACTATTGAATTAAAAGAGTCGTCGACGACTCTTTAACTTTCATTTAAAATGAGAGTGATGATGACATAAGTTACTGGTTTTCCAACAAGACATATAGCTAAATACTCAAACGCTACTCAGTTTTAAAATGGCGTTAAGTCTCGTAGAATCATTGTAGCTCTATCACATTGACTTAAAGTGATAGAGACAGCACGATACTTAAAGGCATCTTAAAAATGAGCACCATTTGTGTATTTGGGCATTAGTGACTTAAATACGTATATATCGCTAGACGTCTAAGACGTGTAGGGTTTAATTTCACTGGTATTGGTACCTTTCATCTCGGTATCACCATCATTACAACCCAATCATCACTTGTGACAGTATTCTACCTGAACATAGGCCACAGCGAGCCATTGCAGCTCAGGGGCTAAAAGCTCGTCGTGAACTTGTTAATTAAAATTTTAATTGCAATTTAAAGCGATGATTATCACGTTCTCAGCGGCGAAAGAAAATTTCATGAGGTTTGCATGTCCGAGGAATAACAATATTTCGGACAAACTGCCAGCTCATTAGGTACCTTGAGGATCACAATCTGATTAGTGACCGCCAATACGGTTATCGTCGGGGACGATCAGCTGGTGATCTTCTCGTCTACCTGACTCACAGATAGTGCCTGAGTGAGTTCCGACAGCCCTAAGCAAACTATGAATACCAGCCTGTTCTGTCTGTGCCTGCTCAGCCCGTGAGTATTTTTCATAGATTTTTATATTTTATTGGCTTGCCATCCGCGGCTTCGCCCACATTAAATCAAATTTTCCTGATAGTAAGTGTCGACCATCGCCCATGAACAATTACAACACCAGGGAACTTGCGGGTGCGCCGCCTACCTTTTTACAAGGAGTAAGTTCGTTTCTTGTAGGTCCTTAAGTTATATCGGTCCGGAAAAATCGCCTTCCACATAGAAGTTTACGAAGATTTCTTCCTCGCAAGACTTCTTTCAAGCCTCCTAGTAAATCGCACAGTCTAGTGTACCGCCAAGCATCCAGATGGTGTGGATGGTACCGTGAGTTTTTCCCGATGTGTGTTGGAATTAATCCGAACAATTTGTCTAGGTATTTCCCATAGAAAATGCGATAGAACATGCAATGGGATGCAAAATCTCTTCACAGCGCCAGTAAATCAAGCCGAAAGAATCGAGTTGGCACTATTGTGCCCCGGTCCAGAGATGAGAACAGTACTCCATGTGAGGGCGAACTTGCGTTTTGTAAAGTTGCAGACGGTGTGCCGGAATGAAATACTGTCTCACTCTAAGCACGCCAAGCTTTTTAGAGGTCAATTTAGCCTTCCCTTCCAAGTGACCGCGGAACTGTACGTCATTCGATATGTCGATACCGCGGATTCCGATGCTGGCTGAGGCATCATGGGGAGTGTCTGAAATTGAGGAGATACGTCAAATGGGTTCTTTTTAGTGGTAAAGGCACAAACCTGTGTCTTCTAAAGTTTAAACTGGACTAGAGTTGTCCCCAATCCGAGATTTTGTTTATTAAAGACTCGACATCAGACACAAGTTTGTTCCGATACTCGATGACGTGTCCCCGAGAAATATTACCACCGCCGGGGTAAAAGCATGACCAGTATTAAAACCAGTAATAGCAAAATATAATTATTGATATACAGAAGAAACAGCGTAGGTAGTAGATCAGGCTTACGTGGTAGAGTTATGCTGCAGCTATATTAATAGTATAGTTTCTTTTTCAAATCAAATTTATTTATTTGCATAATATAGGTATAAAAGTTGTTACAGGAAATTAGAATATGTACACTATATTATGTATAAGGTTATATTTAATGTCTTATATTGTACTTTTTTTTTAATATAGAAGGTTTAGGTTTTTTTCGTTTTATCGAAGGACTAAACTACACGTAACAGCTGTGCTACGTTCGTGACGCCAATGAATAGGTTTCTTGGCTGAAAATCAGCGCTGTGTGAGGCCATACTCACACAACACATGCTGAGCCAACCCCTTTTCGGCACAATGCGACCTTTTTTATATATATCAATATGTGCTTTTACTTTCATATGTATGAACTGCCTGTGCTGAATAAATGTTTTTTCTATTCTATTCTATTCTATTCTATTCTATTCTATTCTATATTATTACCTTATGAGGTGTGCGAATACAATATTGGGCTACGCATTACTAATTAAATAATGGTGGCTTTAAATCAAAAGAAAATAAATGGAGAAAAAAAAATTTCAATAGTTGAGTAAAGTCCACAGGGCTAATTGCTGTCGTACTAAATATCTTGAAGTTATATAAAGTCAAAATATAATATTTTTAATAACACGTATTCGTACAATCAAATTTAAAATATTTCATACAAATTAAATAATGTTAAAATTATGATTTGTTATACTAATCTTATCATATTATTTTTTTTTAAAGTTATTAAATAGTTTGAATATAATTATGTATGTAAATAACACTGCTAAGTTTAAATTAAATATTTCCACTTTTAAATTTTTTACTATTTTAATTTTTAAATCTAAGATTAAGTTATATTTATAAAATTAAATTGATAACAATAACAAAAATAATAATAGTCAATTAAAAGTAACTAGTCATTCAAGAACTCATCAATTTTATAGTAACATTTGTCTATTAAGAACTCATTCAGCATAAAAAGGTGCTTTAAAATTTTAATAACGTCATATTTTTTGTTGGATCAGGTAGTTTATTATAAATTCGTGGGGCAATACCAAAGAAGCTTTTTAGGGTTCCGTATCTCAAAAGAAAAAAACGGAACCCTTATATGATCACTCTGTTGTACATCTGTCTGTCTGTCTGTCAAGACCCTTTTTCTCAGGAACGCGTGGAGGTATCTAGCTGAAGTTTATATCAAATACTCAAGTCTACTGTCCCTTAGATCTGTGAAAAAATCAAACTTCTAAGCCAACGCAATCAAAAGATACAGCCGTTTATGCCGTAAATTTTCGACATTCGCAAAGGTATCAAAACCTACAGGTAATTCCCGTGAACAATTTGGTAGGAAGCAACGTTTAAATAAAACTAATTTTACGGATTTTATCGCGTATATTGACTTATTTTATATTACCCACGTTCCGTCCCCTGTGACAACGGGTGCTGGAAAGCACCCGAAACGTCGGGAATATAAAATAAGTTAATATACGCGATAAAATCCGTAAAATTAGTTTTATTTAAATGTGTAGTGTTCGCGTAAATATAAGAAACCATTACGAAGCAACGTATTATAGCACAGGTAAAGGAAAAATTGCGAAAAGCATAAATTTTTAGTTCCATCATATAATAAAAATATCTTTAATAATTTTAAACTTATATAGCTACGGATTTGTTCGGAACCCTCGGTGCGCGAGTCCGACTCGCACTTGGCCGTTTTTTTTCATTAGTGATGTTTTACATTTTATGTAACATAACTTATTTATGTAGTGGGTGCGTATTGGATTCTTTCTAATATTAAATATTTTTTGAAAAAGAAATGGATGCTTTTTTACAAAAAAATCTTTTTTGTTGTAGCACGAATGCGTCAGCTCGACCGGGTAAGGACCACGCTCTCACAGAATGCCAGCGTAAAATAGCAGCTTAATACTGCTGTGTTTCGTATAGTGAGTGCAGAGAACCAGAGATCTATTTTACTGGAAAAGAGGCATTCTATCTTAGTCCTCACGGCTGACAACGCATCTGCCTTTTAACTCGCAAACGAAGATAGATGTAGACGTCTATGGGCCACAGCAACCACTTACCATAAGGTGGACTGTGTGCTCGTTTGTGTCACCCTTATTCTATAAAAAAAATGGTGATGACACGCAGCCTCGTAGAACACTAGCATTAATAGGCTCGAGTCGGAGTAATCTCCGTCTACTACGACTTTGATGTTCCGATCTGCATAAAAATGATGATCCAATGGCACAATTTCTCGGGAAGCCTATAGGAAGGAAGCGTCTAAAGAAGCGCTTTGTGCCAAAGCCCATCGAAGAGCTTCACTATGTCCAAAGTAACGACCAAGGCCTCCCTCTTCGACTCTACTGCTTCCGCTCATCTATTAGTCAGGTAATTAGAAGATGAGAACTAAAACAACTGATTAGTGACCGCATTGGCGGTCACTAATCAGCTGGTGGTCCTCAAGGTACGGTTGAACTCAAGACAGTTTATAGTGGATTCCATTATTTTGGAGAACAAGGACGTGGCGATAAGCCTGTAATTAGACGGGTCTGAGCGGTCACCTTTTTTAGGGATCGGATGAACCAAAGCTGTCTTCCATGACTTCGAGAATACGCCTAGGGAGTACGAGTACCGGAAAAGACGCGTTAAAACCGGTGTCAACTTCGGAGCATAGGTCTTCAGCACAATACGAGGGACTCCATCAAGCCCGCTCTTGATGATGTCCAGGGAGAGGAGTGTCTTGCGCAACTAGCGTGCATGGAGCATTTGCGCCGTGGGATGGTCGGCAGTGTGTTCCCCCTGTCATCGAGAGTCGAGTTGAACGTAAAGAGAGAGCCTAGTAGATCGGCTTTCTCGTTTGCGACATGGGCCAATGAGCTGTCCTCCCTGTGCCGAGATGGAACAGATGGCTGAGAGAAATTCCCTTGGACATCCTTGGCAAAACTGTCGACGACCGAGTTTTCTTGATCAGCTCGATTCCCTCGAAGGGATGTTGCATCCCTTTACATTTTTTATCGCATCTACCACGGGGAGTGCTCTGAGGAATTGTTCGGATTAATTCTTAGCCAAATTTCACGAACGCACATCGGGTCAAAACCGACGATACCATCCACACCATCTGGATGCTTGGCAGACCACCACTGTGCGTTTTGCTAGGAGTTTTCTTCCTCGCATGACTTCTTTGTGGAATCGTTTAGACGTTTAGAAGGATCTTCAAGAAAAGAGCTTACTACTTACTAAAAAGCCAGCAACGCACCTGCAATGATCCCGGGGTTGCAGTTGTTCATGGGCGGCGGAAGTCACTTACCATCTGGTGAGCCGTATGCTCGTTTGCCCCTACAAAAAACATGTAAAACAAAAAAACATGTAAAGTGCGTCAAAAAACATGTAAAGTGCGTCAAAAAAACATGTAAAGTGCGTCAACACGCACTGCAGCAGTGCGACGGATCAATGTTCTACCTGATGGTAAGTGGATTATGTGGTCCATAGACATCTACATCTATCCTTGATTAAAGATGAATATGCAGATGCGTCGTTACACCCGAGGACTAAGGTGGAATGCCTCGTTTCCAGTAATAAGGGCCTGTGCGCAGCCGTGGAACGTATATAGACTATAAGTTTATTTTACTTTACCACCAAAGAAAGAACAATAAAAGAAACAGTTCTAGCACGTAGGTACACTATACACATAAAAACAAGGAAGTTGAAATAATACATAAAGTTTTTAAATAAAAAATACTTACAGGTCACAATTTTTAATTTACATTTACATTAGGTACTGACATATGTGTTGTGGCGCGCACACGGATTTCACTTAGCTTATATTATACTAGTGCCAAAACAACAGCGCTGGTTTTCATTTAGCCGTGCCTTCTGAAATTAACCTTCTGGATGCCTTATCGGGTCGTCATTAGTTAACTTATGGCTATCCCATTACCACTAGTTTATTGATCTCTAGGGCTATGTCATTTACTCTGGTACTACTGCACATATCCTTGTTTCATAATACTTCCGTCTAAAGTGACCCTTGGTGACTCTGTCACTCACTTCTGCAGCAAAAAGTTTTTATGTCCCCCTTGCCTCATTCATTCTTTCTACGTGTCCAAATTACTGATGCAGTTCTTTCTTAAGAATGGTCACCACATCTTCTTTTAAATCACACTTATCTCTTATCACATAATTTCTCGTTATCATATCACACAGAGTTACCCCTAGCATATTTTTTTTTCTTTTGCCAAACTTAACTTTCACTTCCATACATTAAAGTACAAACTAACACAGGATTGTGTGTACAAGACGTGCCTTTTTGACACATTTTGCCTTACCACAATAGAGTAAAGAGCCCGATTCACTTTGTCGTGCATTCACACCTCGTTGTATTATCCTGCCATGCTTACTATCTCTACTAAACAGACATCCTAAATACACAAATTCATCCATTTGCTCATCCAACTTCCCTCCTATTCTTATTTCACATATCATTTTACGTCTTTCTTTACTAAGTTTCTAACTTGGGTTCACTTTCATTCCTCTTTATTTTAATGATGCGATCATTAATTATTGCATGCATCATTGCCTCCCTTGATTGCCTCCGCATACGCGTCTCGTGGTAGCAAGGACAGCATATGTCGGACTCGCATGGACTAAAACTCCATGGTGTTTCACTTTTGCCGCACATTAACTGGACTACGGTAACACTTTTGCACTCATCCGCGACCCAACCAATGCCAGCTGCCTCATGGCGGTCCTTTCTCGGGAGAGAATTATTTCTAACCTTAGAGCCTAGAGCCTTGTGTTCTGGTGCGCCTTTACACAATAGCTTCTTACCAACAATTCCTTTACTAGTAAGACTCTGAAACGGATTATCAAATATTATACTTGCAGCCACGAGCCATATCGTGTACGGGAATCACTCAGATACTGATATTTTAGATATTTAGATCTATTACAATAGATGATGTAGCTACCGTAGTGCTAGCACTACGGTAGCTACATCATCTGCCTAGGCAGTGCCCCGGGGCCACCAAGCTTAAATGACCCTTCAGCCTCCATGAACGACGTTCGAAAAAGAATAGAATTATATAAAATCCTAGTTGAATAAAGAATTTTCGATTTTTAACTTTTTGGATGACCAACAAACCTCGAATGGCTTGGGCTGAAATCACATAAATTTCCCCCACGTCCAAAACATAAACATAATATTGTTAAAATAAAATTGTCTACTTCCGCTCACGAATTAGTTCGCCTGGTATGGACCAACATTAAAATGCTGATGATAAAGTAGTTTGGCACGTTTAAAGTATTTAGTTTAGTAAAAATAGAGCCCCAATTTCATTTTTGCCCTTTATCAATGTAACCAACATAGCTATGTCACTGATTACAACGGGTAACGTCTACTGCTTGAGAACTCAACACCATGAATTATTAACTACGCAATTACAACTTAATATTGTTAATATAGAAAGTCACATCAATTATTCACAAATGTAGTAAACACAAAAGACAAGAAGTAAAACACACGTACACGGCGAGCGATGGAGTGTCAGTTCAGTAGACCGTAATCAGAAGTAAAATTAGTAACTCTTATTTTTAGTTAGTTTACTAAAAAAAGGAAAACGCTTATTTATGCAATACATTATTACGTAGCATACATAAGAGGGTAAAGGAAATTACGACGAAAACAAACAATATTATATTCTACTAAAACCTAAAACTACTTCCGAATTCGCAAAGAGGTAGCGGTCTCCAAAGTTCCTTCCATAATAGAGGAGGCTAACATACTGCATTAAAATGTACGATGTAGTATGAGATGTGATTGTGCAAAATAGCTAAAACCATGGACGTAAGTTAAAATTAATTCAAAACACAACTAACATTATGTCACTAGTCACAGTACAAAGAATTTGAATTATTATTGATCTTTGTTCACCAAGGAAGTGAAAATGCATCGCTGAGCAGTAGAAAATACGATTGCATATGCATTTATTCTGCTGTTGTCTTTAATTTATAAAATGCGCAAATAAATACAATATATTCGCGGAATTCCATTACGTTATTTTAGACAGTAGCGAAATTCAACGCTTGTTGCTTTGCATGTTAAGTTGCTATTAATGTTAACATGATGTTAAAAATAGCAAAGGTGGTGTATAGATAACAGAGAAATTCTCAATTAGAAACGTAAGAACCATCTTAAAATCATTTCTAGAAATAAATCATAACGACCGAAGAACTTTCACAAACAAACGTCGATGTTTTAAAGATTTCTTTTCACGACAAAAGGTTCCTCGTTATGGGACTCATCCAACAAGGTGAATCGCTGGGGCGGGCGCGTATCTTCAACCTCCATTAGCATGCAAGTTGCGGTGCGAGACACCTACTTACCATGAGCAATGCGGAACGTACTCGGGGTCACTTGGAGAATTTAATTGTGTTCCATTATCATATTTAGGTTCTTTTACGGTAAGTCAAAAGTGAAAACTGAATGGGAGTCGACGTTGTTTGTCATTCGTCACTCGCGATCGATGGGGACAACTTCTTTCGGATAGCAGCTCGAGGATTAACAGCGAAATGGCGGTCGTTCGATTTAGTTTAACAATATTATGTATCTGCGCGTGTGCAACCGCAATCGTGGGGCCCGTCGCCAATGGAACCACGAGCAAATCTACAAAGACTGATACGTATTTAGATGCCTATTCAAAATCTCGTATTGAAGCTGAAAAGGCTAAACAAGGTGTAATAATAATAACGGCAAAGGACGGTGAAAAGAAGATTTCGAATCGCGACGACAGTTACCAATCTGTATACGACTATTCGCCACCTTATTCCAACAGTGATAGTAGCGATAGTTACAGTTCGTCCGGATCAAGCTATTCTGCGCCTTCAGCATCTAACAGCTACTTACCTCCCTCTAATTATGGACCACCCGTTAAATTCGAGTCAGATATCACGTATAACGCTCCTCCGAATACTTACGGACCGCCGTCATCAAGTTACGGACCGCCGTCATCAAGTTACGGACCACCGTCTTCAAGTTATGGCCCACCGGCTCATAGTTATGGTCCACCTTCGCAGACTTACGGGCCACCTTCCCATTCCTATGGACCTCCAGTTCACAAGCCTCCTCCACCAATATACGGCCCGCCTAGTAAACCATTTTACGGTATGCCTTACACTGCCCCTGGTCTCGGTTTTTTCGATAAACTATCGCTGAAGTTAGACATATTGACGATTGCTAAGCTGATGCTTAAATTCCTCATTTTCAAGAAGATCGTAACTATGATTGCAGTAGTGTGCATGTTACTTGTGATACCAAAAATAATTTCCTTTAAAAAAGATGACGGAGAAAATGGTAACACCAACGATGAAGACGACCGCCAGTTTGGACACAGTAATGGTATGTATTACTTTTAAGCCTTGACTAATTCAAAGCGTATGAAAATAGTATATTGAGATGTTATAACCATTTTTAAGTATACTTTGTTTAGTGTATATTTTTAATAATGTGTACGTAAGAACGACGTAAAAAAAACAGTATTTCGCTCTAATTTCTCTACTCACTTGCCTCGTTGTTGAAGGGCAAGTAATATTAAGCAAGTGAATTCCTTTTCTCATATCAGATCAGATTTTGTTGAATTTATTATTGCTATGGGTAGTGACAATGATTTATTTTGTAAGTTAGCAACTGCGTGGGTTCGTACCGATTACTACGTCACGTATCCTGGGTTCGAATTTAGATCTAATAGACTGGAATCGACTGGAGCCTATAATAGTGTGAAAACAAAAATTGTCAGTTTCATTAGAGTCTGATTTCATTCTCTTCTACCTTTATCCGAACTTAATTATCGAATAAGCTTCGAGTACGGATAGCTTAGAACCAGTGATAGCATACAAATTATGGCATTCATTCATGACATTACTTATAATAAAAATGCTAATATTTTTAGAATGTAAAGTGTCAAATCTGTTCACCTGATTATAAGTGGCTCCTGCAGCCCTGAGGACTTAGATGGAATGTCTTACAGCCTAAAATATGCACAAATGTGCACAAAGTTAAAATGTATATTACAGTTTTAATTGGCGAACTAATTATATACCTTAATTCGTAAATTAAAATCAACTCATTATCATATGCCTGTCTTTATTAGATGTACTGACATAAAATTCTTGTTTATGTAATAGTTATAGAGTTAACATCGGCGCACCAGTTATTAGAACGCGCGATCGCTGTGTACGGCCGCCAGCAGCCCGGCTGTGGCATCACGTGTCGAGTACGCAGAGTAATCGACGATCTCTATGAATTCCAACCTTACTTCAGGTACGTTTTACGATCCATATCAAGTGCACATATTCTAACATGTGTGCGATTGTTATAAAAGCTGTAATTTAAACATCATTAACTGAGTTTACTAATAACTTTATGAGCGTCACGTTGTCATGAAATAACTATAAAGTCTGATGAAATTCACTTATATTTGTTTGTAAGGCCGAACATGAAAACCAAACAGTTTTTATAACGAATAATTTTATATCGCTTTCAGAATACTTTAAAAGTAAAAGTCGAAAGGGAAACAAAGAAAAACATCCTTTTATATATGATTACGATGTTATCGGTGTAACTTTTTTTTTTCATATATAAAGGGCTTTGTCACTGATGCGATTATGCCACCCTGGTAGTTACAAAAAATCTTAAATATAATTACTAACAAATAAACTTATTATGTCTAGTTACTTAATCTCTTGTTAACTAACAAATACAGTTTTTTGGCATCATCTGATAACGGGTCGGATAAAATACTATTACTACTACCAATTAAGGACAAATGTAAATTACAATTTGCTCTTTCTCTTGAGTTCTGGGCACATTCTACGGTGTAACTTTAGACGTGTTAATGTTGTTCGTGATTTAAATGTGGTGTTTGATAGTATAATAATGTTTCAATTCATATAAACAGTACATTTGAACTACCTCATAAGCTGCAAATAAAATACAATACTATCTAATAAGAAATATCTTGGAGTTATTGTTTATCTGTTTGGTTGCCGCTATACCGCGTTTACAAAGATGCCATAGAATTACTGCAACATAGATTTATGAGAACTTTGTATGCCGGACTTGGATCGAAACGATCCTACGTTTGAATTCAAGTCTGCCTGCAAACTAACATTTAATATGGTGACTCGAAAAACGTAGGTGGTTGTCTGATTTTTGATAGCATAATATGTTCTCAACAAGACTTATTATGATTACTTGGTATTTTAAATGTCACTGAGATCTCGATGAAGCAGTGTTTTCTTCTTTTTATTTGTAATATAGTCTCAAATAGCCTATAATAGTCCACAGCTGAACATAGACCTCCCCCATGGATTGTCTCTTAAGGGAGGATTTTGCCATAGTTACCACGCTTGGCAGGTGAGTTGGTAACCGCAGATTTGTTTACTACTTTGAGTTGGTATCGGGAAGATGCTGTTGCACATCTCCTGTTTCAGTTTCCCTCTGTCCGCTCTTACGACACACAAGGGACGATAGGGAAAACTGGATATTCTTACACCGCCATTACACGGCTTAATTTACCAAGTAACCTTCTAATATGTCTATGCTATTATGTTGTATTTTTATTGTTGCATAATATAATAAAAAATTAAAAAAAAACTTACGGTTTTTGATCAATTGTGAAATTATAACTTGGTAGAGGCTTCTCTATCTTATAGGCTAGCGTAAATGAATAATGTTTGCTTCCATTTATTTTAAGTTAAACATAAAATTAAGTAAAGACACTAATTTTTAATTTATTATTACAGAATGAATTCTTCTGAAGATTAGGACGGCCACGTCGATGCATTTAGTGCCATTTACAATAGTGTACAGAACGTTATTACTTATTAAATTATTTAATGTATTTATTGAATTATAAGGTATTTAGATAAGTTTGTTAAATAAATTATTTGAACCAGTCGAAGTCATTTTGATTTCAGTTTTTTTTGGATTAAATGGAATTACGTCTAAAATTAATGTGAACTATGAAGAAATAAAAAATAGGTGATGATATTAGTAATTTGCAGCTTATCTGCGTCTAATTCGCAGCTTTGTTATATGTCGTAATCGTTATGATCCTTCTAATATTGTTGTAAATATCTGTCCAATTTTTGGGTAATTACAGAATTGGAACGTTAAAATTCTGAACATAACGTCAACTGCGTATTGAATTATAATTTATACCTTTTGGTAGTTACAAAGGCATTAAACATGCATGCATACGTAAAATTAAGCAGTTTCACTCTTACAGTGAAATTCAACTTTCCCTCTATCACTTTTGGGATCAAAGACCGAGGCCTCAAAGACTAACAATG
The DNA here is from genome assembly GCA_963668995.1 of Parnassius mnemosyne. Classification (NCBI taxonomy): domain Eukaryota; kingdom Metazoa; phylum Arthropoda; class Insecta; order Lepidoptera; family Papilionidae; genus Parnassius; species Parnassius mnemosyne. Next base: position 18,983,832 of record CAVLGL010000079.1, read on the forward strand.
CTACACACGGTACCGTACGTAAACAGTCTCTGAATACTAATCGCTCACTCTGATACTAATGATGACAAACCTTTGACGTTCAAACTGATGACTTCTAAATATACGGTAATGGTATCTACCTTATTTATAATTCAATCTACATTATTCATAGATTTAAGTATTTTACAATTTTTGCAAGAGATATATACGTGGTAGAGCCACGCTGCAGCTATATTAGTCATAGCACGAATGGGTCGGCTCGACCGAGGAACGGCCATGCTCTCATCACTCATCACTCGCAGAACCGGACACCCCTTATGAATTATAATTATTTCTGTAAAATATAGTATAATTATTATTGTAATGTTTTCTGCCGACGTCCAAAAAGGAGACGGTACTCAATTCGATTCTATGTTTTTTTTATGTGTGTTACCTCATAACTTTTTACTGGGTGAACCGATTTGGATGACTCTTTTTTTATTTGAAAGTTGGTACTTCTCGTGTGGTCCCATATGAATTTGATCAAGGTCAGACTTATAGTTTTTGAGTTATCCTTAATAAATTATATTGAAGTCGGTTGTACAAAATTTTAAATTTTAAATTATGTTACTGATATGTTTTACTTTTTTTCCATTCATCACTGTATTTTAAAAGTCCACACCTGTACATTGGCTTTACACAATGATTGCTTCACATGGCGGATTTGCCATAATTGCGACGTTTGGCAGCCGGGTTGGCAACCACAATTTTATATTATTCTGTTTTTTTTATTAGGAAAATGTTGTTGCACATTTCCTATTTCCTTACGTTATAACTACATAGCTGAAATGTTTGGTACTGTTTATTGACCTTCTTTAGATTTTGACCATGGAAAAAAAGGGGAGATATCCTGCCGGGCAAGATGTTCAGCCTGGGGAGCGCCCAACGTTCCGTGTGGTAGTTCCAAGCTATTCGAAGTATATATATATATACTTCGGAATTTTGATAGAGTGATTTAGGCTTCGATGCGTTTCGTTTGTGGCGCGATGAAAGCATCTCCACAGGATTATTTAGCATAAGAAATAATTTTTTTTAAATAAGGTTGTTTATATAAAAAATTATTTCTTATGTAATTAATATTTCCAGTTTAAATAAAAAAACCTGTAAAATTACCGCAATTTAACATCATCAAGTATCGTCTCTTCGAAACTGTAAACAGTGAAGTAAAGTGAGTGACGTAAGTTTACTTCAACTACAAAATTAAAATTAAAATTGTATATATTATTACATTTCAAAACTTGTTGTTGTAAAATATAGTTTGACAAATATTGAAAGCACTTAATGTTTTTATTGTTTGTATATTGTCTTTATTCTTGTCTAAGCATTCAATTAAACCACTTCTTACTACCAATTTGATCAGGTTATGAGTACAAAGAGTTAGTAAGAGTTAATGTAAGATTTTTTGTATTCAATTTACACCAATACCTAATCTTACCAAATTTTGTTGGAAATTCTTTCTTATCAGCTTCTTTTATGCGTCTTACAGCACAAACGTTATCATTTCCTACATCGTACACGCAGAATCATTCAGATCGACGACCACAGTTATACTTATTAAACCAGTTTTAAACAGTGGCATGGTTTGAGTCTCTACAAAAGATTTTATTGTTGACCAAGACCACAAAGTCTTGATGTGCTACACATACTAATCATACCGCCAAATTCACATATCCACTACCACACATTATCATGTGGGTGTCGTAAGTGTCGACAGAGGGAAACTGATACAGGAGAAGAGCGGTAGCACTTTCCTAAATACAACTCAAAATAATAAAAAAACTGCAGTTGCTAAGAACGGCAATATAAAGCAATCTATGGCGGAGGCCTATGCTTTACAGTGGACTGTGCTCGTCTGTATTGATAGTGATCGTGGTGATGATTATAATGAAATGTATTTAATAGGTAGTCGCCGTTAGGTCCCATTTTCAGCTCCATATTCCACATTTTAATTTATTTGTTCATTGACTGTATAACTGGCCAGTTCTACAAAGTTTTATTGTACCCTAGTAACAATTAAAAAGTTTCTTGTACAATAAAAATATGAGTTTAGGTATAAGTTAGGGTTGTAAACTATTGTTAGGAAAATATAGTAAACATATAAAAATATACGAATGTAAAAATATATGAAACATTACATTATTCTACGAAAGTAATAAAAAGACATTTTAAAGTATTTGAGTCCTTTAACTATTAGCGTTAAAACCTTAGATACACTACCAGACAAATTTGAATTGAATTTAAAAATTTATTTTAGGCTATGTCAATAAAGAATATAAAAAAAGTTTATATTGGGTTTAACCAAATCTATTAAAAATACGGTATCTAGTCGCATAAGTAAAGAAATATCTCCAGAGATACTGCTATTTAACTGCGACATCTGCGATAGTCCAGCAGTGATCATGCAGAATAATTAGGATTTAATTTTCTCTGGTATCATTTTCCCATACCGGAAATATCTTAATGAAAGCATTTCTCATGTTCATCGCTTACATTAATTACCACGGTTATCGGAGAAAATATCTTAATGTGATTGGACATATTTTTAATAATTCAGTATGAATGCAGCTTGTTTGAAGCCCACATTTATTTGCAACTAAGCGAATAGGTATGTATACAAGTACCTACACGTAGTAACATTTTTTGATTAAAATTTTCGATGTAAATATCATGATCATTCCTGGACACATTTGATTTAGAATCAGTGAGCTCCTAGATAATACAACATAGTGATACGTCGAATCAGTGTACATAGCATCACTCTTTACTGTATTTTTAATGTCAGATAAATAAAATTATAATTTCCTTATTAGTGATCGAAGGATAATTGTAATATTGGAATTGTATATTTATTTACCGGGAATTGGATGGTATCTATGTTCAAAACAGAAAATGTATATTTTAATATGGAATTGGATGGTACCTATGTTCAAAACAGAAAATGTATATTTAAATATCTAACAAAATTAGGCCTTTTATGCTATATGTGAAATATCCATACCAGTGAGAAGCGCCAGAGGCGCAAGCTGATATTATTATCGCAAATGTTATGAATACGGTCAATCCTCTCAGTAGAAGACGCCCATGTCCAGCGGGATTGTGATGATGCTGGCTTCCAAATATAATTCTTAGCGATAACTTTTTTTGATAATTAAATACATATTTTTTGCCTTTTAAGAAAATATTTCATCGTATAGTGGCGGTGCAAGAATATCCACTACCCCGTATTGTCTCTCGTGAGTATCGTAAGAGGTGTCAGAAGTAAACAAACCAGGAGATGGGCATCAGCGTATACTACTAACAATTTTAAAAAAAACTGCGGTTGCCATCTCGCATGCCAAGTGCGGCAATTATAGTAAATATCCCTGTGAGGCAATATATGAAGCAGTGTTCAATAGTGGACTTTTGATAGGCTGTAAAGATAAGAAATTAAGGAGCCTTTTTTTTAGCAGACTAAAAGGCGGTTGTTCTCAATTCGAGTTCGACTACGCGTACATGTTACGCGAAATCTTCGTCAACCGTGAATTTCGTCAATTGTGATTTTGATGGTTCTTTTTAGGGTTCCGTACCTCAAAAGGAAAAAAACGGAACCCTCATAGGATCACTTTGTTGTCCGTCTGTCTGTCTGTCTGTCTGTCAAGACCCTTTTTCGAGGTATCAAGCTGAAATTCATATCAAATACTCAAGTCTATTGTCCCTTGGAGCTGTGAAAAAATCAAACTTCTAAGCCAACGCAATCAAAAGATACAGCTATTTATGCCGCAAATTTTCGACATTCGCAAGGGAATCAAAACCTACAGGGTACTTCCCATGAACTCAGTATCTTGATATCTGGTACGAAGCAACGTTTTATAGCACAGATAAAGGAAAAATTGCAAAAAGCATAAATTTTTAGTTACATCATATAATAAAAATATTTTTAATAATTTTAAACTTATATACCTACGCATTTGTTCGGAACCCTCGGTGCGCGAGTCCGACTCGCACTTGGCCGGTTTTTTAATAAATAGGTTTTACTTCAGGGGTGTTCCTGTATGTATTTCGTGAAAAAATTCTACACTATATATTATCATCGACTTAGCTTAAATTATAGAAGATTGTGAAAACGATTTTATTCTGTTTAGTCATTTCAAGTCTGCTTTTACTATTTATTAAACTTTTTAATTTTAATGTTTGTAATATATTTTTATTGAATTTTCTTATAAGCACTCTTTAAAAGTTTATCATCGATGTTATAAGACTGAATTGTTTTCATTACTCAGATCTTTAAGTACTTCACTTAATATCTGGGGTATGCGACCGACTCTACCTGACTGCGAATGGCCCGTGGCTTCTTAAAAAATTTTATTTACTATATTGGACATAAAACCCATACAATAAGCAAGTCGAATTCGGTTTTTGGTGACCCGAATTTGGTTAAAACCAATCTTACCAGCCTCGAACACAGGCGCAAAGTAGCCAGCCTTTCGGTTTTCTACAGAATGCATTTCGGAGAGTGTGCGCAGAATTACATAATTTAATTCGTCCCTCTTCCTTCCACCATCGGACAAGTAGAAGTGCGGCCACCCTTTCGTAGTTGACTTACCACGCATTCGAACCAAACGGTCCGCCACGTCGTTCATCATGCGTACAGCAAAGGAGTGGAATTAGTTGCCAGCATCTGTCTTTCCATCCGATTACAGTGTGGGTGTCGAATAGTGAATAGACTTTTGTTAAGTCAGTGCGCTTCACTTACCATCAGGTGGGATCGTAGGTAAGCGCTGGCTTAGTAGAATATAAAAAGAAGGTAATTTTTATAATTTTAAATTTGACTTATTTTTGAATCTCGTAAAGGTAGGGCAGATTGACGGACTTTACGTGTGTACTGAAAATATTGTTTAATTTCACAGACAGGTAAACTGTCTGTTGTGGTTCTTATTTCATGAGGAGTAATGATAAGATAAGAGATGAAAGTTATTTTTTTTTTATTCATAGATAAAGGGCATTGTCGCTGATGCGATTATGCCGCCCTGGTAGTTACAAAAAAAATCTTAAATATAATTACTAACAAATAAACTTTATACTTACTAATTACTTAATCTCTTATTAACTAACAAATACAGTTTTTTGGCATCATATGATAACGGGTCGGATAAAATACTATTACTACTACCAATTAAGGACAAATGTAAATTACAATTTGCTCTTTCTCTTGAGTTTTGGGCACATTCTATCAAAATGTGATAAACATCATCAATAATAAGAAAGTTATTTATTTCAAAGCGACTAAAAGACGTAGACATTGATATAATTTGAAGAAGAAAGAGGACGTAATTGTGCTCATAAAAATTAAAGAAACGAAATGCTTTGTTCGAACGAACAAGAGGTCAACGAGTTAAAGACATAATGCTGTCCTTACGAAAGCAATAAAATGATCCCAATTGCTTCGCATAATCCTCGAATTGTTTTGAAAATGTAATCGATAATTATTTTATTAGTTATTTGAATGACAAGTTTATATCGTAAATATTATACACATCATATTTCACCAAACTGTCGTGGTAGCTAAATTGGTGGAACCGTGGTAGCTCCGGTTAGCCCTTGAGCGTTGGCTGTAAATTACTTAATACGTCTACCTGATGGTAAGTGGATGCTGTCCTATAGACATCTCGTCGATCATATCATATAATCTCATGTCATTGATTATGAATCAAAATGCAGATGCGTTGTCACCCCTGAGGACTTAGATGAAATGGCTCGTTACGGTGAATAAGGTGTACGTGTAGTGGCGGTGGAAGAATATTCACTACCCCATATCTTCCTGTGGCTGTCGTAAGGAGCGACAGAGGAAAACTAACCAGGAAATGGGCAGCAGCTTCTTCATAATAACAACTAGAAGAAAAAAAACAGCAGTTGCCAACCCACCTCCCAAGCGTGGTTTCTAGCCGACCAAATTCGTGCTGCGTGTATGTAATTGTAATACTATGTGCTGTTAGAATTACTGCAGAGTGGCTCTACGACGCAAAAGTTATCCGAGTTCGATGCTCTCTAGCACCAATGAAATTGTTAATTGCAATTTATGTGCCGATTTACCACGTGTTCTGCTGTGAAGGAAACCATCGTGAGGAAATCTTCATGTTTGTGAATTAAAATATTTAAGCACACGTTAACTACGTGAGGTGATTTTGGCGATTTTTCTACCCTCCCACTCCCCCTGGTGAGATATGGTGAGATATAGCTCGACGTTTCACTACCCCTTTGTGTCTTACCTAGTTTCTTCTTTCTAAATTACTTCGCGTACCTAATTTGAAACTATGTACGCGAAGTAATTTTGTACAAACTTTAATATAATGGACTTCTGCAAAGTAACGCCTGATTCTATTAATTAGTGTCCTTGAAATCTAATTTTAGTATAAATAAGATTTTCCAAGAAAGATTTCGAAGTAAATCTTCATTAATTATTGAGTGAGACATTATCCTGAATGTTATAGAGCAGCATGGCATTATGTTCTTGCTTTGGATAATTTAAGCCAATTTAGACAATTGAGACACAGTAAGTATCATGGAGGGCAGGACACACGTACATGATTTTGGAAAGATTATTTCCTGTTTAAATGATATAACTTTCTGTTTTGGTTCTGTTATACATTCTTATTTATTTTATGTATTTTATTATATACAATATTAAAAGCTATAATAATTAAAAAAAAAAACTAAAACTAGTAACTTAATTATCATACATTCCTACTCCCCGCGGTATCGTGCCAAGAAAGCTGGCTGCGTTTCCCCGCTGAATGGCTATACTTAGCCTTTGAGCGAGAAAAGAACCCGCCCTCTTATCACCAGCAGCAACGACCAGCTGCGGATGGAGTTCCTTTAGGAACTTCACTGCACGTGGACCCCACGGACCGATAGTCTCTACAGCAAATGGCACATATATGTAGTCATCTCTTAGAGACTCATATTTGCGCCACTTACTTACAGTACAGTTCAGTACCCCTGAGATGAGGGGCCGCCAGTGTCTATGCAAGTAGCATCCCACAATAGGGCTTTACCTCTCTCCCAAGGAACCAATGTCATACCGTCGGGTCTCCCGCATCGTCTCTAAATATTCCACAAGGATCTAAAACCGAGTGATTTATTTATTGTTTTATCAAAATGAAAACGAGAATACGCGAAAGTAAATAATTTTTGCCAACTCTTTTCACTATTAGTGAAACAATTTTGAGTAGTGCATGACAATGACAATGACAATGTATCATATACATAATAATAATGGTCGTGAAACAAAATCCATCACCTCATATCATCCTGTAAATGTCGTTGGAGGTGATTGTGGGAAACACTAGAAAGATCCAGAGTCCAGTACTGCGGTTGCCAAACCACCTGCTAAACGTAGCAATTGTGGCAAACCAGACAGCAGGGAGGCTGCAGAAATAGCACATGTCCTCAAATGGACAGGTAGAGGCTAAGAAAAAATCTAAAGTAATGTGATATCTATAATTTTATTATGTAATTAAACAGCATATGTAAAAAAACAGCTATTTTTCATTTATATAAATTTATATTTTACTATGTTTTAAATATGTATAGATATACATATTTAAAATGGAGTAAAATATAAATGAATGTTGTGTATAATAATTTCGAATGAATACACTTTTGTGCATGCTTTTTTGCTCATTCAAATAATTTTGGGATAAAGATTAAGCAGCTTCAAGGCTATAGCCTCAAGGCTACAAGCACAATACATTTAGTTGCATATTACTATATGCAACTAAATGTATTGTGCTTGTAGCCTTGAGGCTATAGCCTTGAATCTGCTTAATCTTTATCCCAAAATTAACTGCATTTTTATTTTTAAAGTTTTCTAAAACTTTTAATAATCCAAGTCATTATCCATTGGAGGGATCTTGACCTAATCTACTACGAGAACACAGACGCGCCAAAATAAGAAAGACCCATTAAAGATCACTCTCATGCCAAGAATTTTAGAATTACCGAAATTTAGCGTGTATACATTTTTATGCAGTGTTATTTTAAGAAATATGTACCAGAATATTTTGTAAGTTGTTGCTAATTCATCTGGCTAGATTTCTCTAGACGTGGGGACGTTGCCCGCTTTTCTAGTATAAAGAAAACAGCAAAAACAATACATTAATATCTACAGATAAGTATTTGACGTTGTATTTTACTAACATGCTAAGTTGAAAACAAAATTTCTATTTGTAAATTGTTACTACGATGTTATATTTATACAAATAAATAATAATGAAGTTTAATTAAGTAAGTGGAATTTATTATTGAACCGTAATATATTCCACGCGGAGGAAGTCGCGGGAACAACTAGTTGATTATAATGGGTGTAACACATAGTATTGTCCGGGTTTTGTGGGCGTATTTTAGGCACTCTAATATTTTGTTTGGATTTAGTTTCTAGATACTAAATAGGGAATGGAAAGTCTGGCTTTCAGCGGATTTTTTTGCTTCTGCCGATCTATGAAGTTAAGGTGTTTACGAAATTAACAAAATAAATTCAAGAAGACATAACGCTACACCAATGGAAATATTCTCATTAAATATTCTTTCGAAACTTTAAAATTCACAAAAAACACAAATATAAAAATTGTAATAATTAAAATAAATGTTGGTAATAGTAAAGTAAATAGTCGCAAACGCCCAACCAGACTGTTTTGATTAGTATATAATAAAAATAATATTTTTACGCAATATTTGATAGTGGAAAACTTATATTTAAAATTCAAAAACCTCCGAAACATAAAGAGCTACAAAAGGCTAAAAAGATTTTCTTGAATCTTAGCTAAGAACACTCTCGATCAAGTCATCTTTCAAACAAAAAAAAAAAACTAAATCTGAATCTTAGCTAAGAACACTCTCGATCAAGTCATCTTTCAAACAAAAAAAACTATATCTGAAACGGTTCATCTGTTTGGAAGCTACTATACCACAGACAGATACACAGATATACACACGTTAAACATATAACACCCCTCTTTTTCGTCGGGAGTTAAAATAGTTACCAGCCGTCGAGTAATAAAACCGCTAAGTTGAAGCAGATAATGATGAAAATGAGAAAATATATACTATATAATTTGGATTTATTCTATTATAGGCTTATATAGTAAAAGCCATTATTCCCCTAATCCTCAAGTATATTTGTAGTATTAAATGAAGAGGATGCTAATTCAAGAGACCCTTATTTACTTGTAATTTTTTATGTTCGAATTGTGCCACTCGTGACTGTGAGAGTACAGAACTAACTGTTGGGCTATACATCTGATAATAACAGTTATAGCGGCAAATATAAAACTGTAAGCGATAACTACCAGATCTAGTTTGACTAGTATCTTCTAGTCAGTGTGATTCTCATCCCTTATTTAGATGAACAGTTAAGCTGGAGTGCACAGAAAAAAACATTGATCCGCAAAGCAACGTTGTTTCATAATATGGGCGATGATATTTAAATGTTTTTTTTTATAGAATAAGGGTGACAAACGAGCACACAGTCCATCTGATGATGAGTGGATGCTGTGGCCCAAAGTATATTAAACTTATTTGTACTTAAGGAGTAACTTTTTTATTATATACAATGTTAAAAACTATAATAATAAAAAAAAACTAAAACTAAAAACTTAATTATCATATAGTCCTACTCCCCGCGGTATCGTGCCAAGGGGTAACTAAGTTGCAAATCTCTGTTTATTCTCGATGAGGATTCATAATTTAAGTAGATTAACATCGACATCTTTAGCCACCCCGAACGTGTATTCAAAAGAAAATGTAAAGACATACTATTACCTACCTCGCCCGATTAATGATTCTAAACTATTATTTATTGCAATTTTTTTTTACTGGATGCGGTGCTTTTGCTCAGTTAGTTTGATTTGTGTTTGTTTAGAGTTTATATGTATGTTGTTTAGTTATTTTTTTTTTCCATATAATGATGTATACACCTGTAAAGACATATCCTTTGTCTAAAAAATTGTATTTCGTTCGTAACAATGCATATTGATATTGTCGATGGTGTATGTATCTAAATAAATAAATATATAATAAATAAATAAATAAAGAGTGAAGCTGGACAAAGAATGAATGTAGCTGTTCATTCTATTGTGTATGTAGAGGTGGATCTGAATGGCAGGGTAAGAAATTGTGTGATATTTTTTATATGGAATAAGAATGACAATAGTAAGTGGATGCTGTGGACTTTGAGGACCAAGATGGAATTCATTTCCAATAAAAAGAGCTTCCTGCTCTCTACAATCACTATACGAACTATAGTATCATTAATGTATGTAATTTCTGGTATTCTGTGATGGCGTGGTTCTTCCCCAGTCGAGCCGATCTATTCGTACTGCAACTATAATATAGCAACAGCGTTCTACCACGTATAATAAAATTATAATAAAACAAGAGAAAAGTACAGCTTGCATGCAGTTAGTGTGACCAGGATTGAGAAACGAATGGCTTGGGCACCTAGAAATAATAAATGAGGAAATAGTATAGACGGAAGTTCATCGTTTAAATTGGCGAAATATTGAAGATGAGCTAAATTAAGAGTACCCTTAACGGACGAGCACGTATAGGTAGATAATATGGATGTGAAAGAAACGGAAGGGTGTGCCAGGATCGTGGCAAATGGAAGTTCGTAGTCCTTGCCTGACCCTCTGAATGTCGCGCGTGATAATTTATGTATGTATACAAGTCTAAGATTGAATGAAATGCCCAATTTCTAGTTATCGATCTCAGATTCTTGTTACCCACCATACGAAATACAATAATACAGACTATTAACGATATTAAAAATGCATCACCTAAGGTCTGTGTAATAAACTGATTGATTGTTAATAACGTAACGATTGATTCTATTAATTATAATACGCACACGTAAATTGAATAGCTCATTAATATTCTTTCCACAACTGAGTTATTCAATTTACGCGGCGAAATCAGTACACTTGGTTTCATTTTTATTTTTATGCGGACAAATGTTGTTTTATTGTTAAATGGACCCCTATCCCTACACCGTGGTATGCTTCACGAAGATATTTGTACCAGTTACGTAGCAATGTCGAAGTTACACGACCACAGAGTACTTTTACACGACAATGAACTTAGCGGAAACTGTTGTCACGCCCGCAGCTACGCACAATGCCCCCTAGCCGACTCCACAAATAAATAGGTACTGATAATTGACAATTAACAAGTCCTTTGTGTGCAATTGGAGTATGCAAGTAAATAATAGAATACGCGTCCTCATTCAAATCATCATATCAGAAAATTTATTATTCATCATTTTTGAAACTCACCACAAGTTCACCGCAGAACATAGGCAACTATTTTTGCCACAAATCACAGTCCTAAGCCACTTGCGTACATCTGCGCCCCGCATTTTTTTACAGGTTTTCACTCCATATAGTATTGGGTCGTCCAATACTATGCTATGCTTGATGATTTGGGGTGTAGCGGAGCGTTAACTCTTTATCAACCTCCGCAATCTCTTCTTTAGTAGCTCCAAGAAGCTGTAGTCACAGCGGCCATACCCCGGGCAACAACGTCAGTGGGCTAAACCTAGAGAAGGGGACTATATCTACGAACAGCTGTAGATTAGTTAACGGATAATTCCAGTAAAAAAAAGTCTGCATCGATATGGCACACGCTATTGACTATCGATGTAGCAGGGTAGTGCGAAAAACCTCAAGGGCGTTCCTCAGAATATATGTAGTGACTTATGGCCTTTTCGCTGCATCTCAACCTCTACCGATCGTACAAGTTTACCGGTCCATTGGGCTACAGAGGAAGGGACGAGTGAAGTGGACTTGTACCAGTACAACTACTTGTCCACTATAAATAAACTCACGTGCAGATGACCCTAGCTATTATTTTTCGGATTTATCCTAATTTCTAGGGTCGCTGTCATCGAAACCGATGAGGAGGACTATATATATGCTTGATGAAATAATGAACTAGAAATACTTTTTTTATAAAACTAAAGTGACAAACAAGATTATAGTCCAGCTGGTAAGTGGCTATTGCTACAGATGCATTGTCATTTCTGAGGACTGAGATGGTGTGTACGTACATAATAAACCTGCAGCATGGCTCTACCAGCCATGCTGCAGCTTTATTATGATTGTAGCAATAATGAGTCGGCTCGACCGGGGAAGGACCACGTTCTCATAGAATATCAGGGTAAAACGGCAGCTTGACACTGCTGTGTTTCGTATGGTGAGTGTAAAGAACCAGAGACCCTTTTTACTGGAAACGAGGTATTCCATCTTAGTTCTCAGGTGTAGCAACGTATCTGTATTTTGATTCTTAATCGAGGTTAGATGTAAATGTCTGTGGTCCACAGCATCTACTTAACATCAGGTGGACTATGTGCTCGTTTGTCCCCTTTATCATATAAAAAAGAGTGCCTCACAGCCTACTTACTAGACTGGCTCTCAAACTTTTTAGGCTGGGAACTCAGGAGTGGAAGCACTGCTAGTTGGCGACAGATATAGATTGGTGGTACCTACATGGACAGACTCCTAGGCAAAAAAGAAGTCCTACCACTTAGTATAATAAGATCTTTTTGTTATATTCGTTTAATGGAGTACATGGGTACTCTACCATCGTTTTCTTTTATTGCCAGTTCATCTGCACGCGGTTCTACTTGCTTAATGCTAAATAGGTACTAATAGGTCTGGACACCGAACCATGGCGGAAAGTCTTTTGAGATATGCTTAATCCAAATCCCATAGATCGCAGCATTACCAGTACGAAGTTTTGAGCCTCAACTGACACCAACTTACGCATTGTGGTGAGTATGGGAAGATATTTTAAGATATGCATTAACTGGAGCATTTTAGGTTTATAACCTGTGTATTCAAACACTTAGATTATGGAGAAGAAATAATTAAAATTAAAAGTATTGGTACCGGGCGATAATACCACAGAAAACACATACAGCTTAGGTTGCTATTAACTAAAAATTACAATACGAACTAAGTACAAATTAATGTATCAATATGTAATAATATAATTTGAACTTTAGATAAATAGATAATACTTACTTATAATTGTGTAATACTTGACATTCGATTATAAAATCGTTTTGATATATTAAAACGTCGTTGTTATCTAATAAGTTGTCGAAACACACAACGAATCTGAACGTATTAAAATTAAGATTCATATTCGTAATTCATAACTAACATTGATTCTCGATAAAAAGTGAAGCTAGATGTGCATTTTTTAAATCTTGAGGGTTAAAATGGAGAACTTAGTTTCTTGTTACTTAATTGGGTGTATGTATGGAAGGTCAATTAGGGTATACACAAGGAAACTGGAGGGACGTACTACAACGATTGAAGATAACTCTACTATTCTACTGTCAAAAACTTGCTTTGCTTATACATATCTAGACGATTAAAGAAAGTTTGATATTCTAATGCGTTTGGATAATCAATGCGGTAGAAGTCTACTTACTTTACGTTTCTGATTTACCATTTTCGTCACTTTTTTATTGTTTTGTTTATATGATTAACATAGCTTGAGTTTAATACAAGCTTCCTTGATTCCTAAATGGTAGATGAACAAAGGATGGACTTAAACTTTTTATAAAAGTCATTTTACGTAAATTCGCGTTAAACGCGACGCTCAATGCTGGCAGTTCTATTTAGCCCATTGTACTGGAATGGGCTAGTCTGGCGATGAGTCAAGTGCAGGAGCAGCGGCCTGGAACGCGCTGCTTCACTACAGTGTTCGCACGTGGTGTTGCCACACGTGCGCGCTGACGCACTTCACCCGTCTCATCCAGAGACTACGTTCCTTAAGTGTGCGCGAGCCTTTAGTGAATGCAGTGAAACTAGTAGACCCGCCATAAAAGAGTGTTCAGAGCTGTTCCTTTGGTGTTTTTCGTAAAAATGTGATAGTGGAAATATTAAAATTTTAAGAATTATGGCAAGGACTTAGCATTGTAAGTAGATAATTTTAGTTAATAAGGCTTTTGTTTTTAATAGTCTTTTGTATTAATAAAAAAAAATTTGGTCTGAATTTTAATCTATCAATCAAAAACCATATTTATCAAGCACACCAATACATATGCAAACAAAAACAAACAAATATATATGTATAAAGAAGGTACAATAAATTGGTCTTGTAGTGCACCAACCTTTCAGTGCAAAGAACTATTGTTGTGAACTTTACTGTTTTAATTAAAAGGAAATATAATTAAAGTATAATATAAGCAAGTTTATTTAATCTTTGACAGTAAGTAAATATTATAACGGTGCAGCTATCAACAAAGTAGAAAAAAAAAACATTAAATATGAATAATTAAAAACTCTACAATGTTAAGAAAAAAGTATCAAAGAGAAAGGGGTTCACATTTATTTGGTTAAAAGTTTAAAACCATTAGACCTACATGTTCAACCAAGCGCTAAAAACTAAGTTTGCGGAGAGACGGAACATTCATTCATAGTGTAGGATAAACAAAGGCTTATTGTATAATATATAATAATAATACCAGAGGGAAATGCTATTTAAATTTTTTAAAACTTTTTAAAGTACTATTTTACGAATAGGCGTTATCTCCTGTCTTTACATCTGCCATCATTCCCTGTGCTCAATGATTGACGAGATACGGAGATTATTTTTTATTAATCCCTAGACTAGTTGTAAAATAGCTTAATAATATTAGAAGTAGAAATTGTTTAAAACAAGTTCTATGAATGTGTAACTAAATGTGGTATCGTCTAAATCAACGAACGGTTGTCTGTAATCAGTCAGCTTTGTTAAATTTCTAAATTAACGCAATGCGCCGAGATGATTCATGTAATAACTAACCGACCGGCTATCATTATTATCATCGTACTTCGTTGTGACGTATGTAATACAAACACCTTCACGTAACTTGTTCTCAAACGATATCTCTTTATCATTTTTATCAGTCTATGTATTCTATTAAAAAAAAATTGGTTCACTTGCTGTTTGATTTTTCTAAGTGGAGTTTGTATGTCGTCAACAACATGTGACAAATTTACATTCAAACTGTTTTTATTTTAAGTGTACTTTGTTTTAATAAGCTTTATTTATACCGCTACCTTTTACTTTTGGACGATGGTGCACATATCTAAAGATTTTTCAATTTATCAAATCAGTGTGTAATAGTTAGTAATAATTAACGATTGCGGTAAAATAACTTGTAAATAAAGTAGAGTCGAACATTCAAAAGTGGTGAATGAAACTATAAAATTTACAAGTGCTTTGTTAAAATTGAACAGACAATTTAAAACGTTGATTCATAATCTTCTACTAAAGGAGCGATGTTTTTCTGGCATTTTGCCAACACAGAAGTGTTGAATTCCGGGTGTTTGGATTGAAAAAAAAATGTAGGACAGTTGTCTCCCTAATGCCGGTAGTTGCTAATTTAGGTGCCTTATTCCTATTTCCAGTTCTTCCCGTTTTACGACTGCTGACAGCTGCCGATCGCTAAAGTTGAATACCTACATAAGAGGTAAGAACTATAAAGCCATAAGAGATATTAAAAAATGCGTTATCAGCTTGTAAATTTCAATCAGATGCTCTTTATCACAACGGATTGAATTGAGTCACCGCAAACTAAGTTTAGTGGAAAACTTTGGTTTTTGTTTTGTATAAACTCGAAATAATGTCCAGCAGTGGGTTCATGACGGGCTAAAATAGACTAAATAGAGCGTTGAGTTCATACGCGTAGTGGCCATAGATGGACTGTGATTTATTTGGGTGACAGTGGAAGTCTTATCTTCAGCAAAAGATTCGTGATGGACTTTAATGATGATGATGGTGAACTGTTGATACGAGTAAACCACAGTTTGAAGGAGTAAACATACAAGCACTCGCATTCACTATTTTGTGATGAAGTAGAAATAAGAATCGTATCGGATTTCCTTACTTTTTATCTATACAAATACATAAATAAAATTGAAGTGTCTGTTTGTAATGTTAAAATAACAGCTTTTTACTAAATGCATATGAAAGTATATACGGTACTATTAAAAAAAAATTTTTAAAGTTTTTGTCTGTCTGTCTGTTTGTTCCGGCTATTCTCCGAATCGGCCAGACCGATTTTGACGGGACTTTCACTGGCAGATAGCTGATGTTATAAGAAGTAACTAAGAATACTTTTATTTTAGAAAAAAAAATTAGGGTTCCGCGCAAAATATTAAAACCCATGAAATCGTATTAAATCCCACGCAGGCGAAGTAGCGAGGGATAGCTAGTATTTAATAGGATGAATGTATGAACATGCCTGACCGCCACGCATTCTTGGCTCGGTGGATACAGCTCCCAATAAAAAGTACTTATTTTTTTTAATAATAAAATTTCATTACCCTACTTTCGGAGTTGTACTCTACAAAGTTTTTTTTGGTCATTACTGAAAATCAGCGTTGTGGTTTCAGTACACTTCATGCTCAGTGATGATCTTTTTTGACATGCCTTCCTAAATCCGAATTTATTAAACTTACGTATTCTTGTTATAAATTAGTATATTGTTGTGAATGCAATGTCAAAATAAAGTGTTTCTTGGTTACTTTCTATTTTGCAAGTAGTTTTTGGATAAAAATTATATTAATATGTTTGTGTTTCCTGGACGATTTCAGTACACTTATCAATTAACCACTTTGAAATTAGTATTGCGCCGATAGCGTATGTTGCAAAACTTGTTGTTAGTAGTACAAGATAAAAGGCTAGTGCAGACGGATGTGGAAGGTATCTCGCTAATTCTTTTCGGAAGGACGTTATTCAGCCGACCGATGCTAGAAATCGCGATTAGCATATCCTCTGCAGGCAAGCGGCGGAACGAGAAGGTTCACGTAGGAGTCCTTGATATTTCGGATACTATAATTAATATAAAAGTGGTTTGTCAAACCTCATAATGATATGAATTTTATCTTAAAATTAGATTCATCATCGTCGTCATCATCATTAAAGTCCTTTACAAGTCTGCCCCTGTGGTCTAACGGTTCTAAACGCAACTAATGATCTTGAGGTCTCGGGTTCGAATCCCGGGTCGGGTCAAAATCAGCTACTGGGTTTTTCTGATAATAAATTCTCAGTAACTGCCCGGAGTCAGGAAGTTGGCGGTGTCTCACCGCCGTGCCTCGGAAAACACGTAAAGTCGTTGGTCCTGCGTCTGTTGCGCTCGTGTTGCATTACCGTCCTATCGTAATATGAGAGTGAGGAAATAGAGAGTGCACCTGTGCTTGCGTATACACTCGGGTACTATAATTCTGTTCTGCACAGATGACTAGTCTCCGTTGCGACTGGCTGTAGTAACTTCGGTCGAACGAAATTCGGTCTAGAGCACATTATTTACAAGTCTACTGCTGAACACAGGCCTCACCCAAGGAATGCCACGAAGCACGGTCATGAGCCACTTGCATCGACTTCTTGCATGGTACGTGCGTACGAGGCTGTCACTCGAGAACCTTTCTTCCGCATCGGTTGTCGATTATTTGTGCTATATGGACAGCGCATTGCTACTTTAGTTCACTGATATGTTGGACTATGTCGGTTATTCTGGTTTTACTGCGGATATACCCTCTCCATAGTTCGCTGAGCATCCTTGAGCTTCCTCAAATGGCCAGCAGTGAAGGGCCACGTTTCAGATCCAAATGAACAATAATAATCCATCAAAATTAAATTGTTATTTAAATATGCATATTAAGAACTCTATTAAAAGGGTATACTCAAGAGAGATGACCACAGAATGCCACAGAATAAATAACAGTACCTACAATAAGTATACGCGAATATGACTTATGATGTAATTATGCGAAATTACGGTGTGCATAACATGAAGTGCCAACAATTACATAATATTATATTTATGTAGGTATATTATTTGGCTGAATTATTATATTACTTCATAAACTTTTGAATACATGGGGAAATAAATATTTTTACTATTGTTTTTAAGTTACCACCAAGCGAAGAAATGATCATGTTTGCTGAATTTTTGAAAAAAAAATTGGGTTCTTTTATATTTAATTCAATTAACACCCAGGCGGATAATAAATAATACTACTAAGTAGCCCAGGTTAGTCAAATAATGTAAGTTATGCGGAGGGGAAATGCTCAAAGTTTCGCTACATATAGGAATTAATATGCTATATTCTATAGAGCATATTATCACAATAATCCACATAGCGAAAAGTCCTCTACATTATCAGCTATATTAGTAGTATAGTTGTAGCACGAATGGGTCGGCTCGACCGGGGAAGGACCACGCGCTCACAGAATACCAGCGTAAAATAGCAGCTTAACACTGCTGTGTTTCGTATGGTGAGTGTAGATAACCGGAGACACTCTTTACTAGAAAAGAGGTATTCCATCTTAGTCCTCACGGGTGAGAACGCATCTGAAATTTGATTCGCAAACGAGGATGGATGTAGATGTCTATGGGCCACAGCAACCACTTATCATCAGGTGGACTGTGTGCTCGTTTGTCACCCAATCCTATAAAAAAGTGGCAGAATCTGATGTCTATAAACGTCCAGAAATCGACAATCGATGGAAAGGAATGGTTTTTCGCCCTAGTAGCCTTTCGCTGTGTAGAGCGACACTCTCCTCTAATTTCTTTATAGATTTGAAAATATTAGGCAACTTTTTATTCAAAAAAAAAATAACATGATACCGCATACAAAAGGGATAGACGTGTAATCCTTATTGCTTGTTTTTATAATATTAAAATAACCTAAAGTCAAAAGTTATCATAGAGACAAAACAAGATGTTTTTTAAAAGTGAGTATTCAAAGAAGGCTACAGGGTTATATAACTAACTCTGAAGAGTAAAATAAAAAGCTTTAAACATAAAAAAAAAACTCACAGCGTATCATTGTACTGGATCTCTTACCATTCCCTAACGGAAGAAATGACAGTGACCAGACAGTCTTTTGTCAGAAATGGATCATTTACCCAGCTAGTGGAATAAAGAGTGTAAACTCTATAACTTATTTCGTTAAATGGCAACGATATCAAATTTTACGTTGCTTCATACGCAAAAGGATTTTTTAATAAATATAATAGTGCGACAGATGCGAGTTTAATCAAAGTTTAGTTTATTTCTAAGTTTGCAAAAATAACAACACAATACTACAAAATACATAATATTTTACGTGGTAGAGCCATGCTGCAGGTATATTAGTAGTATACTTGTAGCACGAATGGGTCGGCTCGACCGGGGAAGGACGACGCTCTCACAGAATACCAGCGTCAAATAGCAGCTTCATACTGCTGTGTTTCATATGGTGAGTGTAGAGAACCGGAGACCCATTTTACTGGAAAAGAGGTATTCCATCTTAGTCCTCACGGGTGACGACGCATCTGCATTTTGATTCTTTATTGAGGATAAATGTAGATGTCTATGGACGACAGCAACCACTTACCATCAGGTGGACTGTGTGCTCGTTTGTCACCCTATTCTATAAAAAAAAAACATTTATAATAGTTTTCAGGTTTAATAATAAACAAACTTGTACGTTTAGTAGTAGCGGCGTATGTAAGTGAATCAACTAACCCATATCATCTCGTGGGTGTGGAAAGAGGCGACAAAGAGAAACTGATACAGGAGATTAGCAGCAACATCTTACTGATAACGGCCCAAAATAACAAATAAAGCGGTGTGCCAAGTCTCTATATTAAAAAATTATGGTATGAACTATGTTTAGTAATGGGGTTTCAATAGATTGGAATATGAATGATGAATGAATAAATGCAGATAATCGATCAATTGTTAATTATAAATAAGTACAAAACGTCTACAATGAGAAAAGTGTGGTTTGCAACATGACGTTGTGACCAGAATTAAAAAAAGAATGCTTCGGTGGTTTGGTCATGTAGAAAGAATGAACGAATGAAAGAGTGACAAAGCAAATTTATGTTGCAGAAGTGAACGGCAGAGTCGGGAAGGGACGCCCTAGACGAAGGTTTATCGACCAAATTGGCGATACATTGAAAATGGGCCACATTAGGAGTACCCTTAACCGACGAGCGTGTATGCGTAGATATATGGATGTAAAGGAGGCGAGGGAAATGTGTCAGGATCGTACTAAATGGAACTCCGTAGTCTCTGCATACCCCTCTGGGTGACAAGCGTGAGTGTTTGTGTTGTTGTGTAAATATTTTCAATGACAATTTAAATAATTTCAGAAGAAAAATGTTACTTTATTTAGAATCTTAATGATGGATGTAAACCCTTTTTAATTTATCATACATGCGCAATTTTGCTACTGTAATATTAAATTTTATGATAATTAACTTTTCGCAACATTACTCTGTGTAAGCTGTGGTTGCCTATAACTGGGTGAGCACATTGCATGTTTCTCTCAATGCTTGGATCTTGTTTTTAGTATTTGTCTATCATCTGTCGGTGACCCTTATAAATAAATAATAATAAAATAATAAATAATTATTGCTGTAAAATCAAATCATTGTAACTGGAGTTCCTGAACGCGCCAGATGCTGCGACCAAACTGTCTAAAGCGACAAAACGGAGGTAGCCACCACTTCTAATTTTGACACAATCCAAAACTACTAAAAATACCATTATATTATTTTATTTTTAATATACTCGTATATGCAATTCGGTCTGCCTTTAAACATTCAGTTTGGTGTCATTTTTGCGTTTTTTGTAAACTGATATACCAGGCGTATTCACCGAATACAGTATTCTTTTTAAAATAAGGGTGACAAGCGAGTACACAGTTTACCTGACGGTAAGTGGATGCTGTTGCACATAGACATCTTCATCTATCCTCGATATACATCAAAATGCAAATGCCCCTGAGAACTAAGATGGAATGCCACGTTATTAGTAAAAAGGTTCTCCGGTTCTCTACATTCCTCCGTTTTGCTGTTTCACGCTGGTATACTGTGAGAGCGTGGTTCTACCCCGATCGAGCTTACCACGTAAATTGTAATATGATTTTCATTATTTCCCTGAATTGTTTTATATCAATTAACATACATACTTGACATATTCATTGTTATCAGTAGTCAATTGTTTAAACCACTCCAATATAATAATATCTATGTTCTTTATTTATACCTATATCATTTGTATTCTTATAAAATTTAATAACTTTTTCACTAATAGAAAATTTATTTCTTTTTAGCTTCTTTTGTATGCATGTTAAATACAAAAGTAATAAAATGAGTGAATACTTAAAAGACAAAAAATATTTAAAATAAAGTAGAAGAATTAAAAATAAAGTAACGTTTAGAAAGTTAATTAGTAGGTAGAGTTATTTATTTATTTTTTATATAATAACAATAACCGTGGCGGTGTAAGAATATCCAGTACCCCATATCGTCCAGTGAGTGTCATTAAGCGGTGATAGAAGGAAACAAATCAGGAGATGAGCAGTAGCGTCCAAAGAGAATATAACCACTACATTTAGTAGCGTCTTTCTAAGAACATCTAGAATATAAAAACTGAGTTTGTCAAGCGTGGCTTTGGACTTTGGCAAAGATCCCTTTTAGGAGGCATTCTATAGGCTGGCCTATATTCAGTAGTGCAATTTGATAGGCTGTAATGAATGAATTAATGAATAATATTAATAACATAGGCAATATTATTAAATTGTTACATTTGAATTTTTTAGAAAGCAGTAATCATTATAGCAGTAGTATATAACATAGTACCTGGCAGTGCATATAAAAAAGTATCATTACACTTTTAAAATGCACGTGTGCCATAGAAGCCATATGAGATGATAAATTAGAGACATAACACTTAAGAATAAAGAAATTAGTGGTTGAAATTTAGTTTTCAAGTTAATAGATGTTTTATTATCACCATTATCGTCATTTGAAGCTGAAAACTAAAAAACCTGTCATGAATAACTTTTAATGAAGACAATAAGGTGTTAGAAGCACTAGTATAAATGGTAGGGCTTATCTTCTGCTTGAGAGTCTTGGTAGGTACCAAACCCTTATCTAAGTGACGCGAAGTATCTGTGCAAGCACTCCTGTGGTCTGTTTTGAAGGGTATAGTGAACAAGTACTACTGTGATTACAGACTGTATGACATACTATTCTAGTTCTCAGAGGTGACAACGCATCTAGTAATAGTATAGCCGTTTGAAGTTGGTTTTTTTATAGGATTAGGGTGACAAACGAGCACGCAGTCCACCTGATGGCAACTCGTTGCTGTGCCCCATATACATGTACATCTATCATAGATTACGAATCAAAATGCAGATGCGTTGTCACCCGTGAGGACTAAGATGGATTGCCTCGTTTCCAGTGAAAAATGTCTCCGGTTCTCTACACTCATCATACGGAACACAGCAGTGTTAAGTTGCTATTTTACACTGGTATTCTGTGAGCGCGTGGTCCTTACCCGGTCGAGCCGACCCATTTGTGCTACAACTATACCAGTAGTATAGTTGCAGCATGGCTCTGCCACGTAAGAAAAAGAAAGGTTGCACAGCAACAGTCATTTAACTTTTTAAACTGTAATTTCGTTTATCACTTCTATTCCACATAAATCGTAACATACATTTTTCATTAACCTACTGTTACATAAATCTATATAGTCATATTTATACGCTGCTTTGTTTTATCTGTTTATATTACAATGTTTTGCTTTTTTTGTTACAGTTTTAACAATTCCTGATTATAAATACCGGATCACAACGATTCAACACAAACAGAAAATAAATCAAAACATTTTACATTTACCTAGTTTTTAAACAAAACAAAGGAAATGCCAGAAATAGGGCCAATGATGCGAGCGCTCGAATTACAGCGGCTGATCGAAGACAAAGTGTCGGAATGGCGAGAGAGGTCAGCGCGGGTCGCTGGCGTAAGCGTCGCCGACTCTTATCAGCAACCACTCAACTTCAAGAGACACACTAACAGGCGCAAAAACAGCACAGAAATAAACAGAATAATCGCAAAATACTCAAAAACATACAACAGATCGGACGAAAAACACAACGTGCTGCAGCAAATCGCCGAACAGCCACCAAGGCGACCTGCCCGACAGAAAAGGATTTTCCGTAAATTAAAATCATCGAAAAGTGAAGATAATCTTGCTAACGTGGAAACAATGGAGATACACCCCGAACCTAGCCCAAGAATTAAACCAGAGCCACGATTTAATTTAAACAAATACAATGCCAAGAGTTGCGAGGATATCACTGCATTCATTGACTTCGACCACGCAGTGAAAAGTAAAAATTTTCAAGAAAAGAGTATAATTAATTCTAAGACAGTATCAACAGCTAGACCGAAATTGCATAGTATTTGTGAAGATGTCTTGAATGTTTCTGAATTTAAGGACAGTGGTGTAGAGTTAAGACATAAAACAAACTTTGCAACTTCAACTCCACTATCAAACAGGAGGACATGCCCACCCAGTGACACGGTATCTATGATCAGTTTTGAAAAGTGCGCGAAATATTCGATTGGTGAAAGTGAAAAATTAAGAAAAGGTATTTCAGAGCCAGACATTTTAAGAAGTGACAATACCCGTTTAGAATCAGTGGAACAAACTAGTGATGCAAAAAGTGTAGACGGCAAGAAAGGGTGGAAAATATTAAAACCACACTTTCGGAAGGGAACTTTCGACTGTATACTTCGATGGCGTGGGAAAAAACCGCAACCTACGCAAACCAAGTAAGTGATTTATTTTTTGTGAAAAGTTAACGTAGAGTAAAGTACCTCTAACCATTTTATGGCATTTATATTAGGTAACATGTTTTAAGTTCTTTTGTGAGTAAATAAAACTTATATAAAATTCAGTCAAGAAAACGTAGGTAAACGTAAGTTATTACTAGAATAATAAAGAATTTTTTTTTTCAATGTAAATTATTACTACACACGTATTACTTATCGAAGGTAATTTATTTATTTATTACTGCTTCAGAAAATTTTTAGACATAAAATTTTGCAAACATTTTGAAGAATTATTTACATGAATTTTAATTAAACCAGTATGGTATCAATCACCTTATTCCCATGGTTTATTTTCATTAATGTATTTCTTAACATTATAATAACTTTTTTATACAGTATTTGTTTAATAATTTTTTTTTAAAGTTGTTAATTGACTATCTTTAAACATTTTCTACGATTTGTCGTAAAAGCGTTTACTACATTATAAATGAATTAGTAATTCTTGTTCGTATTTCTATATATACAAATATATAAAATCGAAGTGTCTGTTTGTAATGTAACAGCTTTTTACTAAATGCATATAAAAGTATGTACGATACTTATAACAAAAACACAATTTTTTAAATTTTTGTCTGTTTGTTCTGACTAATCTCCGAAATGGCTGGACCGATTTTGACGAAACTTTCATTGGCAGATAGCTGATGTTATAAGGAGTATAACTTAGGTTACTTTTATTTTAGAAAAATAATTGGGCTTCCGCGCAAAAATAATAAAACCATAAAGTAATAAATTGAACGCGGACGAAGTCGTGGGGAACAGCTAGTTATAAATATTAGTTTTTTAACTTTTATTCAGTGAGGTTATAATATTAAGTCAAAGTTAAAACTTCTTCTTTCCACTAGCCGTGGTAGTTCAACAGGAATTCGTATAAAATATCATAGTCCTACGAGCAAACCGAATTTGATTTCCTCCGGCACCACTAACGTATTTCATTGCAATTTTTGCCGACTTGCCACGTGACTATCGGTGAAAGATATATCGGGGGTAAACTTGCATTTCGGAGTAATTAAAAAAGATTATGTAATAAGCTTTATGACCACAATAGTTGCTTTATTAGTTAGTATAGTACATATAAAAGTGTAAAATTACATTTTAGAAATAACTAAATGTATTAATTATAAATTCCTTTATAAATTAGTAGCCAACCAGCGCCTGGCAATTAATACTAGCAACAGTGTGTCATCATGTACATTGCGGCTTTAATCTCTTAGTGAGGAATTCCGCTCTGTTAATTTGGATTCACAATCATGTTCCACAGGTGGGTTCATGGATAATTTTTTCTCCTTTTCGGTGTACCTTTAAATTCATGTATAATATTTTTTCAACTTCCATACTTTATAGACATATTCAAAATAGATATTATTGATAAATTAATGGAACCATGAGGAACAGCGGTACCTAAAACATTTTGCCTCAGTAAATTTGATGATTTTAAATCATTGAATTCACTTTAATGTTTAAGATAAATTAATAGCAATTTATATTTTAAAGTGTATGGTACTAGATAAGCATAACATTCTGTAAGAGGAAGGTAGTTTACAGGGGATAGGTGGAACCATTATTAATTTTAATAAATTTTTGATCACAACATCTGTGCTGATGTATGCACTGTAGCATAGAAAAATATTATTATTTTAGGATCACAACACAAGTGAATCGAAATGGAGAAAAAATTATCTCCACCACATATATTTGGATTCAAACGAAATATACGTGGTAGAGCTATGCTGCAGTTACATTATGGTTGTAGCACGAATGAGTCGGCTTGACCGGGGAATGATCACTTTCTCACAGAATACTAACGTACGGTGTTTCGTATGTTGAGTGTAGAGAACCGAAACTATTTTTACTGGAAACGAGGCATTCCATTGTAGTCCTAACGGGGTTTAAGCATCTGCATTTTGATTTTTAATCGAGCAGGATATAGATGTCTATGGGCTACCATCAGGTGGACTGTGTAAGTTTGTCACCCTTACTCTATAAAAAAAAAAAGAAAAGAGCGAGCAATGCTTCTTTATATATTCTGTATAATATAAGTACGTTGTTGTTGTTTTTTTGGAAACAGCTTTAACAATTTGGATGAAAATTAGTATTTAAATAATGTGTTAATTTCCAAATTTATCAAGATGGGTTTCATCCATGAGACAATCATATTTTTCTAATCTTTTTGGCTTTCATTTTATATCATCTTCAAGAATACGTACGTATCTACTTACGAAGCAGCTAAATAATTATTGATTTATAAAATAAAATTTCTGATATGAGTAATATTTATGTAGTAATTATGGGCTTGATTCAAAATAAAACTTCATTGAAATTGAAAAAAATAAAAATGCACAAACGGGATTATACTACAAATTTAAGCTTTTTAAATTTATGCACCATGGTAGAGTCAGATTCGGTTGATCTTACTAAAATTTCCGTCCTTTTCGTATAAGATGGTCACAAAGATAGCAATATTAAAGTTTAATAATTGGTTAAGTTAAGATATACTTGTTCACTACTGCCCGGTCTAGGGAACCGATGTATGTTGACTCTATGTGGGAGTTATACGGTACGTAGCTCTGTAAAAATGCCTAGTAATGTAACCTCCGAACAGGACGATGACTCGGAAGTGGTCTCGAGGCCGAGGCCGAGGTTGGTAGCACTGCGAGAGTGCTGGGGGTAGCAAGTACTGCCCTCGGAACGTACTTATGGTGTTGCAAGGCGATAGAGGCTCATGGGTTGCGTTCCGAACAGAGATTCTAGGACCAATCGTATACGCTGATGGTGACCACCGTGGGTTTTAGCCAGTAGGAGACCGGCGTAACATTTTCGTTGCCACCGCAACGTTAGATATCCAAAAGGAATTTCCCACGAAAAAAAAACTTGCTCGATTGCACTCAAATAGTAGTGTTCTGTGCCATCAGCCCCAAATAATAATGATTAGGTTGTTAGTTAGTGCTAGTAGACATGTTTAACAATGTGATCATTTTGGCTATGAAATAAATTCTAATACGAACAAAATATAATTACATTCAATTATAACTATAAATCTAAAATTTAATTATCACATTTTCTAAAAAGTGTGAAAAAATAACGATGGGGTTGTTATTTTCCTTACCGTCATGATTAACACTGCCACTGAACATGTGTTGTGTCCTCGTATACATGCGGTCTCAGATTATAGAACAAATCTATATTCTGAGCGTGCGGCACCATAAAATTAACTCCTAGGCAATCGCAGTATTCTAAATATACCGCCCTAGTTAAAATTGAACTGGAGAACAATAAAAAAACGATGAAATAAAACAATATCATTCAGCAAAATTTAATTCTTTCAAAAAAGTGTTAACTACCTTATTTGTAAATAATTTTGTTGCACAACTAATATTAAGAAGTTAATACAGATCAATTTTTTTTGCTGTTCTTCATATATTTGATCAAATAGGGTCACAGCTGCTTAGAGGTTAGGAGGCCACTAGGTCACAACTCGCAACGGCCCTTAGCCTTGTGTTTGAATTAACAATTCCTTTCACAGAAGGGTTAAATCACGGTTCTAAAACTCATGAATGTCAATTAGAAAATTTTATTCATTTAAACACCCATTTTTCCTTGACTAAGAAATGTTGAAGGGCTTTTGATTGATCCACTAAAATCAGGCAAGCGTACACGCACCATAGTACTAAAGAATATTATGTATATAAAATTTTCGTTAACATTGTTTTTGTCTATTTTCAAACCTCTTTAATAAATTATAGGAAAACAAAGTTGCCACAATTTAACTCATTCCACAGTATTTTCAATATTCGGTGGTGTAAAGTATTTAAAGAAATTTAAAGAAAAATTTTCATCCATAAGGGTGGAAAAATTGGGGATGAAAATTTTAATATAACTATTTAGACGACAATCTTTAGTTATTACCTTTTAAAATCGGTTTTTACTGTTTATTAAAAGTTTAATTATTTAATGAGGGCTAATAATCTTCCACTCATCAGATGTCGCTATTTGCGACTGAGGTAAAGTTTTTTTGTTACACAGTGTCAGTTAATGGAGAAATTAGTTTTAAATAATAGTTTATCATTACATATCTAGAGTATTATATTAATACACAACACAATGCGTCAGTGGTTTGATTTGTAATTTTTTGCACTTTACATCTCCTTTTTTACCATATATACATTTTCCTAAGAAATCTTCGTCTCCGCTATGAAATCTGTCAAATATTTTACCTCACTGTAAGTGGTGTCGCCCTGGTGGCAGAAAAAGTCGTAGACGCGCCCTCATTGTCATATCGATTCGAAATTTAAATTTATTTTGCCTACTTTTTAGCAATACTTTAATCAAAATAAATTTATAATATTTTTATAATAATTTTAAAGTTTTAACGCAGTTTACCATAAATATTTTAAAAAGCAATAAACACTAGGTAATTAAAATCATTGAAATATTTTTAACTCAATTTGAAACAATAAGCTAATCTTTTTTTTGATTATTATTTTGTTCCCTTTTCGATTTGCTCTTATTTTACCACCTCGGTTGTCCTTAATCAAAACAGTAATGTACTGTGAACTTTTTTACAGGAAATTGAAGAAGCGGATTTTTGCAGGCCCCACAAACTTATGACATTATTTGTAAAAGTAATTGTTGTAATTTAACATTTTTATTAACGTTACAATTTTCTGTGATTTAATTTGGGTTTTACTGGACAGATAAAATTGGAATTTAAAATGGTTTTTCTGTACTTCCAGAATTTTTATAACCAGTTATTATTAAGTCATAATTACATTTACAATAATAAAATACGTTTTAAAATTATAAATGAAATTAGGGATCTATCATTTATAGATTTTGAGTATTTTTTTATTAGAATTAGGATGACAAACGAGCACACAGTCCACCTGATAGTAAGTGGAGGCTGTGGCCCATAGACATCTACATTTATCCTCAAGTAAGAATCAAAATGCAGATGCGTTGTCACCCCTGTGGACTAAGATGGAATGCCTTATTTCCAGTAAAAAGGATCTCCGGTCCTCTAAACTCACTATAAGAAGCATAGTACCCTTAGGCTGCTATTTTACGGTGGTATTCTGTGAGAGCGTGGTCCTAACCCGGTGGAGCCGACCCATTCGCGCTACAACTAATATTTTGTATAGGATAAGTTCACAAACGTGCACACAGTCCACCTGATGTTAAGGTTGCTGTGACCCATAGAAATCTACATTTATCCTTAATAGATAATCAAAATGCAGATGCGTAGTCGTAGACTAAGATGGAATGCCCCTCTTTCAGTAAAAAGGGTCTCCGGTTCTCTACACTCACCATACGAAACACAATCGGGTTAAGCTGCTATTTTACGCTGGTATTCTGTAAGAGCATGATCCTTCCCCGGTCGAGTCAACCCATTCGTGCTACAACTATAGCTATATAAGCTACGGTATATACCCAGCCATATTATAGCCAGCTGCAGCGTCGCCACACCACGTATAAAAAGCATCTTCATTTTTGGGTTCTGCATTTCGGCTTATTAAACAAAGAAACTTGCGATAAATAAAATCATAAATTACAAAATAAAAAACTTACAAGTAGAGTGAAATAATAGTATTTTATGGCCAATGCAATTTATGTACGGAAACGTTTAATTCAAACAAAAAATCGCGGTCTGTGAATGCTTAATTGAATCAATACTTTAAAGTATAAACGAAAAAGTTGCTATATAATAGAGAATGTCATGCTTTTTGTCACAGTGCATTGTCATTTTGTGAAAAAAGAGCAATTTTTTTTGTCACTTTTAATCTCTTCATTGAATAAAGATTGACCCTGAATCCGTACGCGTCCAAGCACTACATTGCTTTTTCATGAAATACCATACTGTGCTATTATAATCACAGTTTAGTAATACTGTATATAACTTCCTTTTGGCTTTTATTGATATTATGAATAAATAATAGAAATAAATGGTCACTGTATCGTGCGAGGTATAGCCACGTTGTAGATGTAATAAAACTGCAACACGAATGGTTACCACAGCACAGATACCAACGTAAATTAGTAGCATAATATTATGATAAATAAAGAGAACCGGACACTATTTTTAGTGGTAACGTAATTTGGATTCTGAATTATGGACGGTATATGTAGGTGTCTATGGACAACAATACCCACATACTATCAGGTCCACCTGTATGCTTGTTTGACACCCTTACTTTTATTAAAAAAATACTACTAACCTATCCAAAGGAGTAGTCAACATTCTGCTTCGGGCGCGGGGCTCAAGAAGGTGCGAACCCTACCATCTTGAGGCATGTTTTTGGAACGAAGTTCTTTATCGGACGGTACGGATTTGGCGGATGGGGGCTAAGTGATATAAAGTGCTAACGTATTGTAGACGGCCTTGGCGGCTTGGGCTGTTCTTATCTTGCCGTGAAAGAAATATTATTTTATTTTAAATGACGCTTCATTTTAACAGACGCTAGTAATGAATTTTTTGTATTTGTTAATCAATAATATAATACGTTTATCAATAATAATATAGGTACTACGAAAGGAACTTCGTTTCAACCGAGTGTTCTACGACACTCACACATGTTTTTTTATTTCTTATAGTTGCATGTTGACAAATGATTTCAAATAATTCTTTTTTAAGGTTATGTTGATTACAAAATAATACAACTCACAATACAATAATAATGTTTAACAATACAAGGTGAATTATAAGTACCAGTTTCTCTTAGAATATAATACATCTTTTGAGGACATCTGTGACCAAGCCCTAATTACATGTTGTCTTTAACAAACAAACGTGTTAAATTTATAGTTGTTGTGTACAAAAAACAAATTGCTGGTACACTCTACACATCACGAGTTAGAAAAGTGGGGATTTATTGTAAAGTAGTTAAAATAAATAGCTTAACGTCAACTCTACCTTATACTTTTATGTTCTTTTCTTCTCCTCATCAGCTCATTTTTAATGCATCACTGGACATGGGTATCTCCTATAACAGGATTTCTGTCAACACTCAAGAAACAAAATGGATTCTGTGTATTGTAGCGTGAAAATAAGATAATACATTTTGATGGCAATTTTATATTGGGCCTTTTCACTCCAGTCTCTCAAATCTCAACTTTCTGTAATTATTAACCTATTACACAGTGTTAGGCGATAGAGGGAAATGAAACGAGATGAGAATTAGTATCTTCTTCTTTATTAATTAGTATATATCTTTATTTGTTATAAACTCAAAATAATAAAAACTGCAAAGCCGACCGTGGCAATTTTGGCAAATATATAGCAATCTACGGGGGAGGTTATGTTCAACTAAGGACTTTTTATAGACTGTAGTAAGTGATGATGATAAATGTTAGTGATCCTGTCAATAAAACCTTCTCGTCGTGCTTTATGACACTGAGCGCACCTAAGCTTTAGCCTGTTTAGCTTTATAATAATAGGTCGGGGAAAAAGTTTCTTCATAATTTGTTTGTATAAAATTGAAACAGAAAATATCTTTGGTGTACAACCAATGTTTTTATCTGGCTGGTTTTAATATCAAATTAAGAAAAAAAAAAGTAAAAAAACACATTCCCGCTATTTTTCAATTGTTTTTCTGTCCGCCAAAATAAGCGAATCTAACGAAGAAATTCGATACATTCTGAAGTTTTATTACAAAAAAGGGAAAAATGTTAGTCAAGCCGCGAAAACACTTTGTGACGTTTATGGACCTAATGCAGTGTCAGTAAGAGTAGCACAAAGTTGGTTCAAGTGTTTTCAGTGAGGATATTTTGATGTCAAAGATGAAGCTCGCCGTGGTCGCCCTCATACGGATAAAGTCTATGCCATTTTTGAAAAAGTGGAGCAATATCGGCATATAAGTAATTACAACATTAGGAATTGAGGATTGACCACAAAATAGTTTTGACCCATTTGAAAAATCTGGCTATACAAAAAAGCTCGGTATTTGGGTACCACAAGAGCTCACTGAAAGAAACCTAATGAATTGTGTACTCATTTGCGATTTTCTATTGAAACGTAATGAAGCCGTACCATTTTTGAAAAGATTGATCACTGGTAATGAAAAGTGGATCACCTACGACAAGAACGTGCGAAAAAGATCATCGTCAAAGAGAAGTCAAGCTCCACAGACTGTAGCGAAACCCAGATTAACCCAGATTAACACGCAATAAGGTGATGCTGTGTGTATTGGTGGGAATGGAAGGGCATTGTTTATTATGAGCTTTTACCGCTGGGCAAAACCATTGATTCGGATTTCTACAGTCAACAACTAATGAGACTTAAGCAAGAAATTGAGAAAAAACGGCCGGAATTGATCAACAGAAAATGAGTGATCTTTTATCATGATAACACCAGACCAGACACTTTGGACACTCTGCAAAAATTGAGAGAGCTCGGTTGGGAAGTGTTAATGCATCCACCATATAGTCCTGACCTTGCACCCACAGATTTTCGCTTGCTTCGGTCTCTTTAGAATTCTTTGGGTAGTGTTAGGTTAACATCAAGGGAGGACTGTTAAAACTATTTGTCGCATTTTTTTATCAAAACTCCCAGGATTTCTACAGCAACAGGCTTATATAACTACCTACAGATGGTAACAAGATATCGAACAAAATTATAATTAAATGTAATTAAACTATGAAAAAAAAATGTCTTCAATTTGTATATGAATACGAAGAAACTTTTCCCCGACCTATTATGTTGTGTATACCTTCCTATACAGCGGTACGAAATTTTGTTACATTTGCTTTTTAGGTTATTTTTCTTTAATATGGATTTTTTTAAACGACCTAATTTATTGTAATTATTTTGTAAACAATTATTACTCAATGTTGATCAGAGCATTAACATAATTTGTTGTTTCAGTAAATGAGATCACCAATGTTCTCACGGCAATAATCTTTCGATGACTAAGAGATAGTACCTAGTTGTGCTTAACTAGGGTTTTATCAATTTACGGTCCTGTATAAAGTATTTAAATATAAAGATATAAATATAAGCATGCAATAAATACAATATATTTACATGCTTTATAATATATGTACATGCTATGCTCTATGATGGCCCCGTTGATCTAGCAGTCGTAAATAGTACAGGAACTCCCGTGTTCGAATCCGGGTCGGCCCATAAATCAGTGAGTTTTATTTTTAAACTTTTATACTGATGATATTATAAGAGATTTCCTTTTATTTAAAAAGTTTTCCAATAATCTTTTCAGTTTTCGGAACAATTTTAGTACAAAATGTTACCCGTATGTAGTAACGTGTACGTTTAATAAAAAAGAAACAACTTATTTGAATATGGCCTTCAAAGTTTGCCAAAGCGTAATTACAATATCTATTTAACATAACAATGACCAATGTGTCACATACAGACAATCGGGATGCAAGCGTCTCCTACATACATATTAAAATAATTTAAAAAATTGTGCAGTGGAGGGACTTAAGCAGCTAATCTGCTAATTGATCTGCAATTAATATATTTGTTTTTCATTCTGGATAGCTTGAAATTTAGGGATGAAATTCATTTTAACGATTTTATCCGAAGAGCTATTTTCTCTATAAATGGCCCCTCGGTTTCTGTGGAATATTTAGAGATGATGGCTGAGAGAGATGATGACCCCTTTTTTTTTTTTTTTGCGGATGGAAAATCATCAAATGACGCCTTTCGCTCTGGGTGGAGCGGAAGGGAGTGTCAGACTTTTACTGACTAAAAACCATCCGTGTTCCTTCAGTGCCCTTACGTTCCGGAGCCGCGGTATCTCTTTCGAACAGCCCGCAGCCCCGGCAAGAGATGATGACCCTACAGAATAACTTTTGTCCCTTGGGAAAGAGGTAAAGCCCTAGTGTAGTATGCCACTTGTGTAGACACTTTGGAGTCGTCTCATCGCATGGGTATCTTGTTTAGCGCCGCGGCGGCATCAGAGGCAGCTGAACTGAGTAAGTGGCGCAAATGTGAGTCTCTGAGAGATGACTACATATTTGTGTCATTTGCTGTACACACTATCGGTCTGTAAGGTCCACGTGGTTAAACGTGAACCAAGCCATTCAGCGTGGTGGGCTTTAAAATCACCGAGTATCACGATCTCTGCGGATGGGACTTATTGTAGCACGGAGTCTGCAGGCATTTGGACGTGGTCGATGAGTCGGTCAGTGTCGGCATTACCGCTATGGGACCTATAGAGGCACCCGTAGACGCGGGGATGGTCGTCGCTGTCTACCCGCAGCCATAGGATGGACAGGTCCGTACCTTCAAGACTGTCGAGGCGTCGAAAACAGATGTCCTCTCTAACGTATACGCAAACTCCAGCCCGGGGCACAAAGGTGTATTCTATTTTGTACCCCGGGTAGGAGAGATATGAAGTATCAGCCGGAGAGGACACCTGAGTCGTCGTCTCTAGATGGTAATGGACAGCGTTAAGGTTAGAGTGAAGTCCCCTGATGTTGCAAAAATTCACAGATATCGTGTGACAGGGGTCACCTTGGTCTTATTGCCCCACTTGCCCCGAGCAGTATTAGTCGCGAGCGGAATTGTGCCCCCCCCCCTCCCCAACCAGAATAAGAAGGCGGGGAAGCTTGAGCACCCACGCTTAGGAGCGGAGTAGTTTGTAGGAATTCTCCAGGGTTGCTGATACCCTCCTGGGGTAGTCTTTTGTTAATTCCGCTACCATGTTGATGGGGGGGGGGGGGATGGGGCCTCCGGCCACCTGCACTCACCAAGTGCAACGCAGAGGTAAACCTCTACTTCACGCTGGTATTCTGTGAGGTCGTGGTACCACCCCGGTTCGAGCTAGCCCATCCGTGCGACAGCAAAAGCTGCCGCGTGGCTCTACCACTGTTAACTCTTTCGCTCTTTCTATCCTAAACAATACGAATGTTTTGAAATGAAAGGCACAGAATTCTGAGAGTGCAAACTACACGACTGATGCACGAACATGTCTTAGTACCGACTCCAAGAGCTATAATGAGGCAATTATTTCTCATAATTATGCTTATCTATAATTGCTCACATGACTCTCTAATGCAAAACAAATTATGTTCGTAGCATCTGAGTCAGTCTTTGATAGTAAAATTCCATTTGATGTTATGCAATGGCTATCAAAATAACTGAAATCAGCTATCTCGACCTTTTCAACTTTGGTGTGACCTTATATCTAATCTTATTTTACGGTATAATATGCTGCATACAGATCAATGATCGCCCCGCCACGCCGCGCAGCGCCGCCGCGACAATCATAGATAATATACTCTATATTTCTGTTTGAACTAATTCTACCTGATTCTTTAGATGTTATGGAGGTAAACGTAGTATTTTAAATACCCCCTATGTGTGTGGAGGTCTTCTCTAAGATTCGTGACAAAAGCGATTCGAAGAAAAATAGTAAAATGAAATGATAATATACCCTATATTTCTGTTTGAACTAATTCTATCTGATTCTTTAGACGTTATGGAGGTAAACGTAGTATTTTAAATACCCACTATGTGTGTGGAGGTCTTCTCTAAGATTCGTGACAAAAGCAATTCGAAGATAAATAGTAGAAATGAAATGATAACTCTTTATTTTTCGACGTATGAAATTAAAACTTCGTTTCTCTGTCCGGAATCTTTTTTGTCATTTTATAAGCCAATAATATGATATTCTTAATCAAAGTTGAGAACGAATAGACCCATAAGTAATCAAAAAATGTTCTATAACAAAATTACACAAAAAAGTATATATTAATATATTAAAAATCAAAGGTAAATATGTGTTGCAAACCCGAGATCGCAAGTATGACGCATGTGGCAGCCATCGCCTTCGTCGATCATTTTATAGGGAAGTGGACGACCCGCCACACGACGCCACCGCAAGCAGACTTAAGCGAGTTTGACAATCCTGTTGAATCAATAAGACCTAACTTTTCCCTGTTCAAAGCATATTTGCATTTATACGTGGTAGAGCCATGCTGCAGCTATATTAGTAGTATAGTTGTTGCACGAATGGATCGGCTCGACCGGGGTAGGACCACGCTCTCACATAATACCAGCGTAAAATAGCAGCTTAACGCTGATGTGTTTTGTATGGTGAGTGTAGAGAACCGGAGACCCTTTTTACTGGAAAAGAGGCATTCTATCTTAGTCTTCACGAGTGACAACGCATCTGCATTTTGATTCGTTATTGAGGAAAGATGTAGGTGTCTATGGGCCATAGCAACCACTTACCATCAGGTGGGCTGTGTGCTCGTTTGTCACCCTATCCTATAAAAAAGATTGATAATCAGACGTTTAAACTTAAGTGACAAACGATCTCACACTCCACCTGATGTGAATTAGCTACTACAGCCCATGGACAACTGCCATCATCAACTTTAAACGAAGAAAGCTAGGGGTGCGTTGTTACCTCTGAAGACTGAGGAGGAATGCCCCTAAGCATATAATTATACTAGCTCTCAATACCAGGGTACTGTTGCTTGATGATAGAAAGAGCGAGAGAGAGGGACAATTAATTTCATTGCCGCTTAAAAAGTAACTGTTGACGTCACTCGTAAATAATTGTAGAAATAATTTTACGTTCATATAAATTCGAAATACCTTTGGCTATCTTTAAAGATTTGAGCTGATTTGTTAAATAAAGTATATTCAATTTAAAAATATTCATAAAAAATTAATTTAAGTATTTTATTTTAGTGATTAGAAGCGTATAGAGATTACTAATTACAGTTATGGAAATAATTAACACATTTCAATGTTTTGTAATGCATAATATAATTAATTGTATGTCCGGTTTTATGCGCTGTATTTAAGCCCAAAACTGCAAAACCCATGCGGAAAATGCTCATAATTAACACACTTATTGTGTAAACTAGCTTTGCGATGTGAACTGGTACGGCCCAGAATAAAGTTATCATTATATTAGTATATGTATATTAAAATGACTCAAGGGATTACCCGAGTTTTACTTTGTAGTTATTGTTTTGTTTCAGTACGTTTACTTTACCCACAGAACATACCGTGAGTTTACCAAATTTTTATTAAGATTTATTTAGTTTAATTTAATCTAATTGCTTTAACGTACATTTAAAACTTAAAAAATAATTAATATGATTAAAATAAACTAAGTTAAAGTTACAGCATACATACGTCCCCCTGCTGGCCACAGGCCTCCTCTCATTTCTGAGAGGGTTTTGGGCAAGTGAGTGTCTACCGCGCTGCCCCAATGCGTGTTGGCGAATTTCACGTCTTCGAAATATTCTATTTTCTTATTTCTCAGACACAAATTGCAAATAACAATTGCATTTGTGTTGGCGGGGATCGAACCCGGGTTGCTAGCGTACTGTGAAATTTACAGCGAACGCTAACCATCCGAGCTACCACGGTTACTATGTCAAAAACATGTTTATTTTTTAAGTAATATCCAATCCAGGATATATTTATATTATTAGAATCCATATATACAGGAACTATCTAAATATAATAGGAAACGTAAACAATACTATATGTTATGTATTTTATTACGTGAAAGAACTGTTTTCATGATATATAGACATTTTGATATTATGGTATAAAAAGTCATAAGATAAAAAGTGACATTAGATGTGTATTACTCTTAATTTCCTTGAAACTCTAAAAAATAGGAGGAGGTAATAAACCTCAAGCAAACAAAGCCGACGAGCGCATGCAGTCCATCAGACAGTCGCTGACACCGCGCGGAATGTACTGCCTGAAAATTGATACGGCACAAAATTGTACGATTTGTAACAGTTTTGTTGTAAGAGTTATTTTAAAGACAAAAGAATTAGTGTTTTGATTTATTCAATATTAACGTGAAGTGTTAAACGTGATAATGGATAGGGCTGTTCAAGAAGACCCGTGGAAATTTGTGTTTAAGAAATTGCAAGAAAAGGAAATCGTCAGTAAACGAAAGTAGGATTTTTCTTGAAATAAAAGCTTAAACTTATATGAAAAATATGCTTTTAGAAACAGTATAATGCACAAGCCTTATTTATCTGCTTGAAAAAATTATTAAGAAAATAAAATTAAAAATAAATATCACGTGACAAGTGCACAGTTACGAAAGTGACAATAAAAATAATATTGAGTAATTTGTCTTTTTCTCTCTAATCTAAAATAAGAAAACACTGTTTTAATAACTAAGAGTAGAAAATATTATGAAAGTGTTTCTTCTCCTAAATTACTACTTGGGACTACTTTTAATTAAGAAACAATTTCCAAATTAATAAAATTTATTTGCATTGACTAATGATAGAGAATCGCGTTACTATGCGTTTATATATAACATTGTCTTTTTGTTTGTACAATTGTTACGGACGTGATTTTATAGCATTATAATGTAGATAAATATGGCGTAGTGTATAAATAAATGTATATTTCTGTAAAATATAACGTAATCAGGATTAGTTTTATGTAGAGACTGTGCGTTGAGCATAATATATGATTTAAACCTATAACGCGATATGAATATTTTATGAGCTTGTAATAGCTTTACTTAGTTAAAAAATAATGGTATATTTTATAAATAATTATAACGCGTATATAACGTTTAATGTCTGTAATGCTCATTAATAGGGGCCAACTTTGTGATATTTTATTAACTCCGGGTTCTAAAATGTCATGAAAGATTTCATCGGAATGTCATGAAAATAGCTTAAATTTAATTATGTATCTAGGTGTATATAGTATATGGCATATACATAGTAAAGCAATATGATAAATATTAATATCAGGCGTTAAAAGATGTAAACATTATTTACCGAAGCTCCGCGTGATAAATAAAATGGTCTGTATTATCTAGTTGTAAGCGATACCTTTGATTCCGTCGCAATTTGAGCGGTGCTGCAGGTCCCTTCAGCGGTGCCAAGTTGCCTATCGGTACAACGAAGTGTTGAAGTGTTTGTATATTAGGACTACCATGGCTATCCGAGTACAGAACCAGAGTACGAAACCTATCCAACTGCAGAGAGGTGTAAGACAGGATGACGTTATTTCCCCGAAACTCTTCCCCGCTGCATTGGAAGACTCTATAAAGTTACTGGACTGGAAAGAATACGGTATTAACGTCAATATCGAGTACATCACTCACCTTCGATTTGCTGACGATATAGTCCTTATGGCAGAATCGCTGGAGGACTTAAGCACTATGCTCAATGACCTCAATAGTGTCTCCCAACGGATAGGTCTTAAGATGAACGTGGACAAAACAAAAGTCATATCTAATCTCCATGTCACACCTATGCCGGTAGTTGTTGAGAGCACTAAGCTCAAAGTTGTTGACGAGTATGTTTACGTGGGACAAATAGTCTGACTAGGTAAGTCCAACTTCGACCGAGAGGTCAACCAACGGAGTCAACTCGGTTGGGCAACGTTCGGGAAATTACGGCATATCTCCTGGTCAGGTATACCTTAAAACTTAAATACTAGACTGTACAACCAGTGCGTGTTGCCAGTGATGACCTACAGAATTGAAACGTGGTCCTTCACTGCTGGCCGTATGAGGAAGCTCAAGGTCACTCAGCGAGCTATGGAGATGGCTATGCTCGGAGTTTCTCTGCTTGATAAACTTAGAAATGAGGATAGCCGCAGTAGAACCAGAGTTACCGACATAGTCCAAAGGGTTAGTAAGCTGAAGTGGCAATGGGCCGGCCATATAGCTCGAAGAACCGACAACCGATGGGGAAGAAAGGTTCTCGAGTGGCAGCCTCGTACCGGCGGACGAAGTGTAGGGCGTCCCCCCACTAGAGGGAGTGACGACCTGGTAAGACATGCAGTAAGCCGATGGATGCAGGTGGCTCAGGACAGTGCTTTGTGGCATTCCTTGGGGGAGGCCTATGTTCAGCAGTGGACTTGTGAAGGGTTGTAATGATGAAGCGAAATCACTGGTACATGACGGTTTTGAAACTTATAGAGCTGGACCTGTGACTCCATCTTACCCACCATACACGCTGAACTGTACCCGTGCTATCTGAAAATATCCTCACTTTTTTTCGAAATTAGTAGAATATTGGTGAAAAGAAAAAAAATCTGTTAGCTATGGTTAAAGCTTTTGAATACTTCTCCTTAATTTTAGTTATCGGCCAGAGTTTAACGCGAGATGCCTTAATTACTTGCTCGCGACATTGGAAAATTGTATTTAGTTATTAATAATTCTTGGTAAATATTTCGGTTGTGAATATATTTTTTTTTAATTTAATGAAGCTTTTTAGTTTCTCAAACAAAATGTTAACTTCAAAGATATATAGAATATCTTCTATTACTGTAAAGCGGAAATCTTTCTGAATATTGATTTTAGCAAAACTTGGCCGCTGTGCTCTTACTAATGCACTATGTAGGTAAGCGTTTGCCATTATAACTTGCATAAAAAGAAAAACTAACAATGAAAACTTTTATAACAGGTACCTTTATTCTATATGATAATTAACAAAAAAGTAGTTGCCATAATATCAAAATCTGTAAAATGTAACTATTAAAGTACTGAAATATAATCATGAACAAACTTAGAGGAACACATAATAATTTAAAATTAAAAATTTTGTACAGCCGACTTCAATATAAGCTATTAAGAATAACTAAAATAACTCAAAAACTATTGGTCTGACCTTGATCAAATTTATATGGGACCACACGAGAAGTATCAGCTTTCATATAAAAAATGAATCATCGAAATCGGTCCACCCAGTAAAAAGTTATGAGGTAACACACATAAAAAAAACATACGCGTCGAATTGAGTACCGTCTCCTTTTTGGAAGTCGGCAGAAAAGTGTGTTTATTAAATTTAAAATTGTAAACGTCGAAAGGACAAACGATCAAATGACAAAAATTAATCACATTTATGAAATAAAAACATTTTACAGGGAAAACATTTGTGTACTTAACATTTCATTCATATTTTGTGCCGACTTCCAAAAAGGAGACGGTACTCAATTCGACTGTATGTTTTTTTTAATGTGTGTTACCTCATAACTTTTTACTGGGTGGACCGATTTCGATGATTCTTTTTTTATATGAAAGCTGATACTTCTCGTGTGGTCCCATATGAATTTGATTAAGGTCAGACCAATAGTTTTTGAATTATTTGAGTCATTCTTAATAACTTATATTGAAGTCGGCTGTACAACATTTTTAATTATTAATTATTTTCATAAATGCTTAGGACTTATAGCCTTATAACGTGGGTTATAATCAGCCTCTCTAGCTCTTCGAACTGCTTCCAGTACCCTTGGCATACTCATCAAGTTATCTATAAACCTTGAGAGATTGCGTTCCATTCATCCTGTAATGCATTTATAGAATCTCTCAAATTACTGGGGGCAGGATTTCTTTTCTTAATTTGTCTTCCAAGCTTACCTTATAGTACATGGTCTATGGGGTTTGTATCAGGCGAGCGCGCTGGCCACACCATAGCATTGATTTCAGCGTCACGTTCAACGTTTCAAGGTATTCAACAACTACAATCTAAACTGAAATTGGCAAAAATTTCTCAGTATAAAAAACACAATATTATGCAATATCACATAAAAACAAATGAAATTAGAAAAAAAGCATTCCAAACCTTTTTTTTTTCATATCATTTACTAATGTTTTTTTAAATAATTACAAGTGGAGAATTTTTTTTTGCGTTCCTCTAAATGTGTTCATGACTGTATATTGTACTGTTATGACGGCTTAGCTTTGTAAGTACTTGGTAAAAATTCAATTAAGTGCATCGACCCGCTCGTATTTCACACATGCTTTCTGTAACGGTCTGGAGTAGAAAAGTATTAGCGTGTGTATGTGGATAAATAATATCTACTTTAAATTCTAATGTAGGTCATAATAATGAGTATATCTATATAATCGTCATCCTGCGTCAGTCCCACGTTTTAAATAATTTTAATGGTGTTAAAATAACTAGCTGTTTTAATCCAATAGTGCACAGATTTTCCCTCTCTCCAAGAGCTTCTTGAGAATTAATTGTTTTAAACTAAGTATATATGTATAAACGGGTAAATTAAGAACATTCTTTTTTTAAATGATTAAAATCGACCATGAGAATTGAATATTCTCTTCATTTTTGTTACTTCTTTAACGAAGTTCTCAAAAACCAGAAGTTCTCACAAAATTTTTCGGAAACGGCTGAATCGATGACTTCAGGTGTGGTTTGATATGAATTTTTTCGAATGAACTATTTATCATGATTCATGGACCATCAACTACCCACAGGTTTGTGAATTTCCGTAGGTTATAGTATGTGTATGTAACATGTTAACACGCTTCATATAAACATCTCTAGTATATATATGTTTATGAATGTTACGGAATTTTGTAATTCAGTTTCACTCACTTCCAGAGGTCTGAAATATCGCATGAATTCATTCAATATGACCTAGTATTTTTACTATGATCTGGGATGACTAAAGATGGATACGTATTGTTTAAGATTTCTTAAACTTTATTATCATTATTACATAATATTAGATTATCCTAGGTACATGTATCAATTCATGTATGAATGTAATGGAATTTTAAAATTTAATTTGTCTCATATTCCAGACATCTGAATAATCTAAATTTTGGCAGACTTATTAAGAACCGATGACAATACAATGAATTTATAAGTATGACCTAGTGTATTCACTAGGGTTATCCCAGGTAATGATCGATGAATGTTTTCTTGATCTCTAATATTATTATCACATAGTTCAAATAAAATAAAAAAAAAAAAAACAAATCACAGTCAATTCATGAATGTGTTGTTTCAGTTTTTTTTTTATACTCTAATATTATTTTAGTTTATAATATTATTTTGAGAGCCCTGTACACTTTTGTGCCCTGAGTTTGATAAGAGCCAGCAGTATAATACATTTAATATAATTAAAAAAAATGTTGTTGGCTCGTTCTTTTGCTCTGCTATTAAGTATTTTAATGTGCTGCTAATAAAAAGTTGAAGCTGGTGGTGTGACAAAGTCACTAAATATATTGTGCTTGTGCATACTATAGCTGCAGCACGAATGGTTTGGTTCCAACGGAGAAGAACAGTAAATACTAGGCGCATAATACTAGCATAAAACTGATGTTTCATATTGTGTGCGCATGTCCATTTTGATTCTTAATCAAGGATAGATAATGCTTTGTGATGGGTTCTCTGAGCTCTAAATCCAATTTTCATCGGGTGAACTGTGTGCCCGTTTGTCATCCTTGCTCTTATGAAAAAGTTACTAATTTTGTTATAAAACTGTACTATGTGCACTGCAGCTATATTACTGGTATAGTTGTAGCACGAATGTGTCGGCTCGACCGAGGAAGGACCACGCTCTCACAGAATACCACCGTAAAATAGCAGCTTAATGCTGCTGTGTTTCGTATGGTGAGTGTAGAGAACCGGAGACCCTTTTTATTAGAAACGATACATTAGTACAAAGATAAATGTACTTAGATGTCTATGGGCAACAGCATTCACTTAACATCAGGTAAACTGTGTGCTCGTTTGTCACCCTTATACTATAAAAAAGTACAATCGTTAAAACAAGTGCATTACCTTACAGCTTTTTAAGTTTTAGGATTACAATTTTCTTTAAGTTTTCTTCAAAATATTTCAAAATTTGTTTTACCAGGTCTCGGACGTTTTACAGCTCCCATGGTCAAGAGGGAGACAGGTATTTGAGCGCAGTGTAGTATATAACTTGCCATTTTATTGTCTTTGCAATTATTTAAAAAAAAGCCTCGAAGAAACCATTTGCAAAAAGAGTTTAAAATCGTT
Organism: Parnassius mnemosyne; assembly: GCA_963668995.1. NCBI lineage: Eukaryota > Metazoa > Arthropoda > Insecta > Lepidoptera > Papilionidae > Parnassius > Parnassius mnemosyne. The sequence continues at coordinate 19,027,281 of CAVLGL010000079.1, forward strand.
GTGCATATCTTTATGACCTTATAACAAGATAAATATCACTCAGTATTGTGTATTAATCAGTACATCAATCAACGTTCAGTACATATATCAGTCTATCCTCTTTGTTAAGCCGTTCTATTAAACGATTATAGTATGCATCTAGCTTAGTATTTAAATGATTAGATAACAAGACACCGTTATTTGTCAGTTAATTTTCATTTTTTTGGAACAAAGTTCTTTAACGGACGTGGTTTTTGGTTTATAAATAGATACTTAGTTGGGTACATAATGGCTTAAATAGTATAATCTCAAGATTTTTTTTATCTTTAATGTACTACAGTTGTATAATGTATAAAAATCTGTCTCTATTTTTATTTAAAGTTTTTAAAGTAAAATTTTTTGTAGTCTTATTATTATAACAATATTATACTTACTGGTACAAATAATGTAGAAATGGCTCCTTTTAATAAAATTGTTTTTACTTTCAGTAAAAGTAGAATAAAAACAATTTTACTTCTCAAGTAAATGTTTGCTGCAAATTGTTGAGTTTTTCTTTGGATTACAAGCAACCCGTCCAATTAACCTTAACCATTTTTTCTAATTATAGAATCCGGAGGGAATCTGTTTGACAAACGACAAAATAAAATTACATTATTTTATAGAACGCAAACCGAGAATTTATTTGTTTGTTGTGTGGGCAAGTCTATCGATTCAATATAGACATTCATGATAAATATCGACATTAATTTTGATATAGTTGAGGGGGAGTAGGGATTGACCCTAGCGTACATGTAAAATATTTTGTATAAAAACGTTTTTCTTTGCAAAATATCAAAATTAACAAAATATTTGAAAATATTCTATATTTTAAACAGTATATATATAACATAAATTGTAACCAAAAATAAACGCGTAATAACACAGATGACTTCTTGAGAATTTACCTGTGAAAAGTGCAATTTTCAGGATTATTTCTATTATTAACACCACAGTTACACCACATTATACGTGATAGAGCCATGCTGCATCTATATTAGTAGTATAGTTGTAGCACGAATGGGTCGGCTCGACCGGGGAAGGACCACGCTCTCACAGAATACCAGCGTAAAATAGCAGCTCAATGCTGCTGTGTTTCGTATGGGGAGTGTAGAGAACTGGAGACCCTTTTTACTGGAAAAGAGGCATTCCATCTTAGTCCTCACGGGTGACAACGCATCTGCGTTTTGATTCGCAAACACATCAACCATTTACCATCAGGTGGACTGTGTGCTCGTATGTCACCCTATCTTATAAAAAAAAGTCACTCACAGAACGAGTAACCATTTTGGAAAAAAGTTACTAAAAATAACCACTTTATTCCGTACTGACTTGTTACGACCTGTCAACCTGTCATTCAAAATCGGTTACAGATTTGGTATCATTTTCTATCGTGTATTTTTGCCTTATGGAATTTTATTCTCCCTTGCACACTATGTCGGTCTATACGCCAGTATATTCTAAGTCCATGGTACCAATTGATAAAAAAGATAAAAGTAGCTAAATGTTTGTAACATTGGGATGATGTTGGATTAGGTTATGCGCTACTCGTAACTCGTTATGCAATGTTATTAACTCTTTATCCATATCAGGCTCTAGCAGTCTACACCTAAACATGGGCCTTTCTTGTAGGATTTTCCGTAATCGCTAAGTTTTCAGCCATATCACGTCTTTAAAGTTGTTAAAAATTATTTTGCCTACATCCGCTCAATGGAATAAAATGATGTACGAGTATCTTACCTAGTTTGAAGAACACCTCTCGCCCTCCCTCAAGTGCGTTGACTGACTTAGCGATAAGCCACCGCAGTCTACTTCACTTGAGGATGCCTCGTGTAGAGGCGAAACACGTGTCGTATTGTCGTCGGTGGTGTCTTTCCTAGTGTAATGGTGTTGGGAGTAGTGGTGCTGGGATTTGTGGTGACGGAGTTAGTGCGCGCAATTGAGGGAAGAGATACATTGTGGTTTTGGATGGGGCTTCATCACCAAATGCAGAAATCATCAACACACTGTTTTTGTGTTAAACCACTTCGAAAGTCATAATAAATCATCGCTCTTGAATTTTCTCGAGTCAATTCCATTTTCTCAACGACTGAACAAGTTTGACAAAACCTTGTGACAAGACCGAGAATCTTTTTTTAAATAAATAAATGGTATTCGATTTTTAAAACCAAGGAGTTTTCAATTAAAAAGATTTTAATATGACAGGAACAGTGGAAATATTCCATTCCCGATACTTTTAGTGCAGCCTATGTATGTGTATATTTTTATGTGTTGCATGTATATATTTGAACTGTATTATATCATGACAACTTAACTGCCCAAACTCACTCTCTGTTCTACCCAAGGTTAGCTGGTAGAGAATGCCATATAGCATTAAGCTCGCCTATTGTACAAATATTTGGTGCAATAAAGAATAAATCAATAAATAAACAACAAAATCTTCCGGGCCTTACCCCTCAGTCATCTATCTCTTACTACATCTGCAAAGATGGGGTGATGGTTTCTATTATGCTATCACTACACCATACGGGAACAATTATTATACTCTTTAATTAAAGACATAATCAACAAACAGATAATTATCTGCAAATAGTACCTACCTTTAATTTTATAGTTGTTTTCCTAAGCTATTTTTATATATGTTGTACATAATATTATCTGCTTACAGTCACTACCTCGCTAGTCTAGTGGTTGTAGTAAGCACGACACTGATCTGTAAGGCCCGGATTCGAATCCCGGCTGTGCCAAAAATCAGTGAATGGCGGTTTCTGCCAAAAAAATCTCTACACAGTAGCGGCAACACGTAATTCCTTTAGTTCTGTGCTGGATCTCTCTCCGGCCGTGACAAACTACCGTCTAATCGGTTATGAGAGTGAGGAAATAAGAAAGTGCCCCTTTGCTTGCGCAAACAATAATTGTGTATATACTATAATTCTGTACTGCAGATTGCTTTCCTGGCTTTCTCTGTTGCGACTAGTTGCCGTGGCCAATATTCTGTCCGGAGAATATTATTATTAGGTATATTATCACGTCTATTCCTCTTATTTAACCGTGTATTGGCGGTGTAAGAATATCTACTACCCCATATCATGTCGTGATATATGTATGCTGTAAGAGGCAAAAAAAACAGGCAAACTGAAACAGGATTTTGGCAGCAAAGTAATGAAAAACTGAGGTTGCCAACGGTACCTATGAGGCAATCTATGGGTGAGTCCTATGTTAAGCAGTAACTTTTAAAGGTTGTAAAAATAAATGTAATGGATGAATGGATGGTTGGATGGATAGATTTCTCATATTATCATAGCAAAAAAGTGTTGTGTGAGATTCTCTTCATAGTCCCGTCGTAAAGGATTTTCATAACCTCTTTTATACTAACGTTCGTAACTACACTGTTACCCGTTTGCCGAGGTCAACCTCTTACAAAACTATTCCAATTATATTCGCCTCGTATATCTCTTTGCTTAACTCCTTTCGTTTATCCTTTTTAAATGATTAAACAATTTTGTAATTCTAATCATTTTATTTTCTTTTTCTTTCACCACACCTCTATCATTAGATCATTATTGTATTACTGCGTATTTCTAATTAAGTTGTATTATATTCTTCCTATAAACATATAACAAAATGAAACGTGCGTTTTAAGTAAGTAAAGGCAAATTATTTATTCTGTAGTCAAAGTAAATATATAGTCGTATGCTCCAATGCGTTTTGGCGGGCTTTACATGTCCACTAAATATGTTAATTTTTTAGACATGCAGATTTCCTCATGAATTTGAATTTTTTTGACCTGGCATGGGCACTACTACGTGGTTGATTATAATACGTATTTTGAATTTTGAAGACATGTCATGCCAAAGTCTGCCAGCGCTCACTGGAACAGAGTAGCATACTTTTCCCGGGCAGAACTTGCAGGCAGCCCTACGCCTATACGCTGCATGGCTCTACCACGTAACACTTGTTAAACGTATTTTATTACCTATTACTATACTATGTTGCCTAGCCCTCGTTTTACCAACGCTTTGCAAAGTAAAAAACTATTACGTCACGCAAGCTCTATATAATGACCTTCATCGTCGACCTTGTGGATATTTTGTTCGTTCTGAACTTCACGTTATATACGCAGCTTGTTGCGACGGTATTATTATCTGGTTGAAGAACAATATTTAACTACGTTAATGATAATGTAGTCAGAGTGACTAAATGAAACTGACAAAGGCGGTCGTCTCATGCCTTTAAATAATTTATGACTGATTTTTCAACAAAAAAAATGCATCCACGCAAAGTTACTATCCACTCAATGACTAATAAAACTGATTGTTGCTAATAAGCAACTAGGTTCTCAATTCAACTGAATGTTTTCTTTTGTATTATGGCCGCGATATCTTTGTTTGTATTGTGAACGTGATTTCATTTATTTATTTATTTATTTAACAATTCATGTACACACAAAATAATGTTACAATGAAGAAAAAAAAAGAAAATATTTTGTACAAAGGCACTGCTTATTTCATATTGAAATTTCTTCCAGCAGGCCTGATACTGGACAAATTAAAAGAGAAGCTGATCTAGTGTGCACTCTCACAATAAAATTTTATAATATTAATATACTTAACATAAAATAAAGATAATAAGAACATATATCCATGTAAACATACATATAACTAAATACCACTATAAATACAAATACACACATACACATATATATATATATATATATATATATATATATATATATATATATATATATATATATTACATATATAAATATAATAATAATTTATACATATAATAAATCTGTAGAAAAGTCGTGTCTGTAATTCTAATATATTCTTGAAAAAACAAGTCCAGGGGACTAAATAAAGGGTTCTGAAGCCAAATTAGTGGTTTTTAGAATTTTTGTCTGTCTGTCTGTCTGTCTGTCTGTCTGTCTGTCTGTGTATTCCGGATTCACGCAAAAACTACTGAACCGATTTACATGAAATTTTGTATGTAGGTAGTCAGTAACCCGGGGCAACTTATAGGCTACTTTTTATCCGATTACGGAACTTCAAAAAAAGGATGGTTAAGTATATTAATTTCCTTTAGATGTTAATTTTCTGTTGTATCTTAGTTATAGGCGGAATGACGGGTGTTTTTCAAATAAATACCATATTACCATATTTGTAAATAAAGTTTAAAATATAGTTATAATCTTGGTAAAATAATTTGAAACTACACCGATTTCGTATTCAAAACAGCGCCATCTATCATCAAATGGAAAAAGTTGTAGTCAGTTACTAATAAATGAAATAATATAAATAACTTACATTTATATGGTTAAATTATTAGATTTTTAAAATTATTAAAAAATTGTAACGTTCAGTTTTTTAGTATTTTTGTTATTTTATTTTAAAAGTGTAATAATTTCAATAGATAATAGTGACGTCTATCATAAATATGAAAATTGATAAGGTATTTATTTCAATTACTAATATATATGTAAAGTGATAAAAATTGGTCTGTCTGCAATTGTTGCAAAATTTTCATTATCATCATAGTTTTATTAAAGAGATTTTTATGTATGTCGTGGCCAGATCGTAGAATTGATCATATATCATAAAGTAGTCTAACATTTCGTGAAAACACTGAAAAAATGACTGAAATGAATGTGTATTTAACACTATTTGATGACCGTGTCATGATATAGCTTGACCAAATCAATGAATAGAAATCTTTTGAAGTTATTACTAACTAAATACAACGTTGCTATTTCATAATATGGTCATATGACGATATCATTATCGTTTTTCACCGCTAGCGGCGCTGATACGAGTAGCTTATTTTTAACAGAAACAGAACTTTTAAGAGAATTGACATACTTTATCCCTTATTGATATAATAAATAAATGTTCGTTTCTATTGCTGATATTACTAGATGCTATAGTTTTGGCTATCATTATTTCATGTAATATTAGCGCCACCTACTTACTTCTAAATAAATTAAAATGGCAAGACATTGATAAAATGAAATAATACAATGCTACTGAATATACGATGTAAATAATTGAATCATTTACATTACGTTCATCCCGCGTTGGAATCAGTGCAGCGAACTCTTTTTTGGCCAAAAACTCTACAGCCTGTGCCCAGTAGCAGCATGTATGTAAGCTGCTTTTTTACTTTTCATGGAGCAATATATGCAGTTTTTATTTCATTCGTGTTTTCGGGTATGATAATTTATGTTTTCACTCTACCGTAAATATTAAGGCTTGCAAAGATGAGTAGAACTCATTATCGTCAGCCTATCAAAAGTCCACTGAAATGAACATAGGCCTCCCCCATAAATTGTCAAGTAGCTGGATATTTGCTATAGTGGCGGGTTGGCAACAGCAGCTATTATTATTTTGATCTGTTGTCAAGAAGATGATGCAGATCATACCTTCTAGTATTTTTTTCTTATGTCGCCTCTTTCGACGGGACGATATGATGTGTTGGATTTTCTTTCACCGCCACAACAGTCCGAACATTTTTCTATTCCCGTTCATGAGTGTAGTGTTCTTCACGTTCACTGTGTATAAAATTTATAAGGGATAAAAGTAATTTTAAGGATTTTATCACGTTTAATTTTAACTTTTTAAATTCCCGATGATTTGGGCAATTTACAGCACCCATGGTCACGGGAGGGGTGGCAGAACTGAGGTGTTTGACGACCTGATGTCATAGTTAAAATAGAATAGTTAAAATGCAGTAGTAGTTTGAATTTAATTTTATTAATCATGGAGTCCTTAGCAGATAGTAGCACTCAGCCATCTTCCCTATTAAAATTTAAAATTTCAAAGGATATTTTTAATTTCAATAGCCTCGCGAATCATCATTCGTAGGATTTGGTGTTCTATTGCAAGGTTTTGTTGTATATAATGGTTGGGACGATACTAAACATGTTTACATACTTTAGACTTCCCGGAGCTTCGGTGCTTTCATTCGGTGAGGAGTCAAGATGCGTAAAAAACCCGTAACATTAGTTTTAATCCATGTGTGGTATTCATTATTATAGAACTGTATTGAAATTGAAATTTTCAAGTCTACTCGAAGTAAATAAAAATATCTATATCTTTTTATGGTGCCAATCAATATTAAATAGGACTAATGATATGAATAAAATGTCTCAAATAAACATTATATTACTTTGTTAAAACTAAATTTACTTTAACTATGAATATATATATGTAAAGAGTAAAATGTAAATAATAATAATACATTTTGATTTCAAGACTATTTACCTTTCTTATGGATACATCGGATTCGGAAGACACGCCATATTTAAAAAATAGTAGGAGTTTCTAGACAAATTATAAGTATATTCACGTGTTTCTGTAGGATGTTACCAATCATCTACGTCTAATAGTATTTTAGAATGAAAAAAAATCTCTGACAGACATAGAGACATAAACACCAAGGTGACTTTAAAAGTGATCGAATATTTCTAAATTCGACACGGAACAGCATTTAATGATGTCCCTAAATTCAAGCGCACGCGAGCGAAGCCGCGGGTAAAAAGCTAGTTATATATATAATCATTGGGACGACAAAGAAATATAGTGCTCTTTGACTCGCCTTTTGAACACGGACACTGTTTGAGCCTCTCGAATTGCAGCAGGAAGAGAATTCCATAACCTAACTGCATGTACTGTAAAAGAGTTAGTTCTAGAGGAAGGGAAATTTAGGAGGGTTTTTAAATGTGACCTGCAAACTGCATCGGGTGAGTGCGCAAAGTGGAATCGATCACGTAGATAGGGTGGTGATGTTGGATATATAGTATTCAATGATTCTTTTTATTAAAAGTTTTAGGGATAGTCCCATATATATTGAAGTTTTAAATTTAACTGTTAAGACGTCATTTTAGTTATTACCTTCAGCTTCTGATATCTCTTAGTCCTCTCAAAAACGTCAAAAAGTTAAACTTTAATAAAAGTAAAAGCGGACTCAAAAAAACTAAAAAAAAAAATTTTTTTTTACAGGATAGGGTGACAAATGAGCACACAGTCCACCTGATGGTAAGTGATTGCTGTGACCCATAGACATCTACATCTATCCCCATTAAAGAATCGAAATGCAGATTCGTTGTCACCCGTGAGGACTAAGATGGAATGCCTCGTTTCCAGTAAAAAGGGTCTCCGGTTCTATACACTCATCATACGAAACACAGCAGTGTTAAGCTGATATTTTACGCTGGTATTCTGTGAGAGCGTGGTCCTTACCCGGTCGAGCCGACCCATTCGTGCTACAATTATACTACTAATATACCTCTACCACTGCACATGTGTGCAGTTCACACGCGGTAGAAGTGGAACCTTTAGAAAATTAAACTTCGCGAGAATGAGATGACTCCAGAGTATCGGGTATAGGTTAATTGTAGGGTATAAGTAATTATAATATAAATAAATTTATAATAAACACTGTATACTTAGTATATTCTGTCTCATTCTCTCGCAGGCTAAATCCTATAGGAGTACATGATTGTCTCTTTTCTGCCGACTTCCAAAAACGAGACGGTACTCAATTCGACTGTATGTTTTTTTTTATGTGTGTTACCTCATAACTTTGTACTGGGTGAATCGATTTCGATGATTCTTTTTTATATGAAAGAATTTGAATTCCCATATGAATTTGATCAAGGTCAGACCAATGGTTATTGAGTTAGTCTTAAATAACTTATATTGAAGTCGCTTATATTGAAGTCGGCTGTACAAATTTTAAATTTTAAATTATTAGTGTGGCTTTTTCGTTTCATTGAATTTCAAATCACAACGATTCTAAAGAAGTATTCACTCCAAGGAAATATTTTTTTAATAAGAGTTTTTGACGTCAGGGCTTTAATTATTGAAGAATGAAAAAAAAATGTTTTTCTTTTTAGTTTTTGAAGTCGTCTTTCACTTTTTATTTAAAAGTAGATAAAGTATGTAAGGTCTATAAATGCTTTTTTCTCTGATAGCAAAATTTTGGTAATAGCGCAATAAAATGTTATTGAACTATAATTAAAAATGTAGATACTGAAAAACTTAATAATTAAACGTAGCTAGAGCAGATTGCTTTAGACAAGAGTTAGATTATTAAAGTGGAACATTGCATATCAATAGTACAAAACCAAACCAAAGCACAAAAAAGCTATTCTCATATACACTTTTAAAAACTTAAGTACTTATATCGCCGGTTGCGTTTCTTTATGAAATGGCTATACTTAACCTCTGGATGAGAAAAAAATCAGCCTTTATGTTAACAGCGGCGACAACTAGTCTCAGCTGCAGTCTCTTTAGAAAGATCACCGCGCGTGGACCCCATCTGTATGTCCATCGATTGCAAGAAACTACAAATACATAGCCATCTCGGTTCATTCACCTTTAATGCAATCCCGACACTAATCGGGACAGGAGGCCGCTCTAGTGTCCAGAATTGTGTTACATAAATCATTGTACAGTTGTAGCTACTGACGTTAGGCAGGCCGTTTAGGGGAAGTAAAATGGAAGTAGGAAAATAATTAAAATTACGATAATTTCTTTCATCTTTTGTAATGTCCTCCATAGACTCCATAACGACCTTTGATTTGAATCGTCTATTCTTTTTTGTAAGTATGAACATAATTGCGATCTTTAAATTCTAACACGCAAGTTTCTCATTACTTATTAATAATGAATTTACTTACTTGCTAATTTACTTACAATTAACTGTAAACGTCATATTTTATTTTATTTATCATATTTTAATTCGAATATTTTATATTAGTAGGAGTCCGGATGTTAGCAAAATATATTTTTTAATTATTAGACATGCAATGTCTAATAACTAAAAAATATAAATATATTGGCTCACAATGCTTTGCTTCATCGTAGCCAGTACGAGATTAAGACGTTGATTACTGGTATGTTAAAGTTGAGAAACAACGTTAAGCAAAGTATCAGATTAAAGGCCTTTAATATAATTCTTCACATTTAACAGCTTCATATTACAAGCCATCTATGTCCATGGTTCGATAAACCGAAACTGCTTTTTTGTCTCATTGTATATAAATCCCACGTTTTTTTCGTTTAAAACTAGATTTTTTTTTATAGGATAAGTGTGACAAACGAGCACACAGTCCACCTGATGGTAAGTGGTTGCTGCGGCCCATAGACATCTACATCTATCCTCTGTTACAAATCAAAATGTAGATGCGTTGTCACCCGTAAGGACTAAGATGGAATGCCTCATTTCCAGTAAAAAGGGCCTCCGGCCACCTGCACTCACCAAGCGAAACGCAGAGGTAAACCTCTACTTCACGCTGGTTTTCTGAGAGGTCGTGGTACTACCCCGGTTCGAGCCGGCCCATCCGTGCGACAGCAAAAGCTGCCGCGTGGCTCTACCACTGTTAAATTAGCGAAACAATTAAGATATAAATATAGATAATCGTTATATTTTTATACTAAGGTACGTGAGGGTAATATGGTCACCTTAAGCTTTGCCGCCCTATAAAACCAAAACTAGGAGGACAGAGACAAATACACAATGTCGTATACTATAATTAATATAGAAAAAAATAACTAACTAGCCTTGGCAATAATTAGCAACACTTCGAAAAATCAACTTAAAAATTTAACTATAGTACGTGAGGGTAATATGGACATCCGGTTAATATGGTCACTTTCTTAAAACTCAAGAACTACAGCGTCGTTTTCATAGAACGCTCTGTGATACGATAGCTCTTGATCAGTCTATCAAATAATAAAGGGTCAAAAAGGCGCTCCTTTATCGACGCCATTTTGACAGTTGATTATTGTAAATATTTTAGTCGATTTTTGTATTGTGTACATAGTGTAGTTAGTTTTTTTAAGTAGATTTCGAAGAGTTCCTAATTATTTCCAAAGCTTGTTTGCTATTTTTTTCTTAATATATTAGTTATAGTATACGACTTTGTGTTTTTGTCTCTGTTCTACTCTTAATTTTGGTTTTATAGGGCGATAAAGCTTAAGGTGCCCATATTATCCTCACGTACTTACTATAATATCAACTGTCAAAATGGCGTCGGAAAAGCGGCGCCCTTTTACCCGTTTATTATTTGAATGACTGATGATGAGCTATCGTATCACAAAGCCATTTATGCAAATAAGGTTGTAGTCTTTGAATTATAAGAAAGTGACCATATTAACCGGATGACTATATTACCCTCACGTACGCTATTTTTTGAATACTTTTGGCTACATATTTTAAGAATATTATAAAACTAGCTAATACACGGGACTTCGTCTGTGTTGCTTGATATATTAACAAAGTTTTCGTATGTGCGAAGGAAAAAACATCAAAAAGATAGCAAACAAAAATATACTTTGCTTACAAAATTTCTATGTAAACAATGATATTCGTTGCTTCGTTTGTAGCTAAAATTTTTTATATATAATATCATTGGCTAAAATATATAAATTATCTGGGTTAGTAATGCGAGAACAAGCGACGTACAGTTAGTTGACCGTGTCAAAAACCCCGTATAAAAATCGGTGTTTCTTAAAAATTTAATAACTTTATATTATATGAAGATATCGCAATATTTTTTAAAACCAGCGTGAAGTAGAGATTTACCTCTGCGTTTCGCTTGGTAAGTGCAGGTGGCTGGAGGCCTTTTTTACTGGAAATGAGGCATTCCATCTTAGTCCTCACGGGTGACAACGCATCTACATTTTGATTTGTAATAGAGGATAGATGTAGATGTCTATGGGCCGCAGCAACCACTTACCATCAGGTGGACTGTGTGCTCGTTTGTCACCCTTATCCTATAAAAAAAAAGATAAGGGCCAAGTGTATAAGAAATAACACTAACCTAATTGAAATCTATCCAGTAGTTTTTCCGTGACGCGCGCACAATTGCAAATCTCTATCATTTTATTTATATAGGTTGTGTGTATGTGTAGTCCATTATTAATTGCAGTTTGATAAGTTACATCGAGATTATTTTATTTTTGATTTAATGTAGTGTTCTCTTCTGGTTCGGGTATAACAATATATAAAAATTATAAATAAGATAAAATAACTTTAATATGTTGTACCTAAGTAAGATATGATAAATACACATGTGTAACATAGATATGTTATTTATATTGAAATATTTTGTTGTTACATTTAATGAACAAGTTTCTCACTGGTCGGTGCATTTGCGTAAAAAAAGCACCGAGTTGTGGGTTCCTATACGATACTAAAAGAGAATAATAATTTTTGACACTCGCGCCTATATTCGCTACGATTATCCACGATCTTTGATACAGCCTGACCTTTTCACTAAAAAAGAAACTTTTCAAGAAATTTAGGGAATAGTACCTATGATATGATAAAAATATCATAATTAATTACCTGAAAGAATGGCACCGCGGCAAATCGCCTAGGTAAGTCGTTAGCGAGTTATCGGAACCTAATTTTGATAATTTATTAATATGTTTTATTAACGTTTAATTGGTGTGTATGTAATATATGTTTTATTTACCTTGTGTAAAATAGAAAATGTGAATTAAATTAGCATTAGTAATTACAACTTCGATAAACTTACCCGTTGTCATTTTACGGTTAATGTATGGGTCAATGGACAAAGACATTTAAAGTAACTTAATAAGTATTATCGTAATTGCCGTCATGTTATACTTCTTTGAAACAAATAGAAATAACGGAATTGAGTCTCGATCACATCAAACACAAATAATGTATGATGTTTCCTTTTTTTATTAGGTGGAAGTATGCTTCAAAGAGACGATTTATTCATCACCGCATGTACCTATACCTATAGTAGTTTAATGATCGTGTAATCATACAAAAGAGCGTGCGTTAATGGTGGCCGGTTAGTCGCCGGTTAGCTGTTGTACGGTGGAATGAACGCTGCCTTGAATTACGTCATATTCATTCGTTTTGACCGCGTTACGTTTGCAGCGCGAAGTTTACATTACAAGATATTGATATAGTTTAGCGAAAACAACGTTGCAAAAGTGTTTGTTACCGACTGTGATTTTATAAATTCATGAACAAAATTCTCTTTAATATAACCTGAAAGGAACTCAAAAATAAATTTTGATTAAAACGCTTTGTGAAGTGGTTTAATTGTGTACCCACAATCTCAGAGATCTTATAACCTGTGCTGTTTACGTCATGCCTCTCAGAACATATGACTCGGTTTGGTGAATCATTAATATTTGCATTTCGTTAAAGAGGCAGACTGCTTTATTGCATTGATTTAGTTGCGTTTTAGTTGTGATCTTTAATAAAATATCAGAAAGATGGATGAAGAATCAATGTGGAAAGGCTTCTACGAGAAATTACAACAGCAGAAGTCTACTGAGGAGAAAGTGCATGAAAGCAAGTAAGACAAGCCTTTTAATACAATATTTTAATTTATATAAATTTTGATATTGTATATAATATTGTCTTTATTATGAAGACACATTGACAAAATTGGTTATTAAAGATTAGTTAAAACTTTGTTGCGATTCATAAACAATAACTATCTATATTAAAAATTATTATCTGTATTAAGCAGTTAGGTACCTAGTTAGGTATGATAATATTACGACTATCCTAACTAATAATCATAACCTGCATATTAGGAACTATAGCAATTTTTTAACCAGCACGTGATATTTATAGAGTTCTGTACCTCAAAAGGAAAAAAAACGGAACCCTTATAGGATCACTTTGTTGTCTGTCTGTCTGTCAAGACCCTTTTTCTCAGAAAGGCGTGGAGGTATCAAGCTGAAATTCATAACAAATACTCAAGCCTACTGTCCCTTAGAGCTGTGAAAAAATCAAACTTCTAAGCCAGCGCAATCAAAAAATACAGCCGTTTATGCCGTAAATTTTCGACATTCGCAAGGGAATCAAAACCTACAGGGTACTTTCCGTGCACTCAGAATCCTGAAATTTCGTACGAAGCAACGTTTTATAGCACAGATAAAGGAAAAAATTGCGAAAAGCATAAATTTTTAGTTACATCATATAGTAAAAATATTTTTAATAATTTTAAAGTTATATATCTACAGATTTATTCGAAACCGTCGGTGCGCGAGTCCGACTCGCACTTTGCCGGTTTTTTTGAAAAGCTTAACTAACATGTGTTATTATGTATACAAATACAATAAATTATAGAACAATTTTGATTAAATAAAAGTTATAAAATTAATATAATTAGAGTGAGGCTGAGTTGTTATAATAATGATAGATGATTATAAATGCTGCTCTGCTCCACGCAATCCTCTTTATTTCTAAAAAGGGTAGATCACGAAAGAATTATCCGAGCTGATTATGTGCAAACTGGGGGATGAGGTGTTTTTTTTTTTATAGGATAGGGTGATAAACGAGCACACAGTCCACATGATGGTAAGTGGTTGCTGTGACCCATAGATATCTACATTTATCCTCAATAAAGAATTAAAATGCAGATGCGTCGTGAGGACTAAGATGGAATGCCTCTTTTCCAGTAAAATGAGTCTCCGGTTTTCTACACTCACCATACGAAACATATCAGTGTCAAGCTGTCTTTGTATTATTTTACGCTAGTATTCTGTGAGAGTGTGGTCCTTCCCCGGTCGAGCCGACCCATTCGTGCTACAACTATACTACTAATGTTTATAATGTTTAAATGTTTATAATTTGACACAGTGTGCTGGTTTCGCCGGCTGCTACGACTACGACTTACGGGAAAATATAGGTAGATACTCGTACCTACCTAAAAATTTAAAATTGAAAATACAGAAAAGTTAAAAATGTAGGTAATACATATTATACCTCAGTAAATGTAAGCATAAGCGTACTTTGTGGCAGTTATTGGGGGAGGCCTATGTTCAGCAGTGGACTTGTGAAGGGCTGTAATGATGATGATGACGATGAAGTAAATCTACGCCTTAAAAATCTTAATTACGTCGATACGTCGACGTACGATTTTAATACCGTATCCTTTCTAGTCCAGAAGCTTGAAAACGTCTTCCAATGCAGCGGTGAAGAGTTTCGGGGACATAACGTAACCCTGTCTTACACCTCTCTGCAATTGGATAGGTTTCGTACTCTGGTTCTGTACTCGGATAGCCATCGTAGCCCTACTGTACAAACACCTCAGCACTTCGATAAACCGACAGTCAACTTGGCACTGCTGAAGGGACTGCAGCGCCGCCCAAATTTCAACGGAATCAAAGGCTTTCTCATAGTCCACATTCGCCAGGCATAGTGTCAAATTGTACTCCTCGGACTTCTGTACAACTTGCCGAAGGGTATGTATGTGGTCTATGGTGCTAAAGCCCTTTCGGAAACCGGCTTGTTCGGGAGGCTGGAAGTCGTCAAGTCTGCGTGCGAGACGATTCGTAATGACTCTCGAAAACAGCACGTAGACGCGGCTCAGAAGGGAAATCGGTATGTAGTTCTTCAAGAGATCGTTGTCACCTTTCTTGAAGAACAAGACCACCGCACTTCTGCTCCACGCCTCCGGTGTAATGCCACCATGGAGGACGGAATCAAAGAACCTGAAGGAGAGTCTGAAGGACTTCAAGTACCGGTTTTCCACCGGCTTTCAGAAGCTCCGCTGTAATTCCATCCTCGCCTGGGGCCTTGCCGTTTTTAAGATGCTGGAGAGCCATTCCAATCTCGCTCAGACTGACGTCCGGGATATCTTCGGAATAGTGTCGGATAAGACTCGCTCTTAGATCGTTACTCAAACTTACGTGTGGCTCCAACGATGACGTGTGTAGCTGCCCATAGAACCTCTCAATCTCACTCAAAATCTCAGGTGCCCCGGAAACGATGCTGCCACACTCGGTCCTCAGCCTTCACAGTTGGCTCTTTCTGGCAGACAGATCTCTGTCAAAGACTTTGGAGCCTTGGTTCCGCTCGATCGCTTCTTCAATACAAGCTGTATTGAAGTTGCGTAAGTCCCACCGCATGCATTTGGAGATCTGTCTGTTCAGTTGCCTGTATGCAGTCAAATCTGTTGAAGAATGTAGTTTCATCTCCCGTCTAACAGCCATGAGATTAAGAGTGTGATCGGAGAGTTTTTGTGTTCTTCTGCGGCAGGTCTTGCAGAACTTAGCTCCGACCGCATGGACAATTTCCACGAGCTTGTCATTCATATCGTCCACTTCATTGCAGTTTTCTAGGCACTGAAAACGGTTTTGTAACTCGAGCTGAAAGGTTTCAGGACTTTGGAACAGAGCACGAGAGGGACGGAGCGTTGACTTCATTAGACGAGACCTCTCCAACTTAACGTTTAGGTTCAGTATGCCTCTAACCATTCGGTGATCGCTACCAGTTTTCACCCTCGCGATCACGGAGACATCACTGAACAGTTGTCGTCTGGTCGTCATAATGAAGTCAATCTCACCAGGTCCACTTCCTGTGGGGCCGCTTCTGGAAGAAAGAGTTCATCATAAAGAGTCCCTTGTCTTTGTCGCCTTTTACGACACCCACGGGAAGATATGGGATAGTGGATATTCTTGACCGCCACTACACGGCAATATCAGTTGCCAACCAATAATCTTCATTGCTATGAGCATGCAGAAATGACAGTCCTTGTCATTCTTTATACACTGGCCGTGCTAATATTTCTCGGGACAAGTTGTCGAATGTCGCAACAAACTATCTTTTGTTAAATAAAGTTTCGAATTGGGGATGATTAAACCTAGTTCAGTTTAACTTTTGTTTATAGAATAAGGATGACAAACGGGCATACAGTCCACATGATGGAAAGTGGATGCAGTAGCCCATAGACTATCCGCGTTGTCACCCCTGAGGAGCAAGATGGAATGCCCTGTTTCCAGTAAAAGGGGTCTCCAGTTTTTTACACTCACTATAAGAAACACAGCAGCACTAAGCTTCTGTTTTACGATGGTATTCTGTGAGAGCGTGGTTCTTCCCCGGTTGAGCCGACACATTCGTGCCACAACTATAATATACCTGCAACATGGCTCTACCAGGTATATAATCCTCAAAAGACGAAGATACGCTTATTTACCGCTCGAATAAACCCCTTTGGTCGTATCTCCTTAATTTTAGGACTTGCTGCTGTAGTCAGCATCGAAATCTTTGGCATGGATATATTAAATGACGTTTAGTTGGTACATTACTTGGAAGGCTAGGCCAAATTGGCCTTAAAAAACCTGACGTTCTTAGTAGAGCGGGACAGTATTTTACGTCTGCACACCGCTTGCAACTTTACAAGGCGCAAGATTAGCCTCACATGGAATACTCTTCTCATCTCTGAGGCGGGGTACCCCAGTGCTGTGCTTCTATTTAACTGCATCCAGTGAAGAGCGGTTCGAATCTTTGGGGACCGTCCGTGGACCGGCTCGATTCACTGGCGCTACAAAGACATATTGCATCCCTACGCGTTTTCTATCGCTTTACCACGAGGAGTGCTGTTCAGATTAATTCTAGTCACCTTATTCCATCATCGCATCTGGAGATAATATTTGCTTTACCATCCAAACCATTTGGATGATTGGCGGTTCTCCACTGTGCGATTAATCAGAAGTTTTCTTTACCGCGCGACGTCTTTGTGGATTTAGACTTTTCTGGACCGATGCTCTTTAGGGGTCTTATTTGTTTTTTTATTTATTTAGATTTATTTAGAAAAGAGACTGCTTGTTTCTAAAGGGCCTTCAATCGACTGCAATTTCCCTGGTGTTGCAGTTGTTCATAAGCTTTTCATATCACTTGTTTATAAAAAAATCAATAAAAACTATCACGAGAAAACTAGCACTTAAAAGATGTAAAAACAAGAAATTTATATGGGACTACATGAGAAGCATAAGCTTTCAGCGAAAAAAGAATCATTGAAATCGGTTCACACAGAAAAAAGTTATGAGGTAACACAGTTAAAAAAATAAAAAAACGCAGTCGAATTGAGTACCGTCTACTTTTTGAAGTCGGTAGATAAAATGATTTTCACGTATTAGCTTTTGATAAGACGTAGTGTATCTGAGAATATAAAAGAATTAAAGGCTAGAATCCGAAGTTGTTATGTGGAAATTGTTTTATTCATCGTTATAGCACTTTGAGGTTGGGTTAAATTTTTATTAAAAGTTTAATGTTTTATCACTTTTGGCTGAACTTAAGAATATCACAAGCTCAAGGTCAAGACTACGACAATTTTGTCTAAGCAGTTGCATTAAACACTTCATTCTATATTTTTCCCATCCTTAAAGGTGGAATTTTTTCTCCGATTTATATCACTACCCCCAAAGTATTAATCATTTTGATAAAAATACTTAAAATCGGTTTGGAATGAGGGCTAATAATCTTCCGTTCACCAGATGTCACTATTTAGGACTGCAGTGAAGTTTTGTTACATAAAGTCATATAATTGAGAATGTTTTGACTTTGAGGAATATCAGTAAATTACTTTATTCATTTATAATCTAATTAATATAAAATATAACTAATATTATAGAAATAATCATTAACCTTTACATTTACTAACACATTAACTTCCCCGCAATGTAATCTGTCAAATATTTCACCTCATTCCTAAGTAGTACCGCCCTGGTAACAGAAAAGTCGTGGATGCCGTGATGATATTGACGAAGATATCGCAAAAAAAACCATACTAAAACATTCAATTGAATTCAAAACATTTTTGTTTGAAGTCTGTTTCAAAGTGGCACGATTTTGATAATAAATGTCTGCGCATGTCGAAATGAAATAGGTGCTTCGATGGTGATTAAAACCTCAAGTTCTTGCTTCCGCTTTGTCATTTTAAGATACCATCCTAACAAACTCATCGATTGTCTGCTGGTTTAAGCGGGGAATTCACTTGACGGACATGCCCGCGGGTATGTCTGTACATACCTGCCGGATTTCGCTACTATAGGTCTGTGCAAAGTTTGGTAGTGTAAGACCGTCACAGTCGGTTTGGCAGACTTGCCTGTTGAACGTCCGCGCGATCCCATTTTGCACAAACTTAAAACAGACTGATGAGTCTGTATAGTGTATTGCGGCGACAGACATGCCCGGATATGCAAGCCCGGCTGCATGTCCGTCAAGTGAATTCCCCGTTAAGCTGTCGTCAAAATCTCCCAATAAACTTCGCAGTTTTACACCGACATATTAATATACACGTTAGACTAGGCTGTATGGGTAATGTTCCTCTTTCGCCTTTAAATAATAAAAAGATTCAGTGTCGGATGTACAATATAGTCTTTGTCTTGTCACTGTCAGTGTCAGTATAAGGTTTGGCGGGAATTTGATCGGCGGCGGCTTGCTGCTCCTGTATTATTGTTTAAATAATGGTTTGAAGTGGACTTTGATATATAAAAGTGGTGCGATTTTGTGTATTAAGTGTCTGCGCATGTGAACTATTAGTGGAAACTGTGAAACAAGTGCTCTAATGGTGATGGATTCTCAAGATAAGCTGTTTGTTTGCATAGGCGCCTTTAGACACCATCGCCAACTGTCAGCTGCCTGCTGGCTCAAGTTGCCGTCAAAATCTCCCAAGGGCTGCACAATGTGACGCATCAACATATTGTGAAGCAGTGAACTATGAAGGATAATTACACATGAAGACAAGGCTGTATGGCATAGTTCCTTTGCCTGCTCTCTCGAGCGAATAATAAAAACAACAACAGTGTCAGTATATTATGCTATATGTCAGTTGTCAATGGAGAAGTCTGTAATAGAGTTCCGTTTCGCTCTTACAGTAAATAAATTACTAAATTGAGATGATTGAGACTGTTTAATTTATCGTATAAAGTTTTTGT
Source organism: Parnassius mnemosyne (assembly GCA_963668995.1). Taxonomy (NCBI): domain Eukaryota; kingdom Metazoa; phylum Arthropoda; class Insecta; order Lepidoptera; family Papilionidae; genus Parnassius; species Parnassius mnemosyne. The sequence goes on from CAVLGL010000079.1 coordinate 19,047,017, forward strand.
TCAGTGGACTATTGTTATAAACTCATACATATCTTATCGATACGACACTGTGTTACGTAAACATTGTGATACCACTATAATTATCTATTTAACAGTACGAGGTTAATAAAAAAATGGTTATTTTAAGTGTAAGTGCTAAACGGTTTTGTAATTCTTATTCAGTTATATTCAGAAACATGCATCTGCTCAGGAATCAGGCCTATATCGATGGCCAGTGGTTGAAAGCGAATAGTAATGATGTTTTTCCTGTGACTAATCCAGCAGATGATTGTATTATAGCAGAAGTTCCTGATATGGATGCTTCTGATGCTCAGAAAGCAATTGAAGCCGCATCTAAGGCTTTTAAAACTTGGAGAGAAACCACGGCGAAGGAACGGTCCTTTATACTGCGAAAATGGTTTGATTTATGTCAAAACAACACTGATAGCTTAGCAGAAATCATAACGGCGGAGTCGGGAAAACCCCTTTCAGAATCAAAAGGAGAGGTCGCGTATGGTAATTCATTTTTGGAATGGTTTGCTGATGCTGCACGACATGTAAATGGTGAAGTGCTATGTAGTCCATGGCCCAATAAGCAGGTGATAGTTACAAGACATCCTATTGGAGTTGTATCTGTAATAACACCATGGAACTTCCCTTTTGCCATGATAACACGGAAAGTGGGAGCTTTAATGGCAGCAGGATGTACTTGTGTGATTAAACCATCTGAAGATACCCCATTAGCAGCTTTAGCTGCTGTTGAACTTGCCCAACAAGCTGGAGTGCCAAAAGGCGTTATTAATGTCATAACATCTAGTAGAAAAAATGCACCAAATGTTGGCAAAATATTGTGTGAAGATCCCAACATTGGATGCATTTCTTTCACCGGGTCTACACATGTTGGAAAAATTCTATATGGTATGGCAGCAAAAGGAGTGAAGAGAGTATCATTAGAATTAGGTGGAAATGCCCCTTTTATAGTGTTTGCAAGTGCTGATATTGAGAATGCTTTAGACCAGGCAATGTTAGCTAAATTTAGAAATAATGGTCAAGCTTGTATTGGAGCAAATAGGTTTTTGATTCATGAAGATGTTTATGACAAATTTGTTGATGGCTTTAAAAATCGTATCAAGCAGAAATGTGTGTTAGGTCCGGGCATAAAACCAGGTGTCACTTGTGGACCTCTAGTAAATGAAATGCAAGCTAAAAAAGTATCAAGTCTAGTTGATGAAGCAGTTCAGAAAGGTGCAAAGCCATTAGTTGGTGGTAAATTTGCTACAAATCTTGGCAGTAAATTCTATGAATCTACTTTGTTAGTTGATGTGAAGCCAGATATGACTATATATAAAGAAGAGATATTTGGACCTGTTGCTGTGTGTCTTAAATTTAAAACGGAAGAAGAAGTCCTTGAAGTGGCCAACGGCACAAGAAGTGGGCTGGCATCATATGTATTTACTAGAGACCTAGGACAGGCCTTTAGAATGTCTCGTAAACTTGAGTTTGGAATGGTTGCCATAAACGATGGCATTCTCTCAGCTGCAGAACCACCATTTGGAGGAATCAAAGAATCTGGCATAGGAAGGGAGGGTAGTAAACATGGTGTTGAAGAATATACTGATATTAAGTACACTCTATTTTCTGGTTTGGACAAATAGATGGTATGGTTATATATACCAATACTATGTTAAGTTTGTTAAGTATTTACATTAGAAATAGTAATGTACATCTCTCAATACATAAAATAATGTAAATGTTATTTTATGAGTTTCATTACAGTACAGTGCTCTATTTTTCTGAAAGTAATATTAGTGGTTTAAGGCATAATTATTATTTTATTATATTGTGTAAATTTATATTATTAAATTAACTTTAGGCAATCATCCCTTTAGTGGGAGATGTCCATGTCCAGCTATGGGCATTTACAGGTTAATAAAGAAAAAATGTTTTTGAAAAATATGTTCTAATTTATTTATTTAAACCTTAATGTGCCATATTGTATGTTAAAATATTTTAGCTTTTATATTGATTATAACGGTGGTATATTGCCTGTAAATTGGTTTATTTTTTAAAAATAAGCTGTTTAACAAGCAAAACATTTTGGAATAAAAATGAGACAAGATTCTGTTGAATAGTATTTCGTGCTATTGTGTTATATAATATTATTTTATTAGAAAGAAGTTTGAAATCAATTATATATTACTTTATATCAATATAACTTTAATAATGAATCTTTAATAGTGTCATTCCAGTCTTCCAAGAAAATGTGATGATTATAAGAGTTGAACTTTATACTTGTAATTAATGTATATTATTGCAATCTACAGGATAATACTGTGCATTTAAATAAAAAGTTTTGCCAAATTGGTGTAAGGTGCTGTATGTATTTGGCTGTAATAAGGGGCTGTATGTGGTTTTAATAAAACCGATTACTTTCATAATGTTTATTATTAGGAAATTGTTAATTTCTTTTTAGCTAAAAATATAATACCAGTAAAGATGCAAAAGCTTGTTATTAATTAACAAAACCCTTTCCTTGGACTATACTGACTTGATTTAGGAATGGAAAATTAAAATGTTTCACAACGGTTTTAACTTTTTCATAAATTATTATTCATATAGCATATCTAAGAATTATTGTTATCTATAATAAATCCTATTTGAGAAAAATAGCAAAATTATGTATAACTTATTCTTCACCCTTTTTTACAAACTTTATAATACTTAACTTTTAAATTTAAATTGGCTTTTATTTTCACTAAAACTTATAATGTATATTATGTATACTAAATATGTTGGCACTACTTGTATTATGTTTAATCTTAATAAAGAATGCTTTATATTGAGCTGAGGGGGTTATTTGAAAGTCAATAAGACATGAATAACTATTTTAAAATTTCGTTTTATCTGTCCGGACTAATCTTTGGAAAGGCTAAACCTATTGAATCGAAACTTGACGAACTAATAATGAGCAAAGCGACGAGTGATCTAGGCTATATATTGTCCGAAAAACTTGTCGATTATTTGAGAAATTGATAGATGAATTAGTCTTTGATGATTGTCGTAAATTTAAATAACGCCGTATTAAATAAATCCTACCCAGGCGAAGTCGGTGTGGGACGCTAGTAATAACTAAACCCAGGAGAATGCCTAAAAGCATTTTTTATTCAGTAAGCCTATCACAGTCTGCTTTTGTAAATGTAATATTTTAAACCTTTCGATATTTTGAATACAATGCTAAATTGCTAACTAAAATTTGTTTACCTTACTTGATATGGAAAGTTACAAGTTACAACCCTGTTTACATGCAGAGGAAGTAGGTATATCTATATCTATACATATAATAAAACTGTAAATAGCAGATGTCTGTACATTTTATAATTTTGTAATAAAAGTGATTGAGGGGTACTAAAAATAAGTAATTAAATACATTTCTACCATTTTTAGAATTTTCTGTCTGTCTGTCTTTCTGTCTGTCTGTCTGTTTGTTTGTTAACGTATCACGTTTAAAGTACTAATTTATATCATAAGAATTGTTAAGGAAATTCTAAAGTGTACCTTCGGGTTACATTTAGTCTTTATTTCATTAAAATCGGTTCATTCCATCAAAAGTTATGATAAATATTCTGAAGTATGGGTAGGGAATTTGCTCAACGGTGGCTATGTTTGAGTCATCAAGTTGATGTTAGCAGCGCCATCTCTCTTTAATTAAATATATACTTATAATAAAAATGATGATAACATGTTGTGTCTCTTTCTGTACATTGTATATATATTTTGGTGACTAAAATCATTATGGGGAACTAAAAATAATTAAATAAGTACATTTTTATAATTTTTAGAATTATCTGTTTGTCTGTTTGTCTGTTTTTATATGAAGGCATCACGTCTAAAGTAAACATCTGTTTTTTTCAAAGAAATCGTTAAGAAAATCATAAAGCGTATCTTCAAGTTACATTTAATCTTTATTTTATTAAAATTGGTTAATTCTATCGAAAGTAATGATTATTATTTTAAAATGTAGGTTCGAATTCGTTCAATGGCGCCATAAAAATCTCAGAAACAGTAATAAAAAGATTTGTGTGTAAAAAAAACGTTCCATAATAATTAATATATTTATACTTAAAACATAAAAAGAGATTTAAAAAAGGATGTTTTCTCACACAAAGGACGTAATAGATGGAGTTGTACAAATTACAAACTTTTCTGATTTGCTGTGTTGAGATTTTTCTCCGATGAATCGTATTGAGACTTACTGAAGAAATTTGTATCTATCGAAGCCATACAACGGAACCCGAACAAAAATAACAAAATTGCAACGAAATGTCGTGATATTGTATATTTATAATATACGCAAAATCAGTACTGCCATTTTAGCGCTTTGGGAACTAGATTTAGCGCTTTTTTGGAATGTATAGCGTGCATTTCGAAATTTTAGCACCTAGCACTTAATCCAGCGCTTTTTGGTGTATTTAGCACACATTTCAAAATTGTAGCGACTAGCGGGTTATCAACTCTTTTATAGCAGCACTGTTAGTCCACATTACCGATAATAATAATAATAATGACCTTTATTATTTTTTTCCACAAATAGTACATTGCAGTTTATCTTTTTCAAACATATTTTTCCACAAAACAAAGACCATGGGAAACGAGTCCAAACTAGGATACCCTGTGCTATGGATCTCCCGGCTTCCCCTTTAGGATGATCAACTTGATTTTTTTTATCGACGACTATAAGCGGGGAAATCCCCTTCATTAAAGTTTTCGTTCATGGTTTTGGCAACGCATTTATTTTGTTTTATTCAGTTTTAGTCAGTTGTTTAGAGCACAGCTAAGTTAAAAGTTACTTAGAGTAGTACTAACTACTGTTGACAGCAATTGCCATAATTATAAGTCGATGTCCTGCGAAGTATTGATACATCAAAAAATATTGCCAGAAAAAAACTTAATGTTGTTTTCTTTATTATGATTATATTTTCTTGAATTATAAATTATAATAAAAAACACAAACTTTGTTTGTAGTTAATTTAGCGCGAAATCTAGGGCTTTTTTAAAGCGCTGTTTTCATGAAATCTAGCGCTTTTTGTGTTGTCCTAGCGCTGAATGAGTTTTTTTGATCTGGCAGCACTGCCAAAAAACCCTCTATTAAGAAGTAACTTTCCTTTCAGTTTTAAGCGCGTTCAGTTCCCAGTTACAGTCAGCGTGTGTTATGCGATGACCGTAAATATAGCGCAAGGTCAAAATTTACGCGTTGCAGGAGTGGACCTCAGTACTGACTGTTTTGCACATGGCCAACTCTATGTTGCTTTTTCCCGCGTTAGTAGCCCCCGTAACCTTTTTTGTGTACACCCCGTCTAAGTCTACTTCTAACGTCGTTTACACCGAAGCTCTATCATAAACTACTTAGAACTTTGATGATAATGATTTATTTGTTACCACTTATTGATACAGTAATGATATAAATCGTTTAATATTCTCTTACCTAAACGACAAATTCTTTATGTAAAATCTATATACGCGAGCTACGCCGCGGGCACAGCTAGTAAAAACAATATAATTCTAATGTTTTGTTATCTTTAAAAACAAAACCCATATTGTATAAACAAATTCATTTATTTATTAAATTATTATGTATGTATTTATCAAGTATACAATTATATTTATCTCGTGTATATATTATAACAACTTACGTACACCCTTACCCTTTCTCACAAGTGATTATAAGTATCCTCTGCAATATGGTTGCCTGGTAGATATCGCTTCTAAGCTTAGACCATTCAACCAATATAAGCGATAAGGCTGTTTCTTTATATTTAAAAAAAAAACCTATCCTCCACACTCGGATTTTCTCCTGTATCGTGGGGGCAGTTTACAAACATAAATTGCACAAGGACAGACATCCAGACCTGGAACAACTATTTGTAGGCCATACAAATACTTGTGCGTGCGTGATTCGAAGCCGCGGCCCTTAGCGCTGCAACTCAATTCCTAAGCCACTGTGCTACGGTTCCAATTGTACCTTTTTTACAGGATAAGGGTGACAAACGAGCACACAGTCCACCTGATGGTAAGTGGTTGCTGCGGCCCATAGACATCTACATCTATCCTCTATTAAAAATCAAAATGCAGATGCGTTGTCACCCGTGAGGACTAAGATGGAATGCCTCCAGTAAAAAGGGTCTCCGGTTCTCTACAGTCACCATACGAAACAGCAGCGTAAAGCTGCTAAGTATTTTACGTTGGTTTTCTGTGATATCTGAAACCTTTAAATAATTTGCTGTTTTTTTTTCTCATGTTTTTTTCTGGTGTACAATAAAGTATGTTTCCTTTTCATTCATTCAAAATTGTCGATGAAATATTATAATCCTTGGATAGATTAAGAGACCAATTTAAAAGGCTGCATTGTTTAACAGCAGAACCCTAAAATTACTACCATGTAATCAAAAGCATCACGCAGTTGTGGGATAATTACGATCGGAAAACGATTCCCACCCCGAACCCGAGTGGATAAGTGATACAACACTAAGCTATTCAGTTGTGCTGAGCTAAGTATAAAAAAAGTCATAATGAAGTAAGCCTTCGCCATAGATTTCCTCATGGGCGGGATATTTTCCATAGTTGCTACGTTTGGCTGGCGAATTGGCAAACGGGTCCTTTTTAGTCCAAGTTGTTTTGTTATCAAGAAGATGATCCTGTCCATCTCCTTTTTCATTTCCCTCAGTCGCCTCTTACGACGTGAACGGGATGATACAGTGGATTCTCTTATGCCACCATTACACGACTAAACAAGTGAATTTATCACATCAGTTTTTTATCAGATTCTTGCATTGTCATCAGAATTTGAGCTATATTAAAACTTTCAAGTTTCCAGCTCATCGGGAAGTTAGTTTAAAGTCAATTATTAAATTCCACCCGGAACGACAGAAAGACAAACAAGAAAGTGACTTAATAAAAACGTGGTAAAACCTCTTGTATTATTATTTATTTGTGGTAAAACCTATTATTTATTCTGTGTTAAAACGCACAATAATATGTAAAAATATGTTGTATCTACATACTGAGTTTGACACAATATTTTTTTTTGCTTCATAGTTTTGGATTTAAACATTACTCCTCTACGGGAAACAGCTGCGCCGAGGCGAAATTTCAGGAGGGCTGATTATGAAAAAATTAATACATATCTTTTAGAACAGGACTGGAGGTCTCTTTTATGTACAGGCACTGTAGACGAAGCTACAAATACCTTTTATAACATACTGGATAGTTGTGTTCGTTTACATGTGCCCTTTAGTTATAACACAGGGAAGCGATCATATCCTAAATGGTACACACCTGCTTTAATAAAAATAATTAAGGAGAAAAACAATGCTCACACACGTTGGAAAAAATTCAGGAATAGATTAGATTACGATGAGTTTTCGTTACTCCGAGCAAGAGAACACCGTGTTCAGAGAGAATGCTTTAATAAATTTACGTCAAGTTGTGAAAATAGCATCAAAACACATCCTAAAATATTCTGGACTTTCGTCAAAGCCATTCGGGGTGGGTCAGGTTACCCTAAGAAAATGTCTTTGAAAGATATAGAGTACACCGATGGTATAGACATATGCAATGCTTTCAACTCATTCTTCAAGAGTGTATTTGGTATTCCTAGTAATAACTACATATATCCACATACGGAATCGTTGTATACTGACACCGTTTCTAATGTACAGACAAACGCTGCAATAATTGAAAAAATGTTGAAAACTTTGGACACGAACAAAGGTGCCGGTAGTGATGGGTTACCTTCTTTTTTTTGGTCACGATGCGCTAAATCACTTGCTCTCCCCTTGACTATTATATTTAATCGCTCTCTACGTGAAGGGATATTTCCGCATCAATGGAAGTGTGCACACATAATCCCTGTACACAAGAAGGGATCACGTACAGAAATAAATAATTATAGAGGCATTTCTATTTTGAACACCGCGGCTAAAATCCTTGAACGAGTAGTATATAACGTAATTTACTCCACGCTTTCACGTGCCTTCCCTGAGCAGCAACATGGTTTTTTACAAAGGCGATCCACCACTACGAACCTGGCAAGTTTTTCTTCTTTTGTCCTTGAAAATATGGATCAAGGTGGGCAGGTTGATGTGATCTACACTGATTTTGAAAAAGCTTTCGATCGTGTGGATCACATGATCCTGCTCAACAAATTACAAATATTAGGGATTCACGGTGACTTGCTCCGATGGATTGAATCATATCTCACAAACCGCTCACAAGCAGTCGTGATAGGTGGCTTCCGTTCGAGCTACATAAACATACCTACAGGTGTTCCTCAGGGCTCTCACTTAGGTCCACTTTTTTACAATGCCTACCTATATGACATCGGTTCGTGCATTATACACACAAATTACCTCATGTATGCAGATGATAAGAAGATTTTTTGTAAAATTAACACCATACATGACTGCCTATTGATACAAAAAGACCTGGACCGTTTATTTGAATATTACAAAATAAATAATATAACTGTCAATGCAAGCAAGTGCGAATGTATTAGTTTTACACGGAAATCTAAGCCAATTCTAAATAAATATCACTTTGACGGATTAGAAATCAGCCGAAAAGTAAGTGTTAGGGATTTAGGCGTAATTTTTGATCATAAAATGATACTATCCGAACACATTGATTACGTTATCAGTAAAGCCTATAAAAATCTTGGTTTTGTTCTTCGCATCTGTAAACCATTTTCGAATATTAATACAATTAAAATGGTTTATTTTGCATATGTCAGAAGTGTTTTGGAATATGCTAGTTCAATATGGTCTCCACAGTACAATGTCTACAAAAGCCGCCTTGAGCGTATTCAAAAAATATTTGTTAATCACCTTAACTTTCGCTGTCGGAATAAAATCGATACTTACACAGACAGTTGCACTGAGCACGATCTCTTATCTCTGGAACACAGGCGCATTTTGCTTGATATGGCTTTGTTATATGATATAATAAACAGTAATATTGACTGTCCATATCTTGTCTCAAGAATCACCTTTCGTACTCCAAAATTCCGTACCCGCAATACTACATTGTTACAGACTCCCTGGCATCATTCAAACTACTGTCGAAACACTGTTCTTTCGCGGCTTGCTCGTACATATAATGAACAATTTGGACACATTGACCTCTTTGCGAAATCTAAACTTACGTTTAAAGATTACATCAAGAAAACTATTACGAAATAGAGCAGTTGAAGTTAAATTCACATACATTCATATATTCTCTCATCTATTTCTTCTATATGTATTTTTGAGGCTACTAATATAAATATAAGTACTTAAGTTATTTTATTTAATATATATTATAATTAATTATTTGTATTATGTTTATATATTTAAACAATTAATATGTATATATACATAAGTAAATATATATGTATGTATATATATATATATATATATATATATATATATATATATATATCTTATATGTTTATATATATATATATATATATATATTTATATATATATATATAAAGGTAATCTAATATATCATTCTACCTGACTATCTCTCCTGATCTGTAAACTTATGACCACCTTCATTACATTGAATTGCTTATAATTTTGCTTATAATTTATCTATTAGATTGTTCTTTTTCCTTTTCTTCTAACAACAATACACCTACCATCAAACAATATAAGGGAAACCTGTTATTGGCCATACTTTTAGTTTGTTACATTAATGTTAATATTTTCTATATACGCTGTTGGTTTTCTAAATAAATAAATAAATTATTTACAGAATACAAGAGGTGGATGACAGTTTCTTTGAGAAATTTGGGTCCTTATTAAAACAAGTCTCACAACGTGCTGCTCTTGAAGAATCAACTCCACTAGCTCCTTTAAAGGAGCCAGAGGAACAGGATGGAGAACAGAAGGACGTGGCAGATTTACAGGGAGAAAGAAATCCGGGTCATGATTCTGACAGTGGCAATGAAACGCTATTGGACACAGATTCCGAGCCGGAGGACCCCGAGAAAATAGACTTTTATGTTGAAGCCATTGGTTGGAACGTAAGTATTTTTAGATTGTGATTTTGGATAGGGATAAAACGCGTTTACTGTTACCGTTACAACCTATTAAAGTCCATTGCTGAACATAGGTCTCCTCCATAGATTGCCTTATAGGGGGATATTTGATTTATTAGCAAGCGGGTTGTCAACGTGACTTTTTTATACGTGGTAGAGCCATGCCGCAGCTATATTAATAGTATAGTTGTAGCATGAATGGGTCGGCTTGACCGGGGAAGGATCACGCTGTCACAGAATACCAGCGTAAAATAGCAGCTTAATGTTGCTGTGTTTTGTATGGTGAGTGTAGAGAACCGGATACCCTCTTTACTGGAAAAGAGGCATCTTAGTCCTCACGGCTGACAACGCATCTGCATTTTAATTTGCAAACGAAGATAGATGTAGATGTCTATGGGCCACAGCAACCACTTAACATCAGGTGGATTGTGTGCTCATTTGTCACTCTTATTCTATAAAATAAACATTTTTAGTCGTTGTTAGGAAGACTCTGCTCAATTTTTACCCTGTCGTCTCTTACGACACCCACGAGATGATATGGGTTAGTGTATAATCTTACGCCGCTACTAAACGGTAAAGTCATAAGTTCATGAGCGATGAGGTGCTGTTTACTGATGTGAAACACCTATAACGGCGGGTCAGACCGCCTGTCGGCGTGGCGACGCGTCGCCACGCTATATGATAGTACTCGTATGTATCAGGTCGTGAACGAGTGAGTGAAGTGTTTTAATGTTAAAATTATAACACTTTTTAGGGCGTTACTCACCGGCTACGGTTATCGGAGAGTCAAGGGACTCGAGGATCAAAATAAAAGTATTCCAGGGCGCCTGTTGTTGGATGATTAGTAAATGAAAATTCGTACACACTACACATACAGACAAAAAGTAGTTTATTTCCTTCTACGGTTCACATGTATAGCTCCAAATATCAAGTTTTCACTTTAAAATACCCTACGAACTGAGGTTTTGACTAACCTGGTGGATTACACAATATTACACTGTTTATGGTCAATCCCGCGAAGCAGTGAGGCAACAGATATCCTCCAGGTGTACGCCGGTCGCGGTCTCCTGGCCGCCCATTCCCAATATAGCCACCCGTTGAAGCTGCCTCGCCTCGTTCTCATTGTTAAACTTGATAATGGACCATACTCAAAGTACGGACTAAGGACTAAGGACTAAGAACTAAGGACTAAGGACTAAGGACCCCTATGACAAGGCAAAAGAATATATGAAACACCGTGTACCGTTAATTAGAGCACATGTGCTTTTAAGAAGACAAAAACATTAAGTACTTACAATTTATGGGATGATGTGTTTCAACACATTAAACTGCCCGTAGACATTGTGTTTAAGGGGCCGTACGCCCAAGTAGTCGTCACTTTAAATTCATGTTCCGGCGTTTCGATTCAAAAATTATATAAGTGCGTGTCCGATCATTACAACGGCTTGCTCCAAAAAAAACTAGGCCTCCCTTGGGCTACACGCCACCGTCGATCCGTGGTAGGATTTCGAACTAACACGAAAGGTCAATTGCATGCAATTAGCTAGCTCGATTCGTCAATATACGTTTCTAGTTACTTCGGACTAATGACGTTAGATGGCGCTCTGAAGTCTGTTCATTGCATGTAATAACGTAAATATGCTAAAATAATGTACACGAAAATTTTCGTGTTACAAAATTCGAGTAACTCTTTCGATTTGCCGTCACGAAGACCTCAAATGAGGACTCATGAGTGAGGGACACATCACTAGTATGTATGTATGTAGTAGCACAGTCTAACTACTACTAACAGCTATAGATGAGACGTATTTACGCTACCATGTTTTCACTTCAAAGTATGGCGCCCTGGTACGAGCAAAAATACTTGCGAGTATGAAAGTGTATGTTCTAAGGTAACAGTAGATCACGAAGGCGTCTGTCTGTCTAGACGGGGCAATCGTGCGGGTCGAGACGCGAGCGGAAAATTAAAACTGTCTGCTAGGGACAGAGAGAAATAAAAACGGTAGATGTCTTATAATAATTCAAACTAATAAAATCCTGCTGTTACCAACCAGCCTGACAAGCCTGACAGGCGTGACAACTATGGCAAATATCGACTCTATGAGTCAATTCAATGGGGAGGACTATGTTAAAGAGTGGATTTAGATAACAGCAAATAATTAAATATATAATAAGTTAATGTAATAAGCTTTTTCAACTATTTATTTAAAAAATAATAAAATACTTTTTTATTATTGAAATTTAATTAGTCGGGTAGTTGGAAACAAACTATTTAGTTACACGCCGATAGGTACTTGAACTAAATTTTTATTATATATATATATGCGAGCTAGTATATATATATATATACTAGCTCGCCAGGCAGACGTTGATGTACCCTTCCTATAAAAAATCCTTAAATTCGCAATAAAAAATTTTGAGGGTCATTTAGCGGAATAAAAACTATCCTATCTCTCAAAGTTGGACCAAACTGCACACAGTGTGCAAAATTTCATTGAAATCAGTTCAGTAGTTTAGGAGTCCAACGCGGACAAACAACGTGACACGTAATTTTTATATATAAAGATAATAAAAAAAGTTTTTCTGCAAGCGCTTATTTAATTACAGACTCTATTTACTGTAGTAATGTAATGAGTATTTAATCATTTAAAAAATATACTTATTCTACGTTCTATTTACAACATTAAATCTAGAGGTTAACTCAGAAACTTTTATAAAAAAATAAACATCCTAACTGTTGCATCACAATTCATTTGGGACAAAATTATTTATGCAAGGAACTATTTGAATACCGTTGACAATATGAATGATGCAGATAATTTTGACACAGGTAATTAATCTAAACTTACTGTTCTACAGTCCGATTCCATGACACTAGTGACTCATTATTGGATACATGTATAACACCAGTGGAATCACAATAACTCGAACCTCGTTAAGTCATAATCTTCAGTAAGACGAAAATTTCCATTTCCTTCCGCTGAACCCCTAATTACGCGGTATCTCTTGTTATTTAGACTTTGTAACTTGAACGAAATTTCCCCGCGGGGCATGATATTAATAGTACATATTTATACTCTATAAATCGAATTCCATCCCGTGGGTGTCGTAAGAGGTGACAGAGGAAAAGAAATCAGGAGATGGGCAGCAGCATCTTCCTAATAACGACTAAAAATAAAGAACTGCGGCTGCCAAATGGTGTGGCAAATATACCCCTATGAGGCAATCTATGGGGAAGGCCTATGTTCAGCAAAGACAAAATAATTAATTTTGTCTTTGACTTTGATGTCATCGCTAGCAGTACTAGTTTTCATTGCCTGTTTCGCGCTTTAATTAATTGGCTACCCTCCTATTGTTGTAATGTAGCGTATATTACATTCGAACGATATCAATATATACCTAAATATATTTTATAATCTATAATCTATAGCGCGCTAACCGCATATAGCGTTTTTGAAACATACTACTAACACCTATAATGTATGAACCGGAACAACCGTTTTACTAAGCTGAATACTGGGACGTAACGCTCCAAACTGGGTCACGTTCCTATACTCGTATACCGGGACATATGCCGTATGTGTATGCCTTAAACTAGCACCATATCAGGTTTTACAAAGGGCGACGTATTGGTATTATTATAAATTTTATCCTACTACACACCGTGTTTATACGTGGTAGAGCCTTGCTGCAGCTATATTAGTACTATAGTTGTAGCACGAATGGGTCGACTCGACCGGGGAAGGACCTCGCTCTCACAGAATACCAGCGTAAAATAGCAGCTTAACGTTGCTGTGTTTCGTATGGTGAGTGTAGAGAACCGGAGATCTTTTTTACTGGAAAAGAGGCATTCCATCTTAGTCCTCACGGGTGACAACACATCTGCATTTTAATTCGCAAACGAGTGTAGATGTAGATGTCTATGGGCCACAGCAACCACTTACCATCAGGTGAACACAGCTTGTTTGTAACCCTATCCTATAAAAAAAGTCGAAATCTGTCGGACTCAAAGGATCAGGCTAATACGTGTATATTACACACAAAAATATACCTGCAATGGTTAGATAGCTTCCTTCTTGGACAGGCAAAAATGCAGTCAAAAATATTCCACTTTAGATAATCTATATAGTATAGCAATAAATATTATTTCATCGTTAAATATCTGAAATATATGAAAGGGTTTGCGCCATCGTACTGCTGTATTTATAGCGGTTTTGAACGATATCTCGGTCAGACCTGTTTTATTGTTCTGTTTGACTTGAACTAGACATTGAGTTGTATGACTTATTTAAGGAAAGTGGGTCGCGTTTTATTCTGGATTATTAAGACGTGTCGGCGGTGTATGTCTGGATAGAGCTGAGTATGTTGTGGCATTCTTCCAAGGTTACCTATCATAGCTTATCTATTTAAAAGTAAAGTTAACGATCTATGTATCAGCTGGGAACATCTCTAACTACTAAGAGGGTTTTGGAGGACAAATGAGTTCGCCCTATCCCGGTATGGGTTGATTTAATATGATGTTTTTCTTCAGCGCAAAGTACGTAGCAAAAACGCGATTAACAATTTAAGTATTTCCGGCATATGAGTACTGCGAATTCAGGTCACTCATATACTTTACAATTTAAAGCGAGATTTCAAAGATTCCAACTTTGAGCATTCTTTTATTCATAAACGCCAACAGACACCAAAAGTATCTAATGTATAGAGAGAAAAATGTTTTTAAGGAGGATTAATATTTTGTACGATATACAGTTTGTAATAATTACCTATTTAAATAACCTCTCTAGTGTAGAAACATCTGCCGGTACCTACTCGGGGAGGACGTGAGCTAACATTTTATTAATTAGAAAACTTCCCAGGTCCTTATCATTATGAGTATGTATGAGTATTTGTCCATTAGGAGCATGTTCACTCCGATAGGCAAACACATATTTAAATCATAATCTTTTAGTATTTACGTGTTGCTTTAACTACATACTGCAATATAAGACCTGTGTATAAAAGCTTATTTTGTAGGCGCACGACCCACACCGTGTTATAGTGGCTTGTCGCCAAGGATACTTTTACTTTCCCGCATTATTTCGTTAATTACAACGCCAAGGTTTGTCTAATGCCTTACGTCATTTTAGTTTTTTTTTTTTTTGGGAAGAATTATTATCGTCATCATTACAGTTCTTTACAAGTCAACTGCTGAACAAAGAGCTACCCCTAGGAATACCTCAAAGCTTGATCCCGATTCAAATGCATCCATCGACTTCCCGCATGTCTTACTAGGTCGTCACTTCATTTAGTGGTTGGCCACCATACACTTCGCTTACCGATCCGTGACTGCCACTCGAGAACGGACGAATTATTGGAAATAATCTTTTTTTATTTTATTATTTAAAAAATCGCTAGCCCCACATTAGAATTTTCTCCTGTATCGTGGAGGCGGTTTACATACATAAATTTCACAAGGACACACATTCAGGGTTCAGGTCCGGAACAAATACTTGTTCCGTGTGGAATTCGAATCCATGACCCCTCAGCGTCGTAAATTATTGCAAAGCCACTGCGACACAGAGCCGTCTAATAATAAAAAAAAATCATTACATACACCTTAAAGGAGTGGACACTTTTGTATAAACTATATGGTCTATTCTGAAATTGTCTATCAATAATTTGTATCAAATTATAACACAAAACAAATAGAATTTTCGCATTTTTAACTTTTTTACAAAATTAATTGTAACGCAAAGTAATTTATTTATTGTATTGTGGCTTTGAAACTGCGTGTTGTAGATACAATTGAAACGATTAATAGACTAAGAATGCTTTAACATAATGTCTAGATTACGCACATAGTCTGGATATCTTCAACATAATAGACGTTCTGGCACATGTGCGTTTGATATAATCAAAACTATTTACAGCTGTTTAAGTATACTTGAGTTTATAATTCTGATTACATCATTACGTTTACTTGCAATTTGTAACAAGATTTCATTGAACATTCAATATAAAAGTTTGTTCTTATTTTCTTCAGTAGTTAAAACAACAATTTACTATCTCAGTGGTTTTGGCGGAAATCGAATAATAGGTCCTTATGTTTAGCTATTGAATTAATTCTTCTTCTTCATTAGCTCGTAATAACTCCATTGATGGACCTGGGTCTTTTGCAGTGTAGGAAGTAGTTAGCTTAATCGTTGCCGACGATCGCAGCACCAGACGTCTTCAACCTTTGACGTTACTCCCCGTCGCCTTCTTCATATGTTACGCCTGGCGTAAACGAGATGGTTATATCGCAATCTATCATATGCTATAAGACCCCTTTGACATATCCCATAGAGTCGCCTTTTACGACACCCACGGGGCATAATGGGGTAATGGGCACTCTTTCACCACTACTACTACGACTAAATATAATGGTTGATTAAATAATTGAATATCTTAATTTTTTGGGTTAGAAAATCAAAACATCCCTTTATCAAATGTATTTTTTATCTACTACCGTTTCAAAATAAGGTTCTTCTGACAAGAAATACTTTATGTGCAAGTATTTTGTTTTTGTTATATTCATTGAATACAAAGAATAAGAAGTGTAATTTTCAAACGTTGAATAGATATTAATTGTAATGAGTATATTACAATTAATATCTATTAAAATAGGTATTAATTGTAATGAGTATATTTTTATAAGAAATAAATAACAAACCATTCGTTTCTGAAGCATGATAGCTGTTCTATAATAAAAACAGACTTAAATATGTTTGTGCTCATCAGTACAATGTGAACCCGAGCAGAATAATCCCTACAAGCAGCACTTGTAAGCATAGATTACTAATATATTATACAAGTGTGATGGCAGCCACGCACAGTTAGTTTATTCATCTTATTTTTAAGGCGTCGCAACAAATCTTTTTTTCTCTACGAAAAGTTGATTCATGTAGTCGTACGCACTGTTTTCATCTTCAAAGTACACATTAGCCGAAGTGTTAGTAGGGTTGCGTAAATAAATTCTATCATAATGCACACCGTACACATTGCCAATGTAAACTTCAGCGGTTAATAAAATAAATAAATCGTTCAACGCACGCGTTTACCTGGATCTGAACCTCGAACCTTGAGCGCCACCTACATTCCTATTGCTGCAATATTCCATAAAATACGTTCTTTTGATCTGGCCCAATCGATATGTTCCGTGAGTGCAGTTGAGAACACAGATATTTTTAATTTTAGTGAGTCATTGTTTATATAATATGTAAGTTTTAGTTGTTAATGTGTAAGTTTATTGATTAGTTACTTTTGTATTGAAAATACTTTTTAACATACATAGTTTTATTTAGATAAAAATTGGTATTAAATGAGCATTTAAAACCTGATACAGCTTATTTTATTTTTCTAGTTATATTTCTATAAGTACATTACCAAAAATTTCCTATTCGTATCTTTGTTCTTAACCCATTTTCACAGAGAGTGCGTTTACTTCTTCCGTTTTGCTTCTTTCGACAAGAGATGCTTAAACTTCCTTTGATCGGACAGATCTAAAAGTTTCTACAATAAAACAGCTTTAATGTACTGTTTCATTGGCCTTCCTGCACTTGTTAGCCTGGACGCATAAATCTTTATTTTCCATTAGCAAAGGAAACAGCGATAAAGGTTATATAACCAATGGTGTTTGCAACATGTACTATATCGTACCTTTAATAATTACGAAATAATGCTAATATATGTTAAAAAATTAGTAATAAATTTTCAATTTTAAGAAAAATTTTCGTTAATTAACTGATTTAAAGTTCTTTATTTTGGTATTCTAAGATTTGGTTTATTTTTAATGTTGCTTCATTATTAGATAATAACAATAAATATTAAATAGATTACCTAATGATAATTTTTCTAGTCTAAGAGATAGTTAATTCGTTTTAGATAAATAACATCGTTTTTTTTAATATTATGTAAATTATTAATAACAGTAAGCATGATGCATTCTATGATCCTCAGAGGTGACACCGCACCTTCTGTTGAATTATTTGTTAGGAATTGGCTGCCGGTATCCTCAGACGGGTGAGGCCACTGATTATGATATGAGTGTGATCTTTCTGTCAATATGTTGTAATAAAAATTAATTTATAAATAAATACATAATTCCTTTATGTTTAGAAATCTAAACAACTAGGAAACATATTTACTGAATAAAATTATTTATACTTGAATTAATCTTGTTTTATATAATCAAAACTTAAAAACCGGTAACAGAACTTCTCTCGATGTACATGATGGTGAAGCATCCAGTAACGGAAACAGATTTAAAGGTGTGATTAATGTTAGAAATATGTATTTCCAATTGCCGCGAAGGAAGTGGCAAAATAAAAATTAGTATCTTTTTTATCATTTGGTTGAGTTCACTTTCGTCTTCGTTGGCGGCGCCTTGCGAAAATAGAATCTGGCGGCAATACGTGCTGAGTCCCGAGTCCCGGTTCGGACTGCCAGTGCACCGTGAGCCGCGCACCTCATTCATATCTGTTCAAACAAACGTCTGCCGAATTAATTCTACATCTCGTTCAATCTTTTAACTTCCACGAGGTAGACATGACGGGAGTGTGTTTAGCAAGCGTACCGTATATAAGATAGTGAAGTGTTATACAATAGTTGTTAGTGATAAGTGTTTAAGATGAACGGCATGGGGACATTACGTACCAAGTTCAGGGGCGTCAAGAAGGAGCTGTTGGAAAGACAGACCAGTATGCTCATTCAATCTATGACTGTAGGTTTTTTGTTATGTTAACTGAAATGTACTGATAAATGTCATGATATTAATTCTAACTATAACTAATTTTATACATGATAATCGATGATTAAAATTGTTATTGCAATTCGTAGTTAAACTATAGTTAAGAGAAAGATTCGAGATCTGTGCATTGCAGTTTTGCAGTTGCGTGTAGCCTGTTTATGTAAAAGCTTAGGTCTCTAGGTCAGTATCAGTGGCGACTGCATTAAAACAGATGATATTTACAGCGTTGACGTTACGGCAATTAATAGAATGCGTGTTCTATGTGCTAGGTGTACAACTAGATACAATAGTAACCGATAAGCTTTTCTGATCATATACACCATTGTTCTTTCTTCATTGCTTTTGAGTGTCACTTACGTGACTTAGCTCAGTGCGATAAAAATAAATCACCAAATTTGCATGAAGTGTTTAAAGTAACACTGTATTTTGTGTGTTTTTGTTCGAAACAAATCCACAGCGGTTTTGTTTAATAAATACTTATTTACGTATGCTGCTAGCGGATATGTAGGTATTAATGCTTTAATCGTGTTTCTCATTCTGGGAATCTCAGACTTCCTTCGTATTGAACGCTTGATTATATTATACGTCAGTCTAAATTACGTTCGTAAGTAAATACAAAGACAACTATGTACTACTATTTATTACACAGCACTCTTTGTGTGCGCTTAATCGAAACCACCAGCCTTACATCAGATCGATATGGTTCCCACAGCAGCGCGTTTACCCAACTAGCTCGAGTATGATATTGGGGATACGCAGTCAAAGCTTATAAACTGTCACTTGAAATTGGTAGAGTTTCTTTTGGTTGTTCCGGTTGTATCGGGGTAACGAATTACAACCCCATGGTGCATATTATAGTACACTTCATCCGTGCTCAGACCTAGTGCAGTTTTTTTGGAAAGATATATAAATCAGGTTTTACGGTCAATGAAATTGTTATATTATTATGAATCATCGGTATGTGTATGTGTTATAATATGCAGAATCCTTTCGCTGTCCCGTTCCCTACATATTATGCAATACATATATGTAGCTCATTGCTATTGTTTTACTTTTGTGTCTCTAAACCGGACAGTGGAAGTGTTAAGCTTTTTATTCACACAATTTTTTATAGTGCCTTTTAAGGGTACTTTGTTGTAGTGATTTAGTTAGTGTTTATAAAATTAGCTATTTTAAAGTGAATTTACTTAATTCTAATGCAATTTTTGTTTTTGTTTGTATGTTTAAAAATTAAATTTAGACTTAGAGCCTTATTTATTTCCTTTTTATGAAGACTGTTCAAAATCTTTTTAAAATTAAGTATGTATAATAATAATAATACATGAACTATTAATTACAATACTACACATTACATTTTATTTCTTATAGTATTTAAGATGCATATTAGAATGCACTAGATTCTTGGGAATACTTATTGCCAGCTATAAACTTAAAAAGACCTTTATTTTTGTTGTTGACGATGATGATAATGATGATTAATGGTAAACATTTTCGCTTTATTAACACAACAATACCATTTATATCTAATATATTGTTTGGCGCAGTAAAATATAAGAAAAATCATTTAGATTTTTTTTTCAATCTTTAGAAATGAATACCCAATAAATATTTAATAACTATATAAGGCAATATTTATTTCAAGTTTTATCAAGCAAAACATATATGGAAGCTGAAGTTTGCTCCTTAAACTATTTTTTTTTTAATAAATAAACACCTAACGTAGCACGTAGTAGCACATCGCGGCAGAACTCCCGATACCATCCACACCATCTGGATGATTGGCGATCCACCACTGTGCGATTTAGAAGATGTTTTCTTACTCGCACAACTTCCTTGTGGAATAGTTTACCACCAGCGATTTTTCCGGACCGATACGACTTAGGGACCTTTAAGAAAAGAGCCTACTCCTTTTTAAAAGGCCGGCAACGCATCTGCAATTCCCCTGGTGTTCATGAGCGGCGGTAGGCACTTACGATCAGGTGAGCCGCAGGCTTGTTTGCCCCCTCTCCTATAAAAAAAATACATTCTCTAATAATATATTATATCATGTTATAACTAATATACCAAAAATTGCGCTACACCTACTTAAAAATATAGCCAACATTTGAACAATTTAAAACTCAACCAAATTACACAGTTAGGGTGCGTTAGAGTTATTTTTTTTTATAGGATAAGGGTGACAAGCGAGCACATAGTTCACCTGATAGTAAGTAGTTGCTGTGGCCGATAGAAATCTACATCTATCCTCGTTTGCGAATCAAAATGCAGATGCGTTGTCAGCCGTTTTTTTTAAATTACCTAACACTAGGATTATTTCCTGTATTGTGGAGGCGGTTGATTCAGACCCGGAGCAATTATTTGAAATACTTTTTCCGTGCGAGATTCGAACCAGCGGTCCTCCACGCCGCAACTCATTGCTAAGCCACTGCGCCATAAAGCCTATATAGTTTTGCCGTTGGAGTTGCCACGCTTGGCATGCGGTTTTAGCAATCGCAATTTTTTTTAATTTTTAGTTGTTATCAGGAAAACGCTGCTGCCTTTCTCTTGGTTTGTTTTCCTCTGTCGCCTCTTGCGACGTCCACGGGACGATATGGGGTAGTGGAAATTCTTACACTGCTACTACACGCTTAACAATATAATATTTTAGACTAGTTTTTTTGCGGTAGTCGAAGCAGTCGAAATACTCCATTTGATAGTTTAAATTGTTCCCGCCTTAAATACTGACTTGTACGCGGATAGGTACATAGGTACTTTTAATTTTGTAAGTGTACGGGTCTCCATTCTAGCTAAATACGTTAGTTAATTTAATAGCTAAAATTATTATAATTAGTAATACCGGTGATAAGTATCGGGTTTTTTTAAATTTCAAAGTTTTTGTTATTGGGTTTCTCGCGTCTAATAAAATTGTACGAGCACAATAGCGTTCTTACTACTAATTTTTCACTTTAATATACAAATTATCATGTAAAATTTCATTTAATATGGTATGATAATATTGTTTAAAGCACGAAGTAAGGAACGGTATTATGCGTATACTTTTATGGTTTTGGGATATTGTTATAGAAATATACCACATCAAATATTTTATATGTTAAGTATTCATCTTTATATATAAAAATTACGTGTCACATTGTTTGTCCGCGATGAACTCCTAAACTACTGAACTGATTGCAATGAAATTTTGCACACTGTGTGCAGTTTGCTCCAACTTCAGAAATAGGATACTTTTTATCCATATAAGTGACACTCAAAATTTTTTTTATTACGATTACGATCACGATGAAGAGTCGTTGAAAAGGGCAGAACAACGTATGCCTGGTCAGTTACTTTTTATTTTTATTAATAAATTATCGTGCCTAGCTGTATTACATTTATAAAAGAACAAGCTATCTACCCCGGCTTTACACGGGTGTTTTCTGGATCTCGTCAACAGCAACGCCTACTGAGTCCAACTATAGCTAAGAACTATCCAGGTGACCCCATATGCACCCCATAAACATTATCAAAATCAGTCAAGCCGCTTAGGAGGAAAATAATTACGAACACACGCACATCTGAATTTTATACGACTATATTAAGGTGAAAGATTTTTGTTTACCTATGCTTTATATTTGAATTCTAAACTACATATTGCAGGTCGATGAACTTTATTTGGAAATTCTCTACGAGATTTTACACAATGTGGGTGGATGCGACATGGGCTGCGAGGTGGGACAGCAGGTGATGCTGTCTTACGTCCAAGAGGCATTTAAAATTGCAAATGAGAAGCATACGCAGTTGTTAACAAAAGCAGAAGCAAAAGAACCGCCCGAGTTAATGTTGAATGTAGAGGTGGTGGAAGCTAAAGATCTGGTGCCTAAAGATCCCAATGGATTGAGTGATCCGTTTGTAACAATATACTTAATGTCAAATTCTTCTCAACGGTACAATACTTCAGTGAAATCGAGCACATTAAATCCATTGTGGGAGGAGCATTTTTCATTGTAAGTATGGCAAGAATTTAATTAAGATTCTGTGGCGAAAGCCAAGCTGTCAAAGCATAAAAACTGTCTATTAGTCATTGGACACAGCACTATGGTTAGTGACGCTAACGACGCTAACTGCGCAATGCGTAACGTTTTGCAATATAGGTACTTTAAGTTCCTAAGCTGTTCTGTTGCTGTGCAATAACTTGTATTTTTATTACTTTTGTGGTAGCACTTACAATATAAATTAGATCACTGTTAATGCAGTTTTATTGAATATCCAAGAACTACGACACAACACCAGCAAACCATAAATTGGTGACCCGACTACTATAAATCGGTGGTGACCCTGACGTGATTTGATCACGCAACATTTTTATACTTTTTAATATTATATAATAGACACTTTTGTGCTTTGACAGCTTGGTGTTTTGCCACAATTCATAAAGCATATTGCTATATTATTATATATTTCTTCTTGTGTCCGTAAAGCTGCTGGAAATGGCGTGTCCACCTGTAGAGAGGATTGACCCCAACCGTCACGCATGGCAGGTGCATAGACGATCGCAGTATTGCATTGAAACACTTACTTCTATAAAAAAAACCAGACGTCTCATAACTTTGAAGCCGCTGCCATTCGTTTTAATGATTTGTTTAATTGAAAAACACTAATGAAATCTGAGCAGAAAAAACAATCGAATGTCACTACGAAACTCGCTAAAAATTAAATTGACATATATCTTCTTGCTGCAAAAGAACTAAACCATTCGGCATTTTTGTAGGATTTTGATTCAGTCGCGCATAGATTTAGTCTAGTGAGCAGTGCAGCTGCAACTAGGTTTATTGTACGCATAGAGGGCCACGTGGACATATAATTTGACAGAGGGAAATGCCTGCGTACGGCTACTCCCTTCCAATCCGCCGCGGGCCCGTGTTAAATTGTTAACGGTTTTCTGTGTGAATTAACTTATGCATAGTCCCAGTGGGGAAAATGTACAAAATTTCTATATCAGTGTAATTTGTCCTAATAATTGCTTCTTAGGAAAAAGTGGAATAATACCGCCGGTATTGATATTTTATGCCGGTAGTAAACGAGATGGTATACCGGCATCTATAGAGAGCCATAAAATGTTGTCTGTTATTTTGTATAATTTTAAATTCGGCTTATACCACACCCATGGGTCGAAATGGAATGATGATTATCTTCTGTCGTCACTACGCGAGGAAAATATTGTTACCGTACAGCATGCTTACAATATGTGTTAATGATAGAATATGGCATTTAAATATTTATTTCAATTACAATCATCATTAATTACAGCTTATCAAAAGTCCACTGCTGAACATAGACCTTCTTCAGAGATTGCCTCATAGAGGGGATTTTGTCATATATGCCAAGCTTGGCAGGCGGGCCGGCAATCGCAGTTGTTTATTATTTACAGTTGTTATGTTGTTATCATGAAAATGTTAACCAATACAGATTCAATTGCACCGTCGTTCATAATGCGTAGGTACAGCAAAAGGAATAATCGATCTTTCCACGCGATTATAACGTGAGTGTTACCAAGGCAAGAGTGAATAGGCTTTTGTTAATCTAAGTCAGTGCCCTTTACCATCTTCGGCTACATCACCACTTACTATCAGGCGATTTCATACTAGTTGTCAAGCACTGACTTATAATATCAAAAAAGCGCTGCTGCTGTTCATCTTTTGTTTCAGTTTCCCTCTGTTGCTGCTTACGACACTGGTACACACGGTACCTTATATCCACAGATAATATTATAAATTATTGGTAGTTCATCGCAAACGTATTGAATTAACTTCACTACAAATGTAAAAGCATAAAACATTCATAGCATAATTTAACGATATCAATAAGCCAGACCTTGCTCTCGTCAGAGTTTTGTAATAATCGTTTGCTTACCGCGGCCTATTGAGGTAATAATACAATATATTATTTTCAGGCCGATGCCGGCGAATCTACATGAGGACTCTTTGATACTAGAAGTGTGGTAAGTCTAGTTTTAAATTTATGGATTTATGAAATAGAAGTAAAAAAGTGAAGTTTCAGCTTATATTTGACGCACTGCTGGGTACAGGCCATCTCTACTTTCAGAGTTTTTACTTTCAGAGAGAGAGCAATTTTCTGCCACACTGTTCCAGTGTGTGTTGGCGGCTTTTACATGCTTTGAAATATCCTTATTTTACGGGTTTTTTCATAATGTTTTCGTTCACAACCGGGCACGTGGAAAATCAGCACAAAAAAATTCTATCAATAATTTCATTGGTGCCAGCGAGGATCGAATTACTTAGCGCCTGATGTATCACTATTATTTTTTGAAGTATAATTTTTCTGATACAATAGAGGCGGCATGTGCCCGACAGTAGGCTATTAGTTTATTTTTTTGTAATAGTTTATAGTGTAGCAACCACGGCAATATATACTTATTAGTGTTTAGATTAAGAGTAGTCTAATTAAAGTCATAGCAAGAGTAACACGACTCCTCTCATTAACACCTTTCCAACATTACATGGCGACCCTGCCAGGCGGTGCGCTGCTACAAATGTATGTGCACCGTCGCGGCCTGCAATTACAAACATGTATATCGCATTATTAGTTCCTACCACATTATGATAACGTTTTCCATATTTCGAGAGTTGTGTACAACAAAAATAACAACAAAAATAGAATGCTTTAAAATTTATGTCTATCTGTTTTTGCAGGGACTTCGATCCGGCTGAAACAGTCAAAGAGAAAATGACAAAGATATTCGAAGTAAAAGGTGTGAAGGGCCTTCGGAAGTTGATGAAAGAAATAGCCATCACCGCTTCCACAGGGAAACACGACAACGAACTTATAGGAACTTCTAATATCCCACTAAAAGTAAGTGACCAAATATTTCAATATTTTTTATAACCCCGATATAATCCATAGCTTGTCATATGACTCTCCCGTTGGAGGAAGATTTGCTACAATCGCGATAAAAGAGGCCAACTAATATTTCTTCAATTTCCCTTGTCTACTCTTACGCCTCCACTGGAACTAAATGGAGCGATAAAGTTTTTTCTTATCTTACTTAATATTAATCACCTTTCTCTTCTTCTCTTATCGTTGCATACGTTAATATAATACATAAACACTCATGCCTGTCACACAGAGGGGTAGGCAGAGACTATGGACTTCCATTTGGCACGATTCTGTCACACCTCTCTCGCTTCTTCCACATCCATATACCTACGCATACACGCTCGGTTAAAGGTACTTACGTTAAATATGCTTATTAAAGTGCTTACGTTAAATATTTGGTTAATTATTCAGTAGACTCAATGATCATCTTCACCTTGCTAATTCACGTTATTGCCTTGTTGGCCTAGAGTTCGTCGCGCGACTATTGATCATAGGGTCCTGGGTTCGATTCTCGGTTCGGACCAAAATCTGTTATTAGGGTGTTCCTCAAGGAACTCGCAGTAGCAGCCTTGGAGCGCAAGTAGAGTTGTTGGTCTTGCACCTGATCTTTCTCCGGTCGTGTCGGATTGCCACCTCATCAGACTTCATAATCTACCTCTCTTATATACTCTCATGAGTGAGGGAATAGAGTACACCTGTTCTTGCGTCTACACTTAGGCCCTATAATCCTGTCGGTCGGCAGATGGCCAGTCTCTATTGAGACTAGCATACATACATCGTAAAACGGTTCTTAAAACAAAAATATACTAGATACCTTCATTCGATTGATATTTTAATGCATTGCTTTGATGTAGTGCTATTTACATGCATACATATAATCACGCCTCTATCCCGTAGGGGTGCCTACCACTTCTTTCCACTTGCTACGATCCTTACATACTTGTTTCGCGTCGTCCACTTTCATTATTCCCTTCATACATGCTCTACGGTTTAGGGTACTCTTGACCTGGCCTTTTTTCAAGACTACCCTGATTTGGTCTCGAAACATCCGCCTAGGTCTACCCCTTCTAACACTTTCATTTACGCTCGCTTTAGACACTCTTTTCGTCAATCGTTCTTCATTCATTCTCTCGACATGGACAAACCATGTCAGCATATCTTTCTCAATTTTTGTCACTACATCTTCTTTCAGACCATAACGTTGCCTTATCTCACTATTTGTTATCCTGTCACTCAGTTTAACTTCTATCATACTTCTTAACGCTCTCATCTCAACTGCATTTATTCTGGTTTCATGAGTGTCGGAACCAACACCCCCTCATGCACAGCCAAACGAGCCTTGTTAGACACATTCCGATTGCTCATAAAGAAGTGCAAAGCTCCATTCACCATGTTTCCTGCATTCACTCTTCTTTCGATATCACTCTCACACTATTTCAATTTAAATTAAATTCCTTTTTATTGTTTTTTTTTTTAGTCAATCCCAGCCGGTGGCATGACAATGTGGTTCAACCTAAGTAAAAAGAGCAAGCTCCGACGCCAGGGTGTTTTAAAGTTGCGACTGAACTTCTCTTCCGAGAAGAACTCACAAGTCGCAGCGCAGGAACATCGACATCTACTGAGGATACTGCTTCTGCATGAACTTGAGAGCTCTAAGGTAAGTTGAAACATAGTAGGTTCAAATCAAAGGTCATTATATCAAAGATGATAAAATAAATGTCTAAAATAATGAAAGTAATGGCATCCACAACTTTCTTCACCAGGGCGGCGCCACTTAAGAGTGAAGTTAAATACTTTCATAGCGGGGGAAGTTAATTTGTTAGAAAAGTGTAGAGATTGATATTTCTTTCTGAAATATAAGTTATATTTTATATTAGTTAGAATAGAAATGAATAAACTAAACTACAGATAATTACTAAAAGTAGAAGAATTAAAACATTTAAAAATGGGTAAAATATTAAAGAATACAGAGCGAAGGCATTGTTTTGTGTATATACATACAGAAACCGAAAAACTTGTCGGAGATTCTGCAAAGAGAATCTCTAGCGCACGGTGCCTACAGTGAACTTTATACTGCACAAACCATAGATAATACACTTTACATAAACAAGTGGGGGTTTCTCGATATACCCTCAATTCCACCTCGATACAACCGGGTATTTTATAAATGCTCCGACAAACTTATAATTAAATCGCGACTTTTCAAAGATGACGATACTGTCTCACCCTTTGCGTAACAAATACCTTAGTCCCAAGTCCCAACTAGCGATATCTGGTGAGCGTAAAATTATTCGCCCTCATTGGCTAAGATGTGTATGTAAAAGAAGTGTGTTTTACCCAATACCATTCTCGCGAGTTTCGAGTTTCACCTCTAAATGAAGCATCATCAGGTGTAACTGTTCTCTTCTCTGGTTTTATCCTTTTTTGAAAACAAGTGAACTTAACCTACAGTGAACTTTATACTGCACAAACCATAGATAATACACTTTACACAAACACGTTATATATATATATATATAACCACGCCGATAACGACAGTGCGTTTACACGGAATTTTCAGCTACGCATGACTACATTATTAAATTACTGTCGTCAGCGGTTTTACTGGGCCGATAGGTCTTAGGGACGTTTAAGAAAAGAGCCTACTTCTTTTTAAAAGGCCGTATGCTACTTTGCTTCTTCTGCCATAAAAAAATTTGAATACCCGATTATTTTCATATTTAGGCGAACATCTGATCCGACTCTTGTGCACTGCTGATATTTCACAAATAAAATTAATTGTATTGAACTATGTAGTACGAAATGTCCTTTTCGAAATTCGCGATACGACGTTTTGTGTTACGTTGCCTCTTTATTGTTACTTGCGTAGTTATGTCAGTGTTTCATGGTATTCGAAGTCATGTTATGTCATGGTCGTAGGGTTTAAGTTTGTAGCTTGATTTTTGTAACACCCCAATGGATAAACTAATTTCAGGTTGCACCATACTGGTGGTGCGGCAACTTCAGCGCGCCGGCAGAGGCGATCCTCACGCAACATGTGGCTCAAAGTGGCTTAAGCCAAAGCGACAACTGGCTTGCGCAATGGGTGGTTTTCTGCGCTGTTACCACCGACCATCCCCTCAGCTTCTCACTCTTCAACCAGCTGCTTGAGAAAATAACGAAGCCGCTGCAATCAGGTAACCAATACCTACAACAAATTACTTTTGTTACCGAAAAAAGGAAATTGTAGAGAGGCTAGTGTATGTATTAGATCTTATTGTAACTATTATTTTATACAAGTTAGGACTGAGTTTTCTATCACATTATTTTGCTTTTCTTTGAAAAAAACAACGTCACCCTCACACTTAATTATTTCTGTATCGTGGAGGCAATTTACAAATAAATTGCAAAAGGACAAACATCCAGAACGGGAACAATTATTTTTAGGCCGTACAAATACTTGTTTCTTACGGAAATAGGACCCACCAACCTTAGGGCCGGAGTCTTCAATTATATCCTGCCTGAATTTAAAAGTGAAACAATCATACTATCTTATTCATATTTACTTTACTTTTTAATTGGCTTATGTTGTGTTTTATGATTTATAAATCTACCCTTAGCTTAACAAACAAGCACGCAGTTCTGTGGCACATGACAGCCGTGGCCTAATGACATCTAAATTTATTTCCGTTTAGATTGAAAATGCAGATACTTAGTCACCCGAGAGGACTAAGATGGCCTCGTTAGCATGAAATAGGGTGAGCACGGGGCTCCCCGGTGCTCGTCACTTACCATACGAAAAACAGCAGCTTTGCGCTGCTTATTTACGTCGTGTGTCGAGAGGTGAAATAAATCACAAGCATGGTTCAAAGTCAAAACCTTATAATCCTTTTAGGTTTGAATAAAGTAGACATGTGTCATTCTTTCATTTCTAGTGACCCATCATTCAAGTATAGATTCGTCTTACGAACCGGACCATTCGGGTCGTTCATTCATATGGATCATTTCGAGTTACAGTACTCTGAGATCTATGAGACCCGCTCGATAATGTCGGTCGTCGGACATTACTCTTCGGTCGTAGGTCCTGTCAATCGTTTGATTCGGTTGAAACGTTCAAAAAATGTAATTGCAATCATCAATACTTTGATTTGAATCATTCACGAATGATACATGTCTAGTATAAAGCTTTTATGAAAATCAATAGAACCGGCAAAAAACTGAGGAGCTTAAAACCGTGTTACAATTTCATTTACAATAATTAATATAGATAGGACCTGAGAAAATAGTTAGGACCTGAGACCGGTTCAGAGTTACCTTTAGTATACTATGCAGTTAATGCCGAGCGTCCAGCCCCTAAGCTATCATCATCATTATCATTACAGCCCTTCACAAGTCCACTGTTGAACATATGCCTCCCCCAAGGAATGCCACACAGCATGGTCCAAACCCACCTGCATCCATTGAATTCCTGCATATCTTACCTCATCACTCCATCTAGTAGGTGGCACCCTACACTTCGTCTGCCGGTACGAGTCTGCCACCCGAGAACCTTTTTTCCCATCAGTTGTCGGTTCATCGTGTTATTCGTGTCATCGAGTGATATCATCGAGTTATGGGCTATGGCGGTTACTCTACTACTACTGCTATCACACCTCTAAAAATCAAATACTTTTCCCTAATCTTTCAGGACTAGTCAATGAAGAGGAAGTTAAACTATTCTGGGACGGCGCGAAAAAACTGCTGCCGACTTGTTACAGTCACATAAGGAAACTGAGGAAAAAGACCGCTGGCGATAAAACCGTCATGAAGACGCTTAGAGAGGTCCTAAAGATACTGTACCGCCTCTCTGTTCTCGATGTCCCAGAATATGTAGACCTGTTTCCAGTTAATTTGTACGGCTGGTTAAGAGATAACAGTGACGGTAGTAGGTTAACCATACAAGAGGTTTTGAATCAGGCCGCAGTGCAAGGAGCTGCGGACTGGTTTGTCCATATACTGGATAATAACGAATGTAAGGACAGAACTGAAGATTCGAGATTGCAACATTTGATAAGGGTGATACAGCTAGTGCGCTCGGACTTGCAGCGGGCTGTGGAGTACTTTGACAGAGTTTTTGTAGAGTAAGTTGTATTTTATTACGTAAATGTAGTTTCTTTTTTCAAATGAAAACCTAGTAGGCTAAGTTTTATCAAATTTTTGCTTAGATTTATACTTTTATAAGGCATAATTTACTTTTTTAAAATGACACAAGCAACATATTTCTTCCTATCATCTATCATGTTAATTTAGGTTTATTTATTCTTAAATTTACTTCAGCTTGACTAATAATGGAAGTTTTTTTTTATTTTACATTTATTCCTGCTTGTAGAATTCTTAAAAATTTTATCATGGATATTTAAATTTTTTACTTATTTAATTACACCTTATTATAATATTTTGGTATTCTCTCCCAGTCAACTCTGGGCGTGGTAAAATTGTAATGGTAGGATAAGTAAAAGTAGAAATAAAATAAACAGCACAATAATATTAATAAATACTAAATACTATTGTGAGAAACCGATTTGAATAATGCTTTTTAATAATGTTTTCTTATTTAGTCCAAATAAATAAATTTAATATAGGTAATATTATGATTTACGATATAATCTATCATAAAAATAATAGTAAAACAAATTATTATTTTTCAGAATAATGAGCTTCCCATATTCCAAAGTGTTATACGGTGTATATGAAAATAAAATAGCTTCACTGGTCGAACCAGAGGTGATACAAGTGTGCAAAAACCTAAAACGACTGCAGTACAATGAAGGCTCTACAAACAGTGTTTACTTGGCCGGTGGACTTAATGGAGAAACTGGGCTTGGAACTCCACAGGTGGACCACGAGCCTCTAGCTATGGGGACGACGCTCTTCGAATTGTATTTGGCGTTGCAAAGGTTTTTGGCGTAAGTATCCTTTTTATAATATTAATGTTGTTCCGTTCCGGTGTCTTGTTGGTTTAGTAGTTGGTGCGGAGTCAGGAAGCTGGCGCTGTCTCACCTCGTGCCTCGGAAAGCACATCTCCGGTCGTGTCAGTTTACTGTCCCATCGTACTATGAGCGTGAGAGAATAGAGAGTGCACCTATGCTTGCGCTTACACTTGGGCACTATAATCCTGTCCTGCGCCGATGGGTAGACTCCGTTTAGGTTGGCCACCGTTACGTTCGGTCTGGGGAATATTATTAATTATGAAGAAAGAGTTTGTTTGTCTACCTTACACGTGACACGTACGTGATGTAGTTTGTACAGGTATAAATTTGTAAATCTTTTTACCGGTCGTATTTTCAAATGATTTATTTCTAGCGCATTTACCTAGTTTAGTGTATAGAATGGTATTTGTGCTGGTCTTCTTATTTATCAACTCCTACAAGTTCATTGTTCAACACGCTTGTGAGATTAGAGAAAATGTGCGCAGGGATTGCTTGATTTAATTCCTCCCTCGCCATTCTATCATCGGACTACCAGATGCTTGGCTGGTCTCCACCACTTTGTGTTCGAAATACTACGCATCCAAACTTTATAGCAAAGGAGTGGAATAATTCGCTAGCATCTTGTTTTTTCGTTCGATTATAATGTTGGTATCTTCAAGGCAAGAGTGAAAAAGATTTTGTTAAACTAAGTTAGTACATTTTACCATCTTCACGTGAGACAGTAGTCAAGCTTTGGCATATAATAGTTTAAAAAAGTGATTAATATAAAGGTTTGTCCCGTCTCCAATCTGGGTATCTTACGTCTAGTAAATTAAAAGCCTATATACGTTACACTTCTGGGCACAGACATCCTCTTATTTCTGGGAGGGTTTATTATGGCAAGATGTTCGCCGCGCTGCACTAATGCTTGTTGGCGAACTTCACATATCTTCGAAATATTTTTTTTCGTATTTCTCAGACATGCAGATTTCCTCACGATTTTTTCTTTTACCGCCGAGCACGTGGTAAATCAGCACTTAAAATTGCAACTAACAATTTCATCGGTGCCGGCGCAGATCGAACCCGGGTTTACGCGTAATGTGAAATTTACAGCGAGCGTTTAGCCCCTGAGCTACCACGGGTCACGTCTTTTACGTCTGGCGTAAACCAGATGATCACCATCTATCGGAAGCTATGAGATTGCTCTAGCACTTCCTGTAGTCTTCTCTCACGTTACCCATGGAGACGAAATCGAATGATAAATTCTCTTATACTTTTTTTATATAGGGTAAGGGTGACAAACGAGCACACAGTCAACCTGATGGTAAGTGGTTGCTGTGACCCATAGACATCTACATCTATACTCGATTACGAATCAAAATGCAGAATGCGTTCTCAGTTATATAGGATAAGGGTGACAAATGAGCACACAGTCCACCTGATGGTAAGCGGTTGTTGTGGCCCATAGACATCTACATCTATCCTCGATTACGAATCAAAATGCAGATGAATTGTCAGTCTTGAGGACTAAGGCTCTTACAATTTCGTGTCGTTAAAACCTAAGGAATATACTAGAAAACTCTGATCAATGGCGTTAGTTGAATGTTCAGAAAAAAACCTTTAAGTTGGACTGGGTACTGTGATTACCTACTTTTTATCATTCTGTCATCGTCTTGGGAATGACCTTTGATCAAAAATGGGTTGTTTAACACCCAAAAGGATAGATTTCACACTATGTGACCGTAATTTTAACTTTATCCACTTATCCAATGTTATTTTTCATTTCAGCTTAGGACAGGGCTTAAACGAAACCGAGTGGAGTACTTATGCAATCTCCAAATTTCATTCGTGGTTTTATGGCGGTGTCGCTCAATGGCTGGATATAGCTGCTTACAAGGCGCTCACTCGCATTGAAAAGGCGGTGGATCTAGACAACCTAGTACCTGTGGACACCAATGTTAAATACAGTAGTTCGGGAGTAGATACGCTTGCCATATTTTATCAGATCAAGATATTCTGGCAGCAGTTAGCCTGGCCTGATGTAGAGGGATGCTATACGTTTGTTGCTAAGATAGTTGATGTGAGTTTATTACCAATATTTCTGTTTTAAATTATATAATATCACGTTCCTACAAAATTATTCGCATCAACATATCTATCATATACAAAAGTTTCATAAGTAGTTTCAATAAATATCATATTGTTGGGCACGAGCCTTTTCTCATATATGATTTTAGCTATAGAGAAGGAAAGAGTCCGCTATACTACTGTGCTGTTTGACGAACACTATACATCTGAGACGGCTCCTTGGTGCCGTGGTTTAACGTGCAATGACTTGCAGCGCTGAGAGCCCCTGGTTCGAAAATTATTTATAGGCCATATAGTATCTGTATGGCCTGCAAATCATTTTTCCATGTCTGGATGTTTGTTCTTGTGCGATTTATGTATGTAAACTGCCTTGACGATTTAGGAGATTATCCTAGTGTGGTGGTAACGCTTTTTTAAAAATATTAAAAGCTTCTCGGGCACGATAACAGTTACCACTGTTATCGTGCCCGAGAAGCGTGCGTGCAAGAGAAAGGAAGTTCCGTTATGATCCAACATGCTGCGAATGAGGTAAAAAGAGGCACATGTAGGTAAAAAAGAGGCACAGTTAACAATGGTAGAGCCACGCGGCAGCTTTTGCTGTCGCACGGATGGGCCGGCTCGAACCGGGGTGGGACCACGACCTCACAGAAAACCAGCGTGAAGTAGAGGTTTACCTCTGCGTTTCGCTTGGTGAGTGCAGGTGGGCGGAGGCCTTTTTTACTGGAAATGAGGCATTCCATCTTAGTCCTCACGGGTGACAACGCATCTACATTTTGTTTTGTAACAGAGGATAGATGTAGATGTCTATGGGCCGCAGCAACCACTTACCATCAGGTGGACTGTATGCTCGTTTGTCACCCTTATACTGTAAAAAAAAAGTTTTCTCATAAAGTTTTGTTTTCATCGTTGAGCATGTTAAAAACAGCGTTTAGCTATAAAGATTTTCCAAGAAATTCATGTGAATAAGAGTTATATTCCCGTCTCACTCTCATATCATAAAATTCGGTTTGCTAGATAACTATAAAATATAAATTTAAGACGAGCATCATACTTTTATATAACAAACATTAATCAGATCATATATAAATTTTAAACAAAATTGTAAGTTTTCTCATCATAGTTGTATTTATTTTATAAAAAAAAAGATGTTAATCGTTTTTCACGCCAACAGGACATTTGCCGGTGCTGTGTGTTCTATTCAGACAAAATGGCGGGCCGGGTTGACAACGTAGGCACGATTAGCACGGTATATGAGGAACGCTTCGAAGTGACGAACGAGTGGTGCGTCGCCATCAATAACATTGACTACGTGCGTCAGAGTCTACAGCCATTCGTACGAGAGCTGGGCATGGACGAGATCGTACAGAACATGTGTGAGGCTAGGTCGCCGCTCGAAGCACAGAGGTAAATTAGGTCAAAAAACTCCATCATTCTTTATTGTTTTCTATCGGATTCAAAAAGGAGGAGATACTCAATTCTACTGTATGTTTTGTTGTTTTTTCTTTTTATGTGTGTTACCTCATAACTTTTATCTAGTTAAACCGATTTCGATGATTCTTTTTTTGGTTGGTAGCTGGTGCTTCTGATGTGGTCCCATATAAATTTGATCAAGGTCTGACTAATAGTTTTTGAGTTATTCTTAATAATTTATACTGAAGTCAGTTGTACAAAATTTTAAATTTTAAATTATGTTACAACAGCTTAGTGCCTTGGTTGCCTTGAAGACGCTTATTGGAACAATAAGTACTTTATATTTTGTCTTTTTAATGTACAATACAATACAATCAATACTGTTCATTTTAACGCAAGGAAATAATATGGAGGTTGGTGTAAAAATATCTAATATCCCCCAAATCATCCAGTGGGTGCCGTTAGAGATGACAGGGGGCAACTGAAACAGAATATGGGCAGCAGCATCTTCCTAATAATGAATAAAAATAAAAATGCGGCTTAAAAAACTGCGGTTGCCAACCCGCTTGCCAAGCGTGGTAACTATAACAAAAACCGCCACTATGAGGCAATTTATAGGGGAGGTCTATGTTCACCAGTAGACTTTAATAGGCTGAAGACGGTAACGGTAACGGCATGATATAATATCTTAAAATATAAACTTGTTTCAGATGCAAGGAGACTCTCCAAAACGTCATGGCAAATGCAATAGACACAGTAAAAAATAAAATCCTAGATTTGTTAGAAATCATGGTGAAAAAGGTAATTTACCAAATTTTATATATAAAACCAAATTTTTCTCAATTTTTCTTATTTCTCACACATCATGTCGTTCATGTTGTGTTATACTCAGGGGATTTGTTCTTCTTAAATTTTACAATACACGAGCTATTTAAGTTCGATCACTGTCGGTGTCACAAAAGTCATAATTTAAATTTTAAGCCCTAATTCAACGTAACTAGGGTGGTACTGCAGTCTCTTAAGCGGTACCAAGTTGACTCTCAGTATATCGAAGTACTAAAGTGTTTGCACTATCCGAGTATGGAATCTGTGTACGAAACCTTTCCAACTGTAGAGAGGTGTAACAGGCTGACGTTATATCCCTGTAACTCTCTCTCCAGCAATGCATTGACAGATGTTTTCAAGCTACTGGACTGGAAAGTATGCAACCCTAGATCCTACTACTACAGGAAAGGTATCAACATCAATGGCGAGTACATCACTCGTCTTCGATTTGTTGAAAATATAGTCATTATGTCGGAATGGCTGTAGAACCTCAATACTTAGCTCAATGACCTAATAGTGTCTCACAAAAAATAGGTCTTAGAATGAGGCATGGACAAAACAAAGATCACGTCACATCCATGTTACACCTATGCCGTTGGTTTTGGGATCACTACGCTTGAATTTGTTGACGAGTTTCTTTACCTAGGACAAAAAGTTCAACTTTGACCGAGAAGTCAATCGACGGATCCAACTCGGTTGGGTAGCCATCAGTAGGTTACGACACATCTTCTCTTCACGACTACAAACTTGAAAATAAAACACTTGAAACAAAAATGTAGAACCAGTGCATGTTGCCAATTTTGTTCTATGGATCTAAGACGAGATCCTTCGAGATAACAAACTAGCCGTTTATGGAACCTCAAGATCGCTCAGCGAGCTATGGAGAGGGCTAAGCTCTGAGTTTCTATGCGTGATGACTTCGTTATGAGGATATCCGCAGTAGAACCACAAATACCGATATAGATTAGTAAGCTGAAGTGGTAACGGACTGGCCATATAGTTCGAAGAAGCGACAATCGATAAAGAAGAAATGTTCTCGAGTGGCACCCTCGTACCTGTAAGCAAAGCGTAGGGCGGCCCTTAGCTCAGCAGTGGACTTGTAATGGGCTGTAATGATGATGTTGATGATGAAAGAAAATTGAAAATCAAAATATTTTTGCATAAATGTGGACAGTGGGAATTTTTGCATAAGGTGTTAGCATATAAACCCAGGGCTTGCGGCACAGTAGCTAAGTTCTCTGATCATTTTACGGAGTCCTGTCGATTGACAAAGTGACAGTTAATACTTATTACATAAAAATTTGCAGATGATGCCCTCTATCACTCGTTTCTTGATAGAAGGAGCTGAGTTACTACATCAAGATTGTTCCAGCATGGATCGAGTGATGCGTTACTTAGAAGCCAATCTTGACACTCTATACCAGCATTTAAACAACGAGAACTTTTCAAGAACTTTAGACATAGTCTGGGAACAATTAGGAGAAGTGTTATATGAATTGATACAGGCAAATCTCGAGGTAAGTGGACCTGTAATTTCGTTTTACCGTATACCTTTATATATATATTTTTTTAAATATTAACAACTTTTAATCTTATAACTTGTACCATTATCTCTCAATCACATACTTTAACACTAACTTGTTAATAACGTAATTAGATCCAGTAAAATAAAAAGGCTATCCAATAAAACATCTATGTGATTAGCCGTCGTATTTATTAGGTCACATAATTGACATGGTGTGACAAGTCGGCCATAAAATACTTATTTTGTTGTGAAATTAGGTCAAAAGATAGAATAGAATAGAATAGAATAATTTTTTATTCAATATCTATCACTGGTTCGGAAAATACCTCTGTTCTGGGAAGAACCAGCAAGAAACCCAGCGGGACTTTTTTTTCAAACATAATTTCGTTTATACAATTTTTAACTAATTTTTCATAGAACCAGCATAGTGGCGACCTTATTCCCAGGGGTTATTTTTATTCATGTATTCCTTGATATTATAATAACTTTTTGTACAGTTTTTCTTTAATAAAACTTTTAAACTTGTTTGTTGACAAACTTTGAATATGTCCTGGGATTTTGTTGTAAAAGCGTATACATTGCCCCATAAATGAATTACTGATTCTGTGGAGTCTAGTAACTGGTATTACAAGCTTATGTTTGTTCCTAGTGTTTAAAGTATGCACATCCTTATTCTTATTAAAGCTATTTATGTTTTTATGTACATACATTACATTTTAATATATATATATATATATATATATATATATATATATATATATATATATATATATATATATATATATATATTATGATATTTTATTTTATTTCAATTTCCTTTTTATCTTTTTTCTTTACCTGACTTTAAATAGCAGATCGTTATAAGTTACTCGATTTAATTGCTATCATGTTTTACATTTTTAATAATTTATTTTTAGTATATCTACCTACCTATATGTTAACATATAAAATGCCAATTATTGATATGAAAATTATTTCACGTAAAAATGTTGTTAATAATTACATATCAGATTATTTTATTTACTTACAGAAGAGCACATACTTAAACCTTGATTCGCTTTTACTTTCACTGGATCTAAGTTTCGTACTAACATCGGACTAACAAAATAATAATTTTCAATTTTATAGAAACAGAAAGTAGACATTGCCTCCCGTATCCGCTTAATTAGGCGTAGATATATTGGCAGACACAAAGTATGCCCCTACGTTGTATTATTTCGGGTAAATAACGTTGCATTTATAATGCACGCAGACAGAACTGATTAGAAACACGCACAACATTACAATAATTTACATTGCTGGTTTTATTTTTAATGCTTGTTTTTATTGATTGTTGTTTTATTATTGTTTCAATAGCACCGAAGGGCAAAGATAACTCGCTATATCGACCCGAGACGCTTGCACAAGTCGGCTGCCGCCCACTTGGACGCGGTAATCATTCATTATAGACAGCACCTTGTTTATGTTCTATATCAATGTTATGTTGCCCATGCGTTGTTATGTTATGGGCCCTGTGGCAGTTCTTTTCTCTAATTTTTTATACATTTATTTTGCAAGAGGAATTCGGGGGGGGGGGGGGAGGATTGACTGAACGAGATCGAAAATTATTAGACTTTTTAACGTTTATATTTGTGTAGGTACAACAATTCTGCGATGTAAATAATGAAAAGACATAAGCGCGTTAATTATTGGCAAAAAATTCATAAAATTAAAATTTTTATGGCAATTTTTTAAGTATTTCATAACATGCATTTGAAGAAGTTGTTATGTATTTTATATATCTAAAAATATTATTATATATCTAAAAAATCATTGCGCACACTTAAAAATTGTCTAGACGTCCGTTAAGATTTCATTACTTTTATTTCTGGTTGCAATTGTAAATATGTTAACAATTATCAATGCTGCCATCTATAAATTGAATAAGCAGATTTATAACAATTAACTGTACGTATTTAGTGGATAA
Organism: Parnassius mnemosyne; assembly: GCA_963668995.1. Classification (NCBI taxonomy): domain Eukaryota; kingdom Metazoa; phylum Arthropoda; class Insecta; order Lepidoptera; family Papilionidae; genus Parnassius; species Parnassius mnemosyne. The sequence continues at coordinate 19,086,455 of CAVLGL010000079.1, forward strand.
ATGAATGAAACTAAAGTATAACTTATGTCTCACTGTCACAGGGCCAGCTATTAAATATAGAAATAGAAATGTGTTTGTTATGTTTTGAACCAATTCTGATATTGGTTGTCTGCGTCGTTGAATATATATGTTTATATGTTCGCTTCTTATTTAGTATGAATTTAGAAATGTAAGTATTATTTATTTTTATTCATTGATTTCAATCAATTCCTTTTTGAACAGTTTAGATAATTTGCGATTGATAAATAAGTACTTTAATGATTACATTTTAGACAAGCAATGCGGATTTAAATATTGATAGGCAATGAGAAGCATGCCATTTGCATGATATTTACAAATATACAGGGTTATTTTTCAAAGACTATCCAAATTTTATATTTAAGTTAAAATATATAAAGATTGATATACCGTTATTACAGTTTTTGAAAATACGAGTAAATAAGGCTTCTACTTTGATTTGAAATTATCCCAAATTGTATGTGATTTATGGACAACAACTATGCGAACCTGCGCTTCTCTGTGTGCAGTTCAATTCACAACGTTTTTGTTGACCGAGCGATCCTTGCGAATGTGTGCGTGCTTAGTAAAATAGTAAGCGTTAGATATTTATGAATGACAATCAGTTAAAATAATGCATTATTACCATCGATCACTAATAATTCTGAATTTAAAAGATTAAAATACTGTATGAGATAATTTTAATTTTTCTTCACCATTTGGCTATATTACTTATTCTGAACCTTCTCTGCAAATTTGGACGTATATTGTAAAATAACCCTGTATAATGCCAAAGGCCTAATGCCTAATGTATAAGGTGCCTAAATTTTGCACGAAAATCATAGTAACTTGATAGTTCAAATCATAGGATTATTGTCTACTGCTTAAAAGATACGTATAATATATTACATAAAAGATTCACTAAATTTAATGATTTGAAATACCAATTACCAATAATACATCATGGAACCTGGAATGATCATTAGTTTATACCTATCTGGAAACTTACAAATTAAATTATTTTGTAATTAATAATTTCCGGAATACTTTACAGAAACGCCGTCCACCATCATTCTTCTCCAACCTTCACGAATGTCTAAACATAATGGTGCGATCGTTCCGCCAAGACAATAAAGAAGTCTACACGTCTGACACGCTTAAACGTGTAGAGTATTTATTGAAGATTCATGGCATGGAGACTAGGGAATTAATCCATCAGTATCATTTGGAGAGGTGGCAAGAGCAACAGTCAATAACTGAGCCCAAGATGGGTGTACTCACTGTAAGGGCGCAGTTTATAGACGATAATTTAAAAATAGAAATTATGAACGCAAGAAATTTAATGCCAACGGACTCGAATGGTGAGCTTATATAATTCATATTTATATTATAGAATATAATAAGAGACAAATTCTGAAGAAGGGTTCTATTTACATTATTTTTATAGAAACTATAAAAATAATGTAAATAACATTATTTTTATAGAAACCAATCTACTTGATGGTGGTAAGTAGATGCTGTGGGCCATAGATACCTACATCTGTCATGCATTTAGAATTAGAATGAAGGTTGTCATGTCATTGTCACCTCCATTCGAATAAACAGACGATTCTAGTAAAAAGAGTCTCCACTTACCATACGAATTGTAACAGCACTATGTTGCTATTTTACGCTGGTATTCTGTGCGAGCGTGGTTCGGGCTATCCAACGTTTTTTTCTGCCACCAGGGCGGCGCCAATTAAAAATTAGGTGTAATATTTGACAGATTTCATAGCGTAGAAGTTAATTTGTTCGAAAAATATGAAGGTTAATATTTTTTTTGTAGTATTAGTAAGACATTAATTAGATAGAAAAAAATAAATAGATCAAACCACACATATTCATAAAAGTAGAAAAATTAAAAAAATAAATGTGCAAAAAATTAAAGAGCAAACCACTGATGCGTTGTACTACAAAAAGTAGAGGCCGAGCTATGGAGAAGGCTATGCTCGGGATTTCTCTGCGTGATAAACTTAGAAATGAGGATATCCGCAGTAGAACCAGAGTGACCGACATAGCCCAACGGATTAGTAAGCTGAAGTGGCAATGGGCCGGCCACATAGCTCGAAGACCCGACAACCGATGGGGAAAAAAGGTTCTCGAGTGGCAGCCTCGTACCGGCGGACGAAGTGTAGGGCGTCCCCCCACTAGATGGAGTGACGACCTGGTAAGATATGCAGGAAGTCGATGGATGCAGGTGGCTCAGGACCGTGCTTTGTGGCATTACTTGGGAGAGGCCTATGTTCAGCAGTGGACTTGTGAAGGGCTGTAATGATAATGATGATGATGACGATTCATGCTACTCCATGTTGCCGGTTCAGATTTTTACGCTTGCTTTATGTCACATTCCTATCCTACGTTATTATTCTAACATTTTACATGATGTTTAGTTATATATTTTCGGGTTCCTTTAATATATTTTCCACAAATTTATAAGTTTCAAATATACTCATAGTTATTCTCTTCTTCTTCATCATCAAGCCGTAAAATTCCATTGTTAATATGGGCTCCTCTTGTTTGGAGGATATGCAGTCGATCAATTATGAGTAGGTACGTCAAAAAGTTTTAGTGTAGTTTAGGGGTGTGAATATTATATCACCATAAATAAAAAATATATATACATATGTATCTTTATTCCAGGTCTCTGTGATTCTTACGTACGTGTATCGATATTACCAGAAGACATGTTCGCCAGTGTGGCTAAGCCCAAAACTCAAACACACAGCAAAAATCTTTTCCCGCTCTACGATGAAATGTTTATTATGTAAGTTTAAAAGTATACCGAGGTAAATGTATGTAATGTTGCCCAATAAATAAAAATTGATTTTTTTTTAATGTCTCTCGATTTCTCAATGTTTTTATATGGATGAAAAGTTTCATATAAATATGAAAGATCGTTTGATTTTGAACCCTAAAAAGACTACATTAACGGCGAACATAACATATATTTCTAAAATATATGTTATGTTTGCCGTTACCTTATATCACACATTAATCTTTCAGCATTCTGATGCATACATATATTCACAAACACTCAAGCCTATCACCTAGAGGGGTAGGCAGAGACTACGGACTTCCATTTGGCACGATCTCTCGCCTCCTCCACATCCATATACCTACGCAAACATGCTGTTCGGTTAAGGGTACTCTTAATTTGGCCCATTTTCAATATATCGTCAATTTGGTCGATAAACCTTCGCTTAGGGCGTCTCCTCCCGAATGCCGTTCACTTCTGCAACATAAATTTGATTTGTCACTCTTTCCTCGTTCATTCTTTCTACATGACCAAACCACCGAAGCATTCCTTTCATAATCCTGGTCACAACATCATCTTACAAACCACACTTTTATCTTATCACACAATTTCTCACCCTGTTACTCAGATTCATCCCTAACATCCTTAATGACCGCATTTTTTTATAGGATATGGTGACAAACGAGCACACAGTCCACCTGATGGTAAGTGGTTGCTGTAACCCATAGACATCCACATTTATCCTCAATGAAGAATCAAAATGTAGATGCGTCGTCACCCGTGAGGACTAACATGGAATGCCTCTTTTCCAGTAAAATGGGTCTCCGGTTCTCTACACTCACCATACGAAACACAGCAGCGTTAAGCTGCTATTTTACGCCGGTTTTCTGTGAGAGCGTGGTCCTTCCCCGGTCGAGCCGACCCATTCGTGCTACAACTATACTACTAATATAGCTGCAGCATGGCTCTACCACGTGCAAAAGCATTTCTACAGCATTTATTCTACTCTCGTGCTCTTTCTGCCACACCCAACTTTGACTACCATACATTAAAGTAGGGACTAAAACAGCACTGTGAATTGCCATGAGTGCCTTTTTGGACACATTCTGACTTTTCACAATAGACTATACAGCCCCATTCACTCTATTTCCTGCGTTCACTTGTCGTTCTATATCTTTATCATATCTACTATCCCTACTAAATACACATCCCAAATACACAAACTCATCTACTTGCTCGACCAACTCCCCTTCTATTCTTATTTCACATATCGTTTCGCTTTCTTTTCTTTCAAAAACCATAACTTTCGTCTTACTTGCGTTCGCAACTAAAATGCGGAATACATCGGATATGATAATTTGATAACTGATCTTTATTAGTTAATGCTTTTATATAAGTTATACATAATTGTTAACAACTTGCAATAATAATAGAAAGTTGTCACCTAAGTCATACGCAGCACGCAATCGTAGTATAGTAAAGTCTGCCAAAATAAATTAGTCAGTCAAGAGGCGATCTTTGAAGGATCATAATTTAAAACTTTGTTTTTTATATCATACTAATTCGTGTTCTTTCGTAAAAAAGAACACACACACGTATAGAAAGATATACGCACACATTATATATAATGTATATTATGGGTGCATATATTTCTCTCATTTATTCCAAGAAAATAAAACATAAAAATGTTAAGTCAAATCATTTTGCATAACGTTAACTAATCACACCTTTTTCCACAGCCCATTAACGGCTGAGCAACGTCGTATTACTGACGGCCTTTTGCACTTCGTCGTTAAGGATAAGGACATGTTCAGCGTTAGCAATACGTTCGTTGGCGAGGCGTATCTACACTTCAGTGAGGTGCCCGAAACTCCAGCACCTATAAGCAGTCTATCGCAGCAGCATTTGCCTCTCAGCAAACCTGATAGTATCGGTGAGTTATGAGTTGATCCTTTAAATCAGGGATACGTTTTAACTAATAACGTTGATGAGGAAGAAAGGTTCTCATGTGGCAACCTAGTCCCCGTAAGCGAAGTGGAGGACGGCCCTCAACTTAGTGGAGTGATGACCTAGTAATAGGTGCAGGAAGTCGATGGGTGCAGGTGGCTCAGCTCAGCTCAGACTATGCTTTGTCGCTCGACAACTGATGCAGGTTTGAGCTGATTAGATATATTTTCAGTGCATGGGAGACTTCACAGGATGCTTTGGGTATATTCTGTGACCTATCCAAAGCCTTCAATTGCGTTCACCATGATACATTAATCTGGAAACAACAACACAACGGTATAAGAAGTAATGCTCTTAAATTAATTGTTTCATATTTAAGTAACAGAAAGTTGTCATTAATAGTATGAGCTCTTCCGGGTCAATAGTACAAATGGGCGTGCCTCAAGGCTCAATTCTCGGCCCCTTTCTGTTTCTTGTATATTATATTAATGACTTACTTTACGTAGTAGGGGACAATCATAATATATATTTAACCATAATACTATATTTAGTATTATTTGCTGATGACACTTCATTAATTTTCAAATTAAAAGAATTATTAAAATATGACGAAGTAAATAATGCTATATCTAAATTAGTAAATTGGTTTAATGTTAATAAGTTGCATTTAAATGGTATTAAAACAAATTGTATGAAATGCATGACTCCAAATGTCAAACAACTAAATAATAATGTAATTTTAAATGGGAAGGAACTGAGACTTGTCGATACCACCATTTTTCTTGGAATAACACTAGACGCGAAGCTTCAATGGAGCCCCCATATATCAAAATTAGCAAGCAGACTTAGTTCTGCAGCATATGCTGTAAAAAATATTAGAAATCTTACCAGTGTGGAAACAGACTTGTTTACTTTAGCTATTTCCATAGCATAACGTCGTATGGTATTTTGCTATGGGGACACGCGACTGAGTGTCAGTTAATTATATTTGTTTTACCCAAGAGGGATATAAGAGCAATCTATGATTTAAAACCTAAAGAGTGGTTCCGACAAAAATTTAAGGAAATTAATATATTAACTTTGGCCCCTCAATAAATTTATGAATATGTAATGTACTTACACAAAAATAATAGTAGTTACATAAAAATAAGTGATATTCATTCTGTAAATACTAGGAACAGACACAAGCTAGTACTACCAGTTACTCGACTCCACCGAGTCAATAATTCATTCTTGGGGCAATGTATACGCTTTTACAGCAAAATCCCAGAAAAATTTAACCTTCTCAAAGTTCAAAAACTTTATTAAACAAAGTTTGTATGAATAGGTTTATTATAATATTAAGGAATTTATGGAGGATAATAACCACTGGGAATGAGGCGATCGCTACCAAGCTATTTCTAATTTGTTTTGTGTGGTTAATTTTGTAACATACATGATTGTAAGCTGTTATTTAAAAAAACTCCCGCTGGGCTTCTTGCTGGGTCTTCAAAGGACAGAGGTTTTTTTCGAACCAGTGGTACTTAAACAAAAGAGTGACTTTCAACAAGTATTATTTATAATCTACATTGAATAAAAAAAAGTTTCTGTTTCTGTTCATTGAGGGATGTGCAGCAGTGAAGCTTATAACAAGTCAAACATATAACACCCCTCTTTTTGCGTCGGAGGTTGAAAAAATGGAACCACTCAAGTTTTAATAACTGTAATACCTATCTCTGAACATGGTCATATCTTTACCGCATTGTTCAGTAATAAAGCGAACATCTGACAAGCCTGTATGCAGGTAGGTGAGGTAGGTCTCCTTCACAGTGAGGATTTTTATTACCATAGAATAATAGATGAGCTAATTACTGTAGCCCATCGATATGTACGTTCTACATCTAACTTCAAACAAAGAAAACCTCACAGCTACAACGTTTGAAAGTTGACTTAGGATATGTTTTCATTTTTGTGTAATGAATTTAGATCAAATTAAAATGATATATTCTCGTTGCTGCAGATGGTGATGCAATCAAGGCTTTAGAATCGAGGCAAGGCGATAAGCAAGCAAGAGAGTTCCTAAAAAAACAAAGACAGAAAATGCCTAGCAAGCAATTCTTCTCACTTGGTTAAACATATAACATAGCGTTGATGTTAATTGTATTGTTTCTGTCACATTTTCTATAACGGTGCTAAAAGCTTTATTTCCTGTTGCTATAAAAAGGAATGGGATATCGATGTTAGCTGTATAGGTAAAAGACGTAATAATTATATAAGTACATTTTGTAGAAAACATAATACATTTTTATATCGATAAACATTTCCATGCTTTTGTACTAATTCTGTAGTACTATGATAGTTTATGTTCTGAAATTGTACATACAACAAAATCGAATATACACCAATGAAGTCTCCTAACAAAAAATTGAAGTAAAACTAGTTTTGTTTAAATAATAATATACATACGTACGTATTTATAGCGTCACGCCTGTAAACCCCGAGGGAGTCCAAAGGGTAGCAAGCTCTCGGACCAAGTTTAGCCAAAACATATGATATTGGACCACGCTCTCACAGAATACCAACGTAAAATAGCAGCTTAACATTGCTGTGTTTCGTATGGTGAGTGTAGAGAACCGGAGACTCTTTTTACTGGATAAGAGGCATTCCGTATTAGTCCTCACGAGTGACAACGCATCTGCATTTTGATTCGCAAACGAGGATAAATGTAGATGTCTATGGGCCAAAGCAACCACTTACCATCAGGTTGACTGTGCGCTCGTTTGTCACCCGATCCTGTAAAAAAAATTGTGAAATCAGTGATGATATAGAATACTATCAGTGAGATGCGCCCCTACAAAATCACAAACCTATCAATCCATTAGTCACCTTTTACGACATGCTAGACAGGTAACATTAATAGTAAATTCTTTCTTAATATTAGACCCACATAAATATGAGACCTTTATATCCAAGCCCGACATGAAAAATATAATATGTATATAATTACAATATATTGAGATTAAACAAGATGTGTTGAATTTCGTAATAAAAAGTAGGCTGAGACTGACATATTATTTGTTAGGCGTAAATGGAAACGTTTCAAATCATTAGACGTGTGAAGTGCTAGTTAAGATATTACGAATGTAACAGGTTACGCCACATTATCAGATAAAACGTTAATTTTATGAGAAATCCATACTGAAACGTTTATTTTGTGAACATTTCGCATTGAGAAAGGAGAAAGATATTTTTAATTATTACACGTTGAGTATGATATTTTCATATCGCCCAACGTTTTTATGCATTATGTTGAAGGAGAGTTTGTAGTAAGGAAATGTTTTGTGTGTGTACTTGATAAATTATTTTATACTTTAAAAAATTAATATTGATGTAAGCAATATGGAATGCCGATGTGTGTGACTTCGCTGTTTTTTAAAAAAAAAGATTATTTATACAGTACGTACGGATAAAGAATGGGATTGGAAATGGCGGCTCATCGCGCCTGTACCGTCAACATGCATAGTACCAATAGCGGAAACCCGCTAATAACGGTATATCGTTATAACGTTATATTATTCGGTTAATTGATAATTTTTTATTAATGGGAAAATATTTGAAAATAATTGCAGACGCAAGTAGGTACATTAATTTTAAAATAAAGTTTATAACTAGGGACCTGCTCTTGCTTCGCCTGAGTGGGATCTATTAATGTGGCGTTATTTAGACTTAATATAATCATTAAAGGCCATTTATTTTATCTTATCAATATTTCTATTTTAATAAAGCCTCTAAATTTTTCTAATAAAATTTAGTCTAGATCACTCCTGGTGTTACTTTATATTTGTTCGTGAAGTTTTATTACAATCGGTTCTGCCATTGCGAAGATTAGCTCAGACAGACAGACAAACTAAAATTTAAAAAAATGGTTACTACTCGTGTCTCAATAGCATGTAAATATTTTATACAAAAATACTAACAACCAAAATTGACAATAATTATAAAGAAACGTTTAGTTTACAGAGTAGCGAAACAGGACAGATTTTTTTTGTAGTTTATGGCATTTTGATATCATTAATTCCAATAATAAATTGAACTGAGGTTATAGAACGTACGAAAAACGCATATCGCAACGTATTTTTTGCAGTCTTTACCAGAGGGTGTGAGTATAGATAGAGATAGTGTGCGAGCGAGAGTTGAATAGAGGCGACACTATTTTCAATCCCATTCTTTAAACGCACGGTTAGTAGTTATCTAGTAGCTATGTTCTGTGATAGAAAGAAGTGCCTTATGAAATAATTTTATTTTGAATTTGTAATCACATTCATATATTTATATTAGAAAAGTTTGAGAAGGCCTTGTTCAAAAGTGCCTGTGTCATTTTCAAATTCTTCGTTTTTATTTTGCCAGATTATTTTGTTTTATTCTGTTGTTACGAAAGCTATTCATTCAAGGGTTCAAAAATGTATTATGATGGATCTTATGTGTAATATTTTTTATTTATTAATACTAATAAAACAGTTCATAATACCAGTGTTTTTATTTTCACTTTATTTAGGACAACAATATTACTTCATAGCTTACAACATGAGAAATGAAACAAAATTAATTTCTTATATTATAACCAGCTCCGTTAAAGACCAGTTTTGTTTAAAACACAAATTACCGAGTACAAACTATAAAAAATAACTTAAAAAAAAATAAAAGCCGACTTCAAAGAACTTAAGAGAATAAAAAAAAATACATTCTGGAGTCACACCGTGTATCGGCGGTGTGTACCCCATATTGTCCCTTGGGTGTCGTAAGAGGCGACAAAGGGAAACTAAATAGGAGGTAGGCGGTAGTAATTTTCTGATCACACCTTAAAATAATAAAAAGCTGCGGCAAAATCCCCCCCCCCCCCTTGAAGCAATCAATAATAAAAATATAGGGGAGACTTATGTTCAGCAGTGGACTTTTATGGGCTGTAATGGATGGATGGTAGGATTCGGAAGTCGATGACATACATATTGATAATATATAGTAGAATCAATGCACTGACTTTGAATGTGAAATTATTTTATTCTATTTAGTTCTTTATAGACGGCTTTTAATTATTTATAAAGTAATTTTTAACACTTTTGATTAGACTAAAGAATATCACCATTTCAATGTCTTTTAACGTTTGAATATTTTTACAAATTTATATGGGACCACCCCTGAAGTACGACTACTACTATTATTTAATAAAAAAAGGTTCATCAATATCTGTTCACAATTGACAAATATATCCTTTTTTTTATGTCGGCTAAAAATAGAGAACCGTTCATAGTAAATTGTTAAAAGAAAATATAAAGGTGCGTGGAGTCTTTCGCCTTTTCGTTGCTGCAATCCAATAAATAATTTATTTTTCATTAATTTTATGTAAATTTCATGTTAATTTATTGTTTTGTAGGGGCTAATAAAGTATTTTTTAAATAAAATAAAAATATTAAGACGAATTTAGTTTAAAGTAAAAAAAAAAAGATGAACTACATTACAATAATTACTTCCGCAAGATATTAATTTAGTGCGGGCAAGATGAATGTTGAAAGGACCCTGTCGTATTTGGATTTCCATTACATCTCGTCATAAGTCCACTGCTGAACATAGGGCTATCACCGTCTTGAGCCCCCTAAATACAACAACATCTTGCATGTTTTACCTGATTGTCCGGCCTCCATCTAGTACCTCGCCGCTTACCAGGAGGCTGCCACTCGGAAACCTTTCTTCTCCATGGGTTGTCGGTGCTTCCAGCTATGGCCGGACGATTGCGCACTCTTCACTGATACATCGGACGATGTCGGTAACTCCGGTTCAGCTACGTAAAGTAATATCGAACACAGTCCTTTGCATGGCTTACAGAATGACATAAAGCTTTCTTATGCGCCCAAAGTAAAGTACCATGCCTCGGTTTCATATGTTATATCTGGTAACACGTACTAGTGTTACAATTGTTTCGAGATTTTGAGGTTTATTGGACTGATCATGATCGAAGTTGGACCTGCTTAGTGAGATAATGCCTCTCGTGAAAAAAATATGGAAACCCTCTGTGCGCAGTCCAACTCATTCGCGCCCCTCGACATGGAGTGCTCCTACTCAGACTCTGGGTCCACGGAGTCGACCTCCCAGAAGAGGCCCGCCACCGAAGCTAAGTTCGGCACGGGTTCATCAGAGTCGTCTGACTCTGACGGAACCGGCGAATCTGTGTTCACCACAGTGGCCTCCAAGCGCGGCCGTAAACGCGCGGCGAAAAGTCACACTCCCCCCCGTCCCGGTAGCCCCCGCCGCTGCCTCAACCTCCGCAGCCCCCGCCGTTGCCCCAACCCCCGCAGCTCCAGTTGCCGTCTCTGCCCCCGCAGCCCGCGCTGCTGCTTCAGCCCCCTTAACGTCGTTAGACATCCCTCCACCATCCAAGCCAGCTTCCCGCTGCGCCCCTACTCTTGCTAAAAAGCAGGTCCCGTCCCCTGTCTTTTTTAGAGACAAGGCAAAATTCACCCATCTCTCCAAGATCTGCTACGACGCAGGAATAATGTATGATCAGGCCACCAACCTCGGTGAGGCTGTTAAGATCTTACCCCAGTCGATCGACAACTTTCGCCGCCTTACCAGGCTATTTACATCCGAGCGTGTGTCCTACCACACGTACGCTCTTCTGGAAGAGCCAAAACGCCGAATCTCCACCCGGGTGCGTCCTATGCCAGCAGTCTGGCCACTTGCACTCCTCACATTCGTCCAAGCAAACAAGGTCCACCGCCGGTCAATGCCAGATCATTCTCGGCCCTCCCGTCAAGATTGCCCCGTCAGGGCCTTTCCCAACCCCTTCAGGGCCCCTTCAGACCCTCTCAGGGTCCCCCAAGGCCCCCTCAGGGCCCTCTTCGGCCCCCTCCGGGATTCTCCCAGCCTTCGCAGCCTCCAGTCGTCCCCTGGGGCTCTAAAAAGGCCGAGCCTCCGCGGACATCCTCCGCCCCTCAGAAAGCACAACCCTCAATGGTTGATGACCTAAATACGGTTTATTCCGCTATTAGAAACATCAACATTGGGGAAATTGCTGTCTTAGCACGCAAATTGCGCGCTGCTCAGTCCCCTCAGGACCGTCTTCTCGCTCTTACAGAGCATCATAGCCTACTGTGTTCCTTGTAACTTGAATTTATTTAACTTAAGTTAAATGAAATTAAATAAATTAAAAGTTGCATTATATAATGGCAGAGCATTCTGCTCTCCCAAAATCTCACGGTGGTATTAAGCCTAAGGGTTTATGGCTTGTATCCTTTAACATTTGCGGGTGCGAAATAACCTCCTAGAGCTTTAGCTCTTTCTTCGAGATCGCGAAGCCGACCTCCTCCTCCTCCAGGAAATTAATCTCAAAATTAAGAACATTAAAGGCCTTTCCATTCAAAATTATCTCTTCTTCGTAATGACAGACCCGACCGCCAAGGCGGCGATACGGCCATTTATTACAAGAAGACACTTCATTTTTCTCACATTTCTACCTCGCAGCTTACCAACATGGAAGCCACGGTATGCAGCCTAGCCATGACTGGACATCAGTCCATCTTCATAGCCTCCTGCTATATCCCAGTGGAACCCTCCCCCTCAAAAACGATTTTGAGGCTATCTTATCTTTAGGCAACTCAGTCATTATGTTTGGAAATTTCAACTCCAAGCATACTGAATGGACCTGCCGCACTACTTCTCAGAGTGGCAAGAAACTGCTTGATATCACACAGTCTCTTGACCTTACCGTCCACAGTCCCCTCGGTGTCACTCACTATCCCGATAACACCGACCACGCTGCCGATGTGCTAGACTTTGCGTTAGTCATAGGAGTTTCTCTCAACCTCAGGGCAATCGAGACACTAGACGATCTAGGATCCGACCACCAACCGGTCTCCCTCATTCTTGGCTATCAGCCACCTCCCTCAACACCCTCCACGAAAACCTTCACCAACTGGAAGGGCTTCAAGGAGTCCCTAGCTAAAGCTATGGACTCTCAGGACTCTCCCATCTCCCTATCGTCGGACTTCGACAGTCCCGAAAAAAACGACACCGCGGTCGATTCTCTCTCCAGCCTAATAAAATTCTCCCTTAAGGAAAATGAAAGGGTCGTCCCGGTTGCTAATAATGATGGTCTTCCCCTATATATTAGCAACCTATTGAAAACCAAGAGAGCTGCTTTCCGGAGAGCAGCAATCTATTCCGTCCCCGAATATAGGCGTACCAATCGTCTTCAACGAGAAGTCCGTTTCTCTCCGCATAGACGCTATCACCCACACTCCCCCTCTCTCCCGTCCCGACGGTACGGTTGCCTTCGAGGACGAGGAAAAGGCTGAGTGCTTTGCAGACAGTATTGCAGCACAATGCTCTCCTGGCTCTCAACCCACCGACCCCTCCCACATCCAGACAGTGGAGGATGAGGTCCGCCGCCGGAACTCACGCCTCTGACCCTATCACTGTGTTCAATGATGAGATCTCATCCCTCATCAAAGGACTTAAGCCCAAAAAGGCTCTGAGCGCGGATGGAATCTCCAACCAAGCCCTTAGACACTTTCCTGAGCAGGTGTTAACCCTTTTAGCTATTATCTTCAACGCCTGCTTCAATCTTAGTTACTTTCCTACTACGTGGAAAGAGGTAACTGTCATTGGTATTCCCAAGCCAGGAAAGCCTCCCCTCCAGTCATCGTCCCATTAGAATCCTCAAGGCCATGGGCAAACTCTTCGAAAGAGTCATCCTCACACGCATGAGGCTCCATCTATTTCCCACAGACGGTGATCCTCTTGTCATCCCCCACTAATTTGGTTTCCGAGCGAAACATTCTTGTTCCCAACAAGTTCACCTTATTGTGGAATATATCCTCAGCGGTTTTTATCCTCGTCGTTATAAGACCCTCGTGGTCTTTTTCGACATTGCTAAAGCATTCGATAGAGTCTAGCACGAAGGCCTTATCTTCTAATTATATAAAATAGGTCTCCCCGATCGTCTTGTTCGTCTCATGGCCTCTTACCTGAAGGATCGTACCTTTCGTTTTAGACACGAAGGCACGCTCTCCTCTCAACGCCTCATCAAAGCTGGTGTCCCTCATGGCTCAGTGCTTGCTCCTCTCCTGTACATCCTGTTCACCAACTACATTCCCATCCCGTCGAAAGGTATTCAGCTCTACCTCTTCTGCCAAATATTTAGGTGTCACCCTTGACACAAGGCTCACCTTCGGGCCCCATGTCAAAAGAGTAACCCGCAACGCACGTTTTTATCTGAGTAGGTTCAACAGTATGCTAGGCCGACGCAAAATGTCCCTCCGAAACAACCGAACCCTTTATAAGGTCTGTATACGACCAGTCATGTATTACGCGGGCCCTATATTTGCTCACGCTGACCCCAAAATCATAAATGAACTCCAAATATTTCAAAATCTCTTCCGTCGTCGAGCTACAAATGCACCCTGGTTCGTCCGTAATGCCGAACTCCATCGGGACTTAGAGATCCCTACAATCCAACAGTTTCTAAAAACAGTCTCTGTGAATTTATGCAGCCCCACTCCCCTCTCGCTATCGAGTCCGTATGCCGAGAAACTCTCTCTCGGACCCGCCAAATAAACTTTCAACCGACAACTGCCTCCTGGCAGCTCAGGCCGACTCTTCTTAAATTTACCTTAGTAGACTCCCCCTCAGCGGCTCGTAGCCGCCTGCGCCCCCGTTTCCCAAAAGAGGGTCGCTTCTGATTCGGCAGAAAGGCCTAATAAGCCAATGCCAGTCCCACAGGTGGTGTTTAGTGGGTACACTTAGGGAGGTAGGATAGGTTAGTCACAGTGAGTCCCACATAACCACGACAGACCGGCTGTCGTGGTATGCATAAAGCATTCACCACCTCCTCGGGTTAACGGGGTAGCTCTTTTTAATTGCTTCTGGGCGCAAAAAAAAAACCCTCTGTGCGATCGAAGTTGTTTACACGATAGTGCTCATATTAAAACCATTAAAAAAATTAATTAAGATAAAGTAAATTACTTACATAATATATACGACTTCGTATGGTTTCCCAAGTATGAATATATCAAGTATCAACGACAACGATATTTGTTATATTAAATGTACTAACACCACATCTTTCTTCATTATTTGATATATCTTCAACAATATATCTATACATATCTATACATATAATAAATTTGTAGAAAAGTCGTGTCTGTAATTCTAATATATTCTTAAAAAAACAAGTCCAGGGGACTAAATAAAGGATTCTGAATACAAATTAGGGGTTTTAGAATGTTTGTCTGTCTTTCTGTCTGTCTGTCTGTCTGTGTATTCCGGATTCACGCAAAAACTACTGAACCGTTTTACATGAAATTTTGTATGTAGGTAGTGAGTAACCCGGGGCAACTTATGGGCTACTTTTTATCCGATTACGGTACTTCAAAAAGGAAGGTTAAGTAATTATTTCCTTTAGATATTAATTTTCTATTATATCTTAGTTAAAGGCGGATGACGGGTGTTTTTCAAATTAATACCATATTTGTAAATAAAATTTAATATATAGTTATAATCTTGGAAATTAATTTGAAACTACACGGATTTGGTTTTCAAAACAGCGCCATCTATCATCAAATGGAAAAAATAGTATATTTTGCCTTCAGTTACTAATAAATGAAATAATATAATATAACTTACATTTATATGATTTAATGATCAGATTTTTAAAATTATTAGAAGATTCTAACGTTTAGTTTTTATAATTTTTGTTATTTTATTTTAAAAGTGTAATAATTTCAATAGATAATAGTGACGACTATCAAAAATATGAAAATTGATAAGGTATTTATTTCAGTTACTAATATAAATATGTAAAGTGATTAAAACTGGTTTGTTTGCAATTGCATTTATATATGTCGTGGCCAGATCGTAGAATTGATCATATATCATAAAGTAGTCTATCAGTTCGTGAAATGGAAAGAAAGAAAGAAAGAAAAATTATTTATTACATCAAACACCAACACACATGTTACAAAAGATATTATGCACTATAACTACAGATCAAAACAAAATTAAAACATAAATAAAATCATTACAACCAAATTTTATTATGTGTGTAGGTTTGGTATAAAAGGGCTACACTCAGCATTATTTCGTGGTATTATCCACGAAGCTGGTTTTCAGTGCGCCCTCTAATGAGTAACGTACGGTCGAATATGCGACAACCAGTACCACTATTACAACGCTACACTTGTTGCACCTACTTATACTTACTACTTAATTAATGGTGTGGTCATTTCATGATATTTAACACTATTTGTTGTCCATGTCATTTTTTTTTATAGGATAAACGAGCATACGGTTCACCTGATGGTAAGTACCGCCGCCCATAAACAACCGCAACACCAGGGGAACCAGGGGAATTGCAGATGCGTTGGCAGCTTTTTAAAAAGGAGTAGGCTCTTTTCTTGAAGGTCCCTAAGTCGTATCGGTCCGGAAAAATCGCTGGTGGTAAACTATTCCACAAGGAAGTTGTGCGAGGAAGAAAACTTCAAATCATCCAGATGGTGTGGATGGTATCGGGAGTTCTGTCGCGATGTGCGTTCGTGTAATTTGGCGGCTGGGATTAATCCGAACAATTCCTCAAAGCACTCCCCGTGGAAAATGCGACAGAAAATGCAAAGAGATGCAACATCTCTTCGCAGCGCCAATGAATCGAGCCGATCGGAAAGGACTCGGTCATCGACGATTCGAGCCGCTATGTGCTGGATGCGGTCAAGTGGAAGGAGCTGGCACTGGGGAGCCCCAGCCCAGAGATGGGAACAGTATTCCATGTGAGGCCGAGCCTGCGCCTTGTAAAGTTGCAGGCGTCATGATATAGCTTGACCAAATCAATGAATAGAAATCGTTTGAAGATATTAATAACTAAACACAACGTTGCTATTTTATAATATGGTTATATGAGGATATAATTAAATCTTTTTTCACCGCTAGCGGCGCTGATAGCGTATTTTTTAACAGAAACAAACCTTTTAAGAGAATTGAGATCTTACTGAGACTTTATCCTTTATTGATATAATAAATGTTCGCTTCTATTGCTGATATTACTAGATGGTATAGTTTTGGTTTGGCTTTCATTATTTCATCTAATATTAGCGCCACCTACTTACTTATAAATAAACTAAAATGGCAAGTCATTGATAAAATTAAATAATAAAATGCTACTCAATATACGATGTAAATAACTGAATCATTTACAATATATTCATCCCGCGTTGGAATCAGCGCAGCGAACACTTTTTTGGCCAAAAACTCTGCGGCCTGTGCCCAGTAGTTACATGTATGTAAGCTGCTACTTTTTTACCTTTCATGAGGCTCATATGTAGTTTTTATTTCATTCGTGTTTTGTTGTTATGTTACTTTTTTTTTTAATATTCAGAAATTAAAGATGAGTAGAACTCATTATCGTCAGCCTATCAAAAGTCCACTGAATTGAACATAGGCCTCCCCCATAAATTGTCAAGTAGCTGGATATTTGCTATAGTTGCCACGCCTGGTAGCGGGGATGGTAAACGCAACTATTATTATTTTGATCTGTTGTCAAGAAGATGATGCAGCCCATCCCATCTCCAGTTTATTTCCTATGTCGCCTCTTACGACGGGACGATATGTGGTGGTGGATTTTCTTTCACCGCCACAACAGGGCGAACATTTTTCTACTCCCGTTCATGAGTATAGTACTTCTCACGTTCACTGTGAATAAAATTAATAAGGAATAAAACTAATTTTAAGGATTTTATCGCGTTTAATTTTAACTTTTTAAATTTCCGATGTTTTGGGCACTTTGCAGCACCCATGGTCACGGGAGGGGCGAGAGAACTGAGGTTTGACGACCTGATGTCATAGTTAAAATAGAATAGAATAAATGCAGTAGTAGTTTCAATTTAACTTTATTAATTATGGGGTCCTTAGCAGATGGTAGCACTCAACAATCTTCCCTATTAAAATTAGGATATTTTTAATTTCAATAGCCTCGCGAATCATCATTAGTAGGATTCGGTGTTCTATTGCAAGGATTTGTTGTCTATCAGATCCGATATAATGGTTGGGACGATACTAAACATTTTGACATACTTTAGACTTTCCGGAGCTTCGGTGCTTCACATCAACGATATGTTCTTTTACTCGGAACTTTCATCCAAGATGCGTAAAAAACCCGTAACATTAGTTTTGATCCATGTGTAGTATTTCTTATCATAGATCTGTATTTATGAAATTTTCAAGTCTACTTGAAGTAAAGAAAAAATATCTCCATCTATTTTATGGTCCCAATCAATATTAAATAGGACCAATGATATGAATAAAATGTCTCAAATAAACATTATATTACTTTGTTAAAACTAAATTAACTTTAACACTGAATAAATGTAACGAGTAAAATGTAAATAATAATAATACATTTCGATTTCAAGACTATTTACCTTTCTTATGGATACATCGGAATCGGAAGACACGGCCTATATAAAAAATAGTAGGTGTTTCTAGACATAATATATATTCACGTGTTTCTGTAGCATGTTACCAATCATCTACGCCTAATAGTATTATAGAATGAAAAAAAATCTGACAGACGTAGAGACATAGACACCGAGAGACTCTAAAAGTGATCAAATTTTTCTAAATTTGGCACGGAACAGCATTTAATGATGTTCCTAAATTCAAGTGCACGCGAGCGAAGCCGCGGGTAAAAAGCTATTATTAATAAAATTGCAGTTTTATTGAAATAACGTAAATTGGACTCATTTACGCAAACAGGAACCAACCCACAGCAGATTGATTTCGAGAAAATAAGACTTTTGTAAAAAGAGTGTGCAAAATGTATATGAAGCATATTAAAAAATAAATATTTATTAAATTTATGTGGGACATCGAAGCCTTTCTAGGAATACATAATTCATACATATTTATAAGATTTTACTATAAGTAATAATTAAAAAAACGGTTTGGTTTCTTCTGGTAAAAAGCAAATTTGTGGCTTGGTTCCTTTTCAAATTGAACATGGGTTTCAATTCCTATCATATTTTTAATAATTTAAAATTAAAAATTTTGTACAGCCGACTTCAATATAAGTTATTAAGAATAACTCAAAAGCTATTGGTCTGATCTTGACACACGAGAAGAACCAGCTTTCAAATAAAAAAAGAATCATCGAAATCGGTTCACCCCGTAAAATGTTATGAGGTAACACACATAAAAAAAACATACAGTCGAATTGAGTACCGTCTCCTTTTTGGAAGTCGGCAGAAAAAAAACACAACTTAAACGTATATAATAATTTATTTAGTTCGTGAATTAGTATTTAGCAATATGAACACGCCGTGACAACGACGCGCCGATGCGACGTTACTATGAACTCATCACTTGTCACGGATTAACTTGACTACGGTATTAAAGCTTCTAACAAAATATAAATCAAGAATAATCAATTCGTGAGTACAAAATAAATATTACAATATTATATTCATGTGTGTTATCACAAAATGTGAGAACATTCGCACTATACGAGACCACCGGTCTTATGGTCCATCCATCACACGAGAGTAAATCTTTCTAATTAAATAACAATAACTTAACTTAATAACAATACAAACATAAGAAATTATTGATTTTAAAAGTAATATTGATATACTTTGGAAATATGTAAAAAGTAACAATCGGATGCGGCCTACGTTCAGCAGTAGACTTTAATAGGTTGTAACGGTAACGATATAATCACTACAGTGCAGCTGGTTAGATGTCACTCCAAACAAGGGATGGAATGACTCGGGGTTCGGTTCAATGTAGAGGTGTTCATTAACATGTCGCTAGATTTCAAAGCTAGAAATAAGCACCTTTTCCCAAACAAAAGTGGTTCGTCATCAGCAAAACGCAACTGCAGAAAAAACCAAAATGTCATCTTCTGACATATTATATAATAAAATAGTTAAATTGCAACCTACCTGTAACCTGTAGTTTACACCTTCATAATTTAAGATGAAGGGATTTTTTAATTACAAGGATATGTCTCAATTAATCATCAAAATATTAATTTCGTATCTGAATCGACTACTTATAAGGGTATAAAATAAATCATTAGTGTTTAAGTACCTAGTTACCTAAGTTAAGAAGTAGTTAAAAAATCTCTTATATACACTTGTAGCTTTCCGACGACTAAGCTAAGACCAGAGTTAAAACACTGTCACTTGTGGAACCAATCCACTTTGGCCAACTTTAAAAAAAAGAAAAAACTATGTTGTATGGTTCCACTATACAGTGACAATTTGAAAGATTAGAAGGAACATGCCACTTTGTGCCTTTAGGACCTAAGCATTTCTTTTTTTGTGCCAAACGGAACTAAATAACTTGTTTGCATAATGAAAATACTTAGGTCCTAAAGGCATCAAGTGGCATGGGTCTTTTTAGCGCTTAAATTCGATACTAAATAGTGAACCATACAGCATGGTTCTTTTCTGTTTTTTTAAAGTTGACCAAAGTGGGTTGGTTCCATAAGTGACAGTGTTGTATCTCTGTTTTTATTCGTCGGAA
The DNA here is from genome assembly GCA_963668995.1 of Parnassius mnemosyne. NCBI lineage: Eukaryota > Metazoa > Arthropoda > Insecta > Lepidoptera > Papilionidae > Parnassius > Parnassius mnemosyne. The sequence continues at coordinate 19,106,736 of CAVLGL010000079.1, forward strand.
AGCTACAAATTTTTTTGGGGAGATAGCAAGTGTCATTTCAGCGCCATCTATGTACCAAACTCAATTTCACTCAAACAGTGGGTTGGTTCTTGTTTGCGTAAATGGGTCCAATTATTAATAAAAAATTGTAATTTTCAGCATGTCTGCCATGACCTTGAAACCGTCACAGGTGTCTGCCAATGTTATTTTTCGGTAACTTTTATTAAATATTTCAAGATGTCAAAGCGGCAGACTTATTGCTATCACGTTTTTTTGGGTAATTTTTTTATACCTTTAATACCTGAGCGTCTCTATATCGACCAATCGACCGCCGGTCAAACTAACGAGTCCCCGTTTCATGTACCTCAGGTATATGGGATTAACTGAAAAAAAAAGTGAAGCTTATTGAAATACCGTAAGTCTGCCGCTCACTGGCTCTTAAGCTATAAGTAATTTTTCATAATATAAAGTATTTTCTATATCTATACATATAATAAATCTGTAGAAAAGTCGTGTCTGTAATTCTAATATATTCTTGAAAAAACAAGTTCAGGGGATTAAATAAAGGGTTCTGAAGCCAAATTAGTGGTTTTGAGAATTTTTGTCTGTCTGTCTGTCTGTCTTTTTGTCTGTCTGTCTGTCTGTCTGTCTGTTTGTGTATTCCGGATTCACGCAAAAACTACTGAACCGATTTACATGAAATTTTGTATATAGGTAGTGAGTTACCCGGGGCAACTTATAGGATACTTTTTATCCGATTAAGGAACTTCAAAAAAGGAAGGTTATGTATTCTATTTCCTTTAGATGTTAATTTTCTATTATATCTTAGTTACAGGCGGGATGACGGGTGTTTTTCAAATAAAAACTATATTTGTAAATAAAGTTTAAAATATAGTTATAATCTTGGTAAAATAATTTGAAACTACACAGATTTGGTATTCAAAACAGCGCCATCTATCATCAAATGAAAAAAGTAGCATATTTTGCCTTCAGTTACTAATAAATGAAATAATATAGATAACTTACATTTATATGATTAAATGATTAGATTTTAAAATTATCAAAAAATTCTAACGTTTAGGTTTTTAGTATTTTTGTTATTTTATTTTTAAATTGTAATAATTTCGATAGGTAATAGTGACGTCTATCAAAAATATGAAAAATGAAATAAGGTATTTCAATTACTAATATATAAGTAAAGTTATTAAAACTGGTCTGTCTGCAATTGTTGCAAAATTTTCATTATTATTATAGCTTTATTAAAGAAATTTTTATGTATGACATGGCCAGATCGTAGAATTGATCTTATTATAATCATAAAGTAGTCTATCAATTCGTGAAATTGGTGTGGTCATTTCATGATATTTAACACTATTTGTTGATCATGTCATGACATAGCTTCACCAAATCAATGAATATAAATCGTTTGAAGACACTAATAACTAAACACAACGTTGCTATTTCATAATATGGTTATATGAGGATATCATTAAATCGCTTTTCACCGCTAGCGGCGCTGATAGCGAATTTTTTAACAGAAACAGAACTTTTAAGAGAATTGACGTCACTTTATTCCTTATTGATATAATAAATAAATGTTCGCTTCTATTGCTGACATTACCATATGGTATAGTTTTGGCTTTCATTATCTCATCTAATATTAGCGCCACCTACTTACTTATAAATAAACTAAAATGGCAAGTCATTGATAAAATGAAATAATACGAGTACAATGTTACTGAATATACGATGTAAATAATTGAATCATTTACATTACATTCATCCCGTGTTGGAATCAGGGCAGCGAACACTTTTTTGGCCAAAAACTGCGGCACGGTAAGCTGCTACTTTTTTACTTTTCATGGGGCAATATATGCAGTTTTTATTTCAGTCGTGTTTTCGGGTATGTTACTTTTTGTTTTCACTCTGCCGTAAATATTAAGACTTGCAAAGATGAGTAGAACTCATTTTCATCCGCCTATCAAAAGTCCACTGAAATGAACATAGGCCTCCCCCATAAATTGTCAAATAGGCTAGATATTTGCTATAGTTGCCACGCTTGGCAGGCGGGTTGGCAACCGCAGCTCTTATTATTTTGATCTGTTGTCAAAAAGATGATGCAGCCCATCCCATCTCCAGTTTGTTTTCCTATTTCGCCTGTTACGATGGGACAATATGAGGTGGTGGATTTTCTTTCACCGCCACAACAGGGCGAACATTTTTCTACTCCCGTTCATGGGCGTAGTACTCCTCACATTAACTATGAAATTTATAAGAGGGGGCAAACGAGTATGCGGCAAGCGCGCAACACCAGGATGATTTGCAGGCGTTGCCGGCCTTTTAGAAAGGAGTAAACTCTTTCTTTGAAGGTCCCTAAGTCGTATTGGTCTGAAAATCCGCCAGTAAACGATTCCACAAAGAGGTTGTACAAGGAACATTACTCGTAGTAAAACGCACAGTAGTGGAATGGAATGGAATAAAACTAATTTTAAGGATTTTATCGAGTTTAATTTTAACTTTTCAAATTCGCGATGTTTTGGGCACTTTACAGCACCCATGGTCACGGGAGGCGCTGGAGAACTGAGGTGTTTGACGACCTGATGTCATCGTTAAAATAGAATAGAATAAAGGCAGTAGTAGTTTGAATTTAATTTTATTAATTATGGGGTCCTTAACAGATGGTAGCACTCAGCCATCTTCCCTATTATATATAATATAATATAATAGCCTCGCGAATCATCATTGGTTGGATTCGGTGTTTTATTGCAAGGATTTGTTGTCTATCAGATCCGATATAATGGTTGGGACGATACTAAATATGTTGACATACTTTAGACTTCCCGGAGCTTCGGTGCTTCACATCAACGATATGTTCTTTTACTCGGAACTTTCATCCAAGATGCGTAAAGAAACCCGTAACATTCGTTTTAATCCGTGTAGTATTCATTATTATAGAACTGTATTTATGAAATTTTCAAGTCTACTCCAAGTAAAAAAAATTCTACATCTATTTTAAGGTGTCAATCAATATTAAATAGGATCAATGATATGAATAAAATGTCTCAAATAAACATTATATTACTATGTTAAAAATAAATTAACTTTAACTATGAATCATTTGTAAAAAGTAAAATGTAAATAATAATAATACATTTTGATTTCAAGACTATTTACCTTTCTTATGGATACATCGGAATCGGAAGATACGCCCGATATTAAAAATGGTAGGTGTTTCTAGACATATATGTATATATTCAAGTGTTTCTGTAGCATGTTACCAATTATCTACATCTAATAGTATTTTAGAATGAAAAAAATCTTTGATAGATATAGAGACATAGACACCGAGGTGACTAAAAGTGATCGAATCTTTTTAAATTTGGCACGGAACAGCATTTAATGATGTTCCTAAATTCAAGCGCACGCGGGCGAAGCCGCGGGTAAAAAGCTAGTTCTTCACTAATTGTGAGCGTAGTTTCCCAACAAACACCATACAGGTATGATATGAACACATCTCGTTCTGTCGACTTAACCTTGGAAACCTTATTGATGGCAAACACTATATAGGATAAGCTTAGTGTAGTGCTTGGTTTCAAATTATTTGTATACGTATTCGGGAGGCTAGAAATCTGCGAGCAAAGCGCTTCGTAATGACTCGAAAAGAGCATGTAGATGCAGTTTAGAACAGAAATCAGCTGTAGTTCTTCATAAGGGAGTTATCGTCTTTTTTGAAAATCAATATATTTTGTCCCACTTTTCTTCTGTTCAATGCTTGTGGAGTAGTGCAAAGTGGAAGAGGAAGATTAAATAGTTCCTGAAGGACCTTAATAAGTACCGATTCTCCACTAACCTACAAAGGCTCTACTGTAAATATATCCTCACCAGGTACAATTTCCATCCTCACCTACACGTAGTGCATCCTGCTAACAAACAAACGAAGTGCTGATAGTAACAACAATTCAATAATGCCAAAGACAAATCCCGTATTCTAGTAACTGTGAGCTGTATTATCGGCGTAATAGTAGTTTCTTGGAGCTAGGCAAGCGAGATATGCTTATCCAATATGCTAAGTTTTTTTTTATTGAATAAGGGTGACAAACGAGCACACAGTCCACCTAAGTATCGCAAATGTTTCAAATTGTGCATGCCAGATAGTGCGTTCTTGAAAATGTGTATATCCCGGCAGTGGAACAGAAGAGACTAATAAATAACAAATGAATGGCACCGCCGTAGAAGGCTTCAGAAACATTATGCTTTCTAGGCAGCGTACATAGCTAACAGCGTTCCGAATAAACTGTGAGCGGATTGCAAGTTATATTATGTTACACGCTGATAAGCTTTAATAATTATAGACGAAATCTCTTTCAGAAGTATTATAAAAATAAATATCTTCAGAAAGGAAATACTTTTAACCCTCTTTTTGCACTTTCGTAATTGAAAAAAAATAGCTTTCAAGTTGCCAGGTTCATAATACGTTCCAATAATGACTGGGTGATACGAGGCTAGTATTTCAAGTCATCATGACTAACTATAATTACTTCACTAAACTAATAATCTAGTGAAAGTGAAGCTTCGTGTATATACATGAATAGTCTGAAGATATTAAGCTATAAACTATACCTCTTAGACTTTATATTTAAAATTCTGGTGTGCGTGTGTTCGTAATTCTTTTCCTCTTAAACGGTTTGACCAATTTTGATGAAATTTTAAGGGTTACTTATGGGATCACTTGTATGGTACTTAGCTAGTTGTACTCTGTTGTGTATAGTAGTAGGTGGTGCTGCAGTCGAGATCCAGAAATCACCTGTGTGAAGTCAGGGCGGTTACTATTTTTCTATACCGATGGTGAATACACAGACAGCAGACAGAGAAAAAGACAAAAGTTCTCTCATAATTAATTGGGCTTCAGCATCTGTTACTTAGCCCCCTAAACGTTTTTACCAGAATATAATGAACCTTTATTGATTTCTAATGTACATACATCTGTGGGAGATAGGAGCCCAAACTATGATACCCTGTGCTATAGAACTCCCGGAAAAATAATAAAATAAGTAAATAAGCCTTTCAACCCGCGAAGTTATCCGTGTTCAAGTTGTAGGATACCATCTTTATCTTTGTACAATTAGTCTTCAGGGGTGATAATGCATATCAGGCGCGGTCCGAAGAGGGGTCACAGGAGATATGACCCTCCCCAAAAATCGTACACCCCAAATTGAAAAATCTTCTAAAATTACTGACATTTCGCGATAATTATCAAGGAAATGACGAGGAATATTTTCGGTGACTGATTATATTGCACTGATAGATAGCATAATGACTGACCTACATGAACAACTTTCTGCGGGTACGATGAACCTGTTCGGATTAGGCATTTCTATGCCAAAATCTGAATATACAGAAGAAGATTCTTAATGTGAAGAAAGTATCAGAATGTTATGATTTCTTATATTTACGCGGACACTACACATTGAATAAAACTACTTTTACGGATTCTATCGCGTTTAATTATTCTTATTTTTTAATTCCTGACGTTGTTGACAGAATGTTATTCACATTTCTTGAGCGTTCCTGCTGCCATTCTCGTTACAGAGTATCAGCTATGGATTTCGAAGTGGAAACGGGAGCTCAAAGAAAATAATGATACAAAATTTCCTAAGTGTGTGGTTTCTACAATCGAAGCTTGCGACGATGATCTCTATTCAAATATAAAGACTGCTGAAAATTCTGGCAACTCTTCCTATAAGCGGTGCGACGTCAGAGAGATCATTTTCGACGCTAAGACGTGTAAAAACTTGGTTGAGAGCAAACATGTTATAAGAGAGGCTGACAGGTTTAGCTCTTCTAAATATTCATCCAGAAATAGGCCCAGACGTCTCAAATATTATCATCGATATAAATAAAAGAAGCCAATAAAAATAAAAGACTTCCATTTGTTTTATAATGTGTGCAATAAAATTGTGTATTGTGCAATAAAGTCTAATATACTCGATATATTTTATTATTAGTGACCCTCTCCAAAATTTCTAGCTGTGACCGCGCCTGATGCCTATGCGTTTTAATTCTTAATCGGGGACAGATGTGGTAGTAAGACCACAGCATCCACTTACAATCAGGTGGACTATGTGTTATAATATTAATATTATAATCCTGAGACTGCCAATAAAGCTCTTTTTGTTATAAGCCGGTGGAACTTCACTTACTTACGTACGAATTTAGACTCCTTTTGTTATAGAACATTTCTTTAGAAATATTTTTTTTATAATCGACAAAAGGGATATTTTGGAACTAACAAAGCAGGACTTAACTACTATATTTAATTTAAATTATAAATACTAATAACTTAGATCAAAAGACTTTTTACCTCCGTTAAATACAAATATTGTATGAAGTTCGGCCTGCTAATAAACTAAAACCTACCAAAATCTGTCTGCTTTACGTAGTAACCATATAATTATATTTTTTGTCTGCTTAAAGCGCTAACGAGCTGGAAATTTCTTAAAAATAATAAAAATCATAAACCCAAAACTGCCTAGGACACAATTTTGTATGTAAGTTTACGACTGAACGTAAAAGTACTCCCTCAATTCCCGTAATTTCCTCCTGGCCGGTTTCGAATATGGCAACATTTTACGGTTATATAAGCAGAATTTGTGTGCTACGCAGAATTAAATAATAGTTGCGTCAGTATAAGCACAAGTGCGTATAGTACATATTTTTTTCGCCAATTAAATTTAATCTATACAAATAAATAAAATTGAAGTGTCTATTTGTAATGTCAAAATTACAGCTTTTTACTAAATGCATATGAAAATATATACGGTACTAATAACAAAAATACAATTTTTAAAGTTTTTGTCTGTCTGTCTGTTTGTTCCGGCTAATCTCCGAAACGGCTGGACGGATTTTGACGGGATTTTCACTGGCAGATAGCTGATGTCACAAGGAGTAACTTAGGCTACTTTTATTTTAGAAAAAGAATTAGGGTTCCGCGCAAAAAAATTAAAACCCCAAATAATACGCGGGCGAAGTCGCGGGGAACAGCTAGTGTGGAAATAAAATATATAAAAATATATACGGTAAAATGATTATGTCATAAGTCGACCACGGCCTTAAATATAGGCAAAGCGAAAGAGTATATAATGACTAAGTTTAAGGCATAGCACTCATCTAGGAAACTATATACTCAGCCCACAGGAAGTGAAATTGCTCACAGCTGGCAACTCCTACAATTTATTGAATACAGGGCTTAGTAGCGAACTATAGTCATAGCAGTGATCAGAATAGATAGAGGCAAAACATTAAAATAATCATTGAATTTTTGATTTGATGACAAGATGTTTACCATTACAGTCTATCAAAGTCCCAAAAGAGGCATTCCATCTCAGTCCTCACGGGTGACAACGCATCTGCATTTTGTTTATTTATGGAGGATAGACGTAGATGTCTATGGGTTACAGCTACCACTTACCATCAGGTGGACTGCGTGCTCGTTTGTCACCCTATGCTATAAAAAAAACTCAGATTCTACTGCGAAAATTATCTTTACGTATTCTGTACCATAGTGAAACTCCGAGAATAACTTAAAAAATACGTGACTATAATATTTGTCGTAATTTTAAATCCAACTGCTGCCCTACAGAGTTGGGTCCCTCATTCGTCCTCAGTTGTACTTACCATGTAGTTACCATGTTGACTGTGTAGTGGCAGTGTAAAATTATTCACTATAATCCATATCGTCCTGTAGGTGTCGGAAGAGGCGCTAGAGGGAAATAAACCAGGAGCAGCATAGCAGCGTCTTTCAAAAAAGACTGCGGTTGCGGACCCATCCGCCAAACGCGGCAACTGTAGTAAATATCACTACAATAGTATAATACGGGGGAGGTCTATGTTCACTGAACCACCAACCAAGTCTACTACTGAACCTACTAAACATTGTTCAGTAGTAGACTTGGTAAGGGCTATAATGATAATGATGGTCTTACCCTTTTCTATAAGAAAACGTACGACGAGGAAACCCAAAAATCTTAAGTGCTTGATTGAGGGCTGTAATATGACTATCAAGGGGGTTTCTAGAAGACTCATTATATCCGAGACCCGGGATTCAAACTCAGAACCAAATCACGATCCACAGTCGCGCTAGTAACCACTAGACCAACGAGGCATTCGGCAATTGGACCAGTGAAAGGCCCGTCAAAATCGGTGCAGCCATTTCGGAGATTAGCCGGAACAAAAAGACATAACTAATTTTTTTTTTATATTATATACTCCATAATATGTACTTAGTAAAAATCTGTTATTTTGACGTAACGAACAGACACTTAAATTTTAGTTTCATAGTCGTCAAGTATGAAAGTTTGTATTTTGATCTTGAGGCGTCAGAAAACTTGGCTGCACTTTTAATAATTCTCTTATATAATTCAATACAAGATTGTAGATATCAGTGTGATTTATACTGATGATCAAGTTAATTGGGAGTTATAAATAATTATTTTAAATAAAGCACAGGATTTTTAGTGTATGTATTTCGTTACAGTCGACAGCAAAGTATAGCCGAATTTAATCATAATGATTTGTTATCATCATCATCATTACAGCCCTTCACAAGTCCACTGCTGAACGTAGGCCTCCCCCAAGGAATGCCACAAAGCACGGTCCTGAGCCACCTGCATCCATCGACTTCCTGCATATCTTACTAGGTCGTCACTCCATCAAGTGGGGGGACGCCCTACACTTCGCCTGCCGGTACGAGCCTGCCACTCGAGAAAATTTTTTCCCCATCGGTTGTCGGTTCTTCGACCTATATGGCCGGCCCATTGCCACTTCAGCTTACTAATCCGCTGGGCTATGTCGCTCACTCTGGTTCTACTGCGCATATGCTCATTTATAAGTTTATCACGCAGTGAAACTCCGAGCACAGCCCTCTCCATAGCTCGCTAAGCGACCTTGAGCTTCCTCATCCGGCCAGCAGTGAAGGACCACGTCTCAGTTCCATAGGTCATCACTGGCAACACGCACTGATTGTACAGTCTCGTTTTCAAGTTTTGAGGTAAACCTGACGAGAAGATGTGCCGTTATTTCCCGGACGCTGCCCAACCGAGTTGAATCCGTCGATTGACCTCTCGGTCGAAGTTGGACTTACCTAGTTGGACTATTTGTCCCAGGTAAACATACTCGTCAACAACTTCGAGCTTAGTGCTCCCAACAACTACCGGCATAGGTGTGACATGGACATTAAACATGATCTTTGTTTTATCCATGTTCATCTTAAGACCTATTCGTTGGAAAACACTATTGAGGTCATTGAGCATAGTGCTTAGGTCCTCCAGCGATTCTGCCATAAGGACTATATTGTCGATTGGCGAGTGATGTACTCGCCATTGACGTTAATACCGTATCCTTTCCAGTCCAGAAGCTTGAAAACGTCTTCCAATGCAGCGGTGAAGAGTTTCGGGGATATAACGTCACCCTGTCTTACACCTCTCTGCAATTGGATAGATTTCGTACTCTGTTTCTGTACTCGGATAGCCATCGTAGCCCTACTGTACAAGCACTTCAGCACTTCGATATACCGACAGTCAACTTGGCACCGCTGAAGGGACTGCAGCACCGCCCAAATTTCGACGGAATCAAAGGCTTTCTCATAGTCCACATACGCAAGACATAGTGGCAAATTATACTCCTCGGACTTCTGTACAATTTGCCGAAGGGTATGTATGTGGTCTATGGTGCTAAAGCCTTTTCGGAAACCGGCTTGTTCGGGAGGCTGGAAGTCGTCAAGCCTGCGCGCGAGACGATTCGTAATGATTCTCGAAAACAGACGTAGACGCAGCTAGAATGGAAATCGGTCTGTAGTTCTTCAAGAGCGCGTTGTTGCATTTCTTGAAGAACAAGAACTCCGCACTTCTGCTCCACGCCGCCGGTGTAATGTCACCATGGAGGACGGAATTAAAGAGCTTCTGAAGGACTTCAAGTACCGGTCTTCCACCCGCTTTCAGAAGCTCCGCTGTAATTTCATCCTCGCCTGGGGCCTTGCCGTTTTTAAGGTGCTGGAGAGCCATTCTAATCTCGCTCAGACTGACGTCCGGGATATGATCGGAATAATGTCGGATAAGACTCACTCTTGGATCGTTACTCACACTTGCGTGTGAGTAACGATCACATCAACGAATTCAACGAAACATCGTGTTCTGTTAAGAAAGTTCATCATTTATTGCGATATATTACTAAAACTTTACCGTGCTTAACTTATGCTTGTCAGACTAGGAAATACACAGAAAAAAAAGAAAAAAATTACCACGTGTCAACGAAGCCTGGAACGAAGCATGCTAAAGTTAGGAAAATCCAAAAAATAAAACATACTAAAATAAGAAGCATATCTAAAGCTACTGATGCTTTAAACTATGCCAAAAAAACTGAAATGGAAGTGGGTGGGGCATGTAGCGAGACTGTCAGACGAGCGTTGGACCATAAGGGTGACACGGTGGAGAGGTCCAAGCGGAAAACGCTACAGAGGGAGACCGCTTACGAGATGGGCGGATGATACAATCAAAACAGCCGGCCCGAGCTCATCCAGCTATAAAGCCCAAGATAGAGAAAATTGGGACTCTTTAGAAGGGGCCTTCACCTGAGGAAAGGTCCTTGCAGAATAAATATTTATCTTAATCCTAAGCTTAGTTTATTTAGTTTGTTACTTTTGCAAGAAATAAAAGGCCTTTTTATTTTTATTTTATTTATTACTAAAACTAATGACATTGACTTAAAGATGCAAAGCGTAATTTTAATAGAAAACTTTAAATATAATTAAAGTCAATTTAAATATATAAGGTCAAATTAAACTTGATATCGAAACTTAATTTTAAAATGAAGATAACGCATAATTAATTGAAACAGAACTTACATCTGTTATTTATAATACGATCGTTGCTGAGAGATGAAAAAATATGAGGGAGTACGTTACAAGACAGTCGCGTTGATGTAATGAATATTGGTACTACAGGGTTTTTGTTACATATCATATCATATATATATATATATATACCGATGGGTAATTTATATAGATATATGGTCGGGGGAAAAAATTGACGTTCGAGTTCTCTTTTTTTTTTAGCGATAACGACTATTATGAAACGCATGTTATTGAATTAGTTTCCTAATCGACAACAGTTTTATTAAGATCACCTATTTCCTGTGAATAAAAAAAAACGTTTGAAGTAACTTTTCTTTCACCTAATGCCGCACTCTCCCTTCGTGCTAATATCATTAACAACTTTAAACAGGCGGACGCAAGCAATCACGCAGCGCTTGCTTGCCTGTTTACTGTTCCTAATTAAATGTTATACTGATTTTGCTCGAAAATAATAAACTGAGTAAACCAAATTTAAGCACTCATTAAAAAAGATCACACATGCGTAGAATTTATCGCAATTACTAAAGAAAACTATGCACCACATCAAATCATCATAGACGTGGATTATAGAATCTGTTGATTTTTTTGTATTATTAAAGCTACATCAATGGACTACAGATGAAACGAGTTTGTTATCTTACATCACTATTATCTAATCCGTTTGATCTAGGGAAATCGTAACGACATTGTTAACTGTGCAAAAGGCAAGAGAGGATGAAAAGATAAAACAACATCAAGTGCTAACACTCGATAGTGTCTGTCTGTGGGGAATGGATTGGACTTGACAGTATGTTTGTTCTTGTTCCTTTCCAAAGTTGCAGTAACATGCTTTTCAGTTTTATGACCTCTTATGTTTAATAACCGACTTCGACCGTTCGAGCGACTTTAGCTTTGAAGTGTAGAGCAAGTCTATTCAAACCAAAATCGCTGTCGGAATTTGAACGCTCCTCTTTTGCTCTGTACGTATTTAATTTCGTTCATGTCGAAATAATTTCTTGAATAAAATAGCTCGTGTTTATGAGTAAGTACACTTGTAAACGGTGCGCGTATAAAATATTTATAATCGTTTGCTGTTACCATACATGTTATTAGACATTTTAGGATAAAATAAATTCTTACTGTGGTTTCTTTCAAATGAAGGTTACTTATCGCTATGAACATAAGGTTAAGAATTATCTGTAAAATTATGAGAAACAATACATTTGTAGTGCCGTGTGGTGGTGTTGTATGGGAATTTATCACTCCACAATATACCTGTAAGTACTACTACTGTAAGTGTTGCATTATTATGGCCCTCAAAAGACAGCGATATAAGCAAAGAAATGCCTTGGAGAAGCATCAAAGATGCGAGAGGTTTATAGGATAATTCTTTGGCCAAATATGGCCATTATGGCAAACCTTCTTTATTCTAGGAGAATGTTTTTCGAAGGGAAAACTATATTCACGTGTAAGGTTTAATAAATATTATCCAATTGTTTGCTTTTCAAATGTGTATTTAATTTATAGAGATCTAGAGTATCCAGCCCTAATAGAAGGAATGTACTCTATTAAAACAAAAATAAAAAATAAACATATCTTATGGTTCGTTAAGAATATTAAAAAAAATATGCATTATAGAAAACAAATAAAATACGGTAAAAGTTTTATAATACCTGTTGTATTTACGAAAATTCAGCCAGTGTTTCATATTTTTTAAAGGATGAACGTCTAAAAATGTATGTAAACCCTTTGCCAGTGTATCTAGAATGCTTTCGAGCGTGGTATTGAGTTATGTATGTAATGCACGACTCACGTTAACGGTACTTATAGTTGTTTACGCCAAATTAATTACACAAGGCGCCAGTAGCAGACGGGAGTGCTCAAAGGTACGATATTATTACTTCATGCATATAAAGTTTTAATAAGTACCTGAGTCTACGTAGTTATTACGGGTGAGTACCGTAGGGCGAGTATCCATTGCGAGGGACGACGCGACTTTACATAGATGTAGAACAAACGTCTAATTGAAATTATTAACATTCAAATGTTGTCTTGGCAACATTACAATACCAAACAGTGATAGCCTAGATTATTATATATCTAATAGAGAAGTGATAGAAAGCAGTTTAATACAGAATGACAATCTAATTTGCAATCTAATTTATTTATGAAGTATTAAACAGTAATAATGTTTTTAATTCTATAATATTTATAGAAGTAATAAAATTTTAACTGTATTTTTGATATAAAATGGCCACTGCACTCCATTAATACATGCAGCCAGCTTTAATAGTTTATAATGGCTCTCTTTACTATTCACATCAGAAAATAGCGATGTAAGCATAATTGGTGGCAGAGATAAGTAAGTGTGGTACCTACTCAGAGAATCCTAGGCAGTAAAGGACCGACTGAATCTAAAAAATTTATAGGGTTCCGATGTTAATATGAGGAATGCGTAAAATTTCGTTCTGAAGGTCTAGTGTTTTTCATCACATTAAAAAAATTGGAGAATACTCTTTCAATATTGACCGCGTAGTTGGGTCTAAGCTTATCCACGTATTATGGTTGTTGTGAGATGCGACAAAAGGAAACGGACTACAAGAGAATGGACTGCAGCGCCTTTCTAATAACAACTTTAAAAAAAAAACTGACTAAACTTCTCATCCGATTTAGTGTTGGTAAAGTTGAACGACATACCAGTAAGATGATATTAAAATGAATTAGTTAAGATGCGCGTAATAAAATAAACTGATCTGTCTTACTTAGTTTGAAGAGCTTCTCCTGCCCTACCTCAATTGCGTGCACTAACCCCGTCACCACCACTCCCAACACCACTACACTACACTAGGAAAGATATACCATCGTCGATAATACATGATATACTCTAATTGAGGCATCCTCAGGTGAAGTAGACTGCGGTAGCTGATCGCTAATTCAGAACGTTTTCATCATCAATATATGTAATGGATTTCCGCAAAGAACCGTCTCATTCTATTAAAACTTAGTAAGAGTTCAAGAACAACTCATCTGATGATTTGACCACATTTTCGCATCTATTATTTTAATTAAAACTATAATTATACTGATATTTTAAATTTTCTTCATACTTAATGTAATACATAAATATTTAATGCAACAAAGACACTTGAAAATATTATTTCGATCAATTTTAACTTGAAAATATCAATTCAATAAAAATCATGTCTTCGATTGAAGTACTTTTAACTTCAAGAGAAATTAAACAAGTCAAGCTTAAGTCATATATTTTGTATGCTCCTATATTATAAAAATTGTAAGTTTTTAATTTTGCGTAGTTAATGTACGTATAATATATGACAATTATAAAAACTAAAAAAAGAAATTAGAATTTTATAATTCATCCATTTATTTACCTCTTTCTTATTTCTTTTATTTCTTTATTATGTTCGAGGATTTACAAAGTTTCCTTTTTTATTTTTCTCTTTTGCCCCCATTGTAATGGGTTATTATAACGCAAGGCAGTAATTATTAATATTGTAATTAAAAGTTGCTAAAGAACAAAAAAATATACGTGCTGTAGCTGTACTCTAGATATTTGTTTGTCTGTTTAATTATGAATTATATTTAGACATAGACATTCATTATATATATATATATATATATATATATATATATATATATATATATATATATATATATATATATTGAGATAAAAAGCTCCATTATAATAAATTTGTAAAATGCATTAATTTTAGTAATTATAACTCGCACATCTTTCTGTTCTTGAATGGTTGCCAACTTTTTGAATAGTACTTTTTTGTAGTCGAAGTTTGATACGGATATACTGTAGTAAGGTAACAAAATAAAACGTATAGCTCACAATGACTACACCTTCGTCACAACCCTGTCATTCTCGTACATTATGTCATTCAACATTAAAAACCAATTAATTAAAACGTCACCGCACAAAGTAAGAGCCGATCACACGTGACGGGCAGTGGTGGAAACATAGAATTGGATAAAACGACGGCGGCGCCTTTCATGTGTCTCCTTTGGCTTTGATCGCACCGCTCCGACAATCCGCCCGACTACTTATCGGTTCAGATTTATTATGATTCGGAGGCTGTGGGCCTGAGGGAATTGCGGACTGTTCTTACTATACGTTAGCCCACCATTCATCCAATTCTTTATGTTTTTGGTATTATGAATATGCTACAGTTAAAACCACTTTTTAGATAGAACGCGTTTTCCTTAGTTGAAACTAGTTTTTACTTAATGCCTTTATTATAACTAGAATTAACTAATGCTCAAAATTGAATATAAGGTAAAACTAGTTCTTACTAGACAAAACGCGTTTTTCTGAAGCGAGTCAGTTAGAACCACTGACCTCTATATAGTATATATACAAGTACGCTGGACTGGCTACCATACAAAATGCTTCTGCCGATTTGAAGCGCCCTCATTATCCGTATCTGGAACTAAAATTGCCATAATATGCTAAAGTCTGTTGTGTTACTTAAATCGTATCTCTGTATTTTTAACTTTTAAACTAAAAATGAAAGTATTTTATGTGGTTTGATTATGTTTGATTTTAGTTACATAATAAGAATTATTTTTAGTAATAATGAGTGTGCTTAATATGTAATATTCCACAATTAAGCTAATTTACAGCTAATATTAAATAAATTAAAACTATTTGATAATATAGAGACTTAAAAATTTGTTACTAATTTTAGTGTAAACGTAGGGCGACTCACATGGCTGGCCCGAAGTGAAAGGCTGGCCCAAGGTGGCCAATCTGAGTGGGATTGTCGAGCTCGTGGGTGTGTGTTGTATAGGAGAGTCCTCTCTCTGTATCGCTGCAGCCGAGGTGGAGTCACAAGGGAAGAGGATTGTTGGTATGGCGATGTGTCACTCGACTATCCTCTGCTACTTTGGTGGGGCTGGGTGCTTCCGAGTGCTTAGTTTTTCCTGGCTCCATGGTCATCACATATCGGGCTCGAGGGGTCCGTTGTGCAGGTGGAGTAAGAGGAAGAGCAGTGCGACTTGTGTTCCTGGTGCAGCTTATCTAAGAAGGAAAAGGGGGAAGAGAAGTCTTCAACTAAGGAGGGGTCCTCACTGATGGGACCGCTGATGTGTTTGAAAGCGTTTCCGTGGCCTTGCTAATGTGTGGCAAAGGTCGAACACTATGGGGTTTTAGCAGGTGCGACTCCGATATAATTCATTTTGTCCCTGCGAAGCGGGTGTGCGTAAGCGTTTCCTCATTTGAAACCCGGAACAAAATCCGTTCTGTAGTTACGAATAAAAACATAGATAGAACAACGCAGCGTCGATCTTGGTTTTATATGAAGTATAAAGCTTGCGTCTAAGGCCTAGGCATTATATTAATATTATACATAAATAGAATGGATATACCGGGTAGGCCTGGGTATAGAATTTTTATCGATATATTTTTTCACATTGTCTTATCTCTGTTATTAGTACCGTGGACGTTCACTTATGCTGTCAGCGCCAAAATGGCGAAAATCAAATTGCCTCATTATGTCATTGTCACGGTGTATAGCCAGTCTTTATATAGAGGTCAGTGGTTAGAACTGTTGCGACCGAGGTTACAAGGCGATGCGGGCGTAAAAATAGTATGAAGAAAAAAGGACTTGTTTCAAAACCCATACCACATTCTGAAATGAACAGCCGTTGCCAAGTCGATCTTATCGACATGCAAACTCAAGAAGATCGAGGATTTAAGTTTATAATGGTGTATCAGGACCATTTGACAAAATTTGTTTTGTTGCGTGCACTGAAAAGTAAGAGAGCCGTGGAGGTGGCATGTCAATTGACTGATATATTTTTGACATTTGGTGCTACTTGCATCTTACACTCCGATAACGGCAGGGAATTTGTAAATTCTGTCAGCTTTCTGAGCTCGTTTCATTTTGGCCCGAGTGGAAGCTGGTCCATGGAAAGCCTAGACACTGTCAAAGCCATGGATCTGTTGAAAGGGCTAACCAAGACATAGACAAAATGTTGGCTTCATGAATACTACAAATTGGTCAAATGGTATTCGGAATGTACAGTTTATGAAAAAGCGGTCTTTTCATTCCGGTATTAAACAACCACCATACAAAACAATCTGTCGTATAGAACCGCGAGTAGGGATTATGACTTCGACTTTGCCTCGAGATGTTATTGAGAATATATGAGATGAAGATGATCTCAAAAATGCGTTAAATAAAATAAATATGACGGTGGAAACAGAGGCTGTAGCTAGTTGCAATGGACAGCATCAGATTATAACTGGAGCCAAACAAAAGGTCGCAGAAAGTTCATCCAAAACAAAAGAAGAATCGCCAACCGTAGCAGAAGTCAGTGAATATAATATTGAAGCTAAAGCATCTACGACTATAGAGCCTCTTGTGAATACCACCAAATGACAAAGACCTCGAAGTTGTAACAAATGTGAATCAAAATAATGGCATCCAGAGAAATAGCACATCAAAACTTTAAAAAAAAACAGGCTCAGAGAATGACATTGGTTTCGGATGCAATACACGTTGCAGTAGAAATCCGTGATAATGTAATTATACAAAGGAATGATCAGGGTTTTCACAAGATTGGAAC
This sequence comes from Parnassius mnemosyne, assembly GCA_963668995.1. Taxonomy (NCBI): domain Eukaryota; kingdom Metazoa; phylum Arthropoda; class Insecta; order Lepidoptera; family Papilionidae; genus Parnassius; species Parnassius mnemosyne. The sequence goes on from CAVLGL010000079.1 coordinate 19,124,197, forward strand.
GAAATTTGGAATGCTTGACAAATCATATTTCAGGTATGTACCTATGTATTGCTTAATTGTTTTATCATATAACTATTTCAATGTGCTTTTCAGGTAAGAATTCGACAAGTGCAAAGAAAAATGTTTGCATGAAGAAGGTGTTCCGAATACAAATTTAGTTACCTTTAAGAAATGTTGTTAAGGAAGCAGCCATAGGTTAGGCCAACAGATTTATGCGCTGCGTATGCCAGAAAGGACATATAACAATATATAACAAATAAAAAGGTGTCTCTGCATGAAAAATGGTTACCTTTGTAACTCAAAATACCACGATAGTTTTTCTTAAAGTAACAAGTAGATCCTCATCCTTTTTTAATTTTAAGGCTGTTTGATTATTTTTTATTGTATGTTAACAAATGTTCCTTAACAATCAATGTTTTTTTTTTTAAATTTTATGGTTGTGTTTTGTTGAAGTGTTCGATTATTTTATTTACTTTTAATTAATATTATTACCTTGGCTTTACTTTATGTCGATGTTCCCTAAAATGTTACTATAGTGTAAGATTTATATTTTTACTAGGAACATGTGTGTCCTAAATCTTTTTATTAAATATTTAGTAAGTAGGTATATCTTGTTTTCATTCCCTAATTAGTTTCTCTAGTGCTAGTTTTAAATAAAGCTCGGAGTGACAATCAGTTTTATCTGAAAATCAAATATATCAGTGGTAAATTCTAGCTTTGACTAGGTTTTTCTAGTTTTCACAAAGGCATTTAGTAAAAACTAGTTTTAGCTAGGGAAAACGCGTTCTATCTACAAACGGGTTTTAACTGTAATATATATATATATATATATATATATATATATATATATATATATATATATATATATAATAGAGAAAGCGTGTTAGAATAAATGAAATATAAACTATTATATATTATATTTTATAATTAATTTTTTTTTGGATAATATGTTTTACACACATAAAATACAAATCAATATGTAATAAAAATAGTGTTTAGAAGAAAGTTTTAAAATAACTTACCTTGAGGTAGATTCTTCAACTTAGGCTTTCATTTTAAATAATTTCCTAATAACATAATATATAATAGAATAGCGATCGTCATTTCTTTAACGGATTTTATGTATTTATTTATGTTTGTATCATGGAAACATGTGTATTTGATTATTTTTTCTTTTTCTCTTCATAAAAATTGCAACTGCCAACACTTTTCTTTCTCTTCCCGGTGACTGTCAGAGAATGCCACAAGGTATATATAAATTTCGCTCGTGAATTTTCATGAACAAAAGTGTTTAAAAATTGTAAAACTTATTGCTTTTTTTATAATTTAAAATAAATGTAATGTTTAAACAAACAATGTTAAAGTGTACTTCATTCTATTTTGTCTTAAAAAATGACGAATGGGAACCAGACGGAAAATTTGTAGCGGTAATAATGTTAATAATTATTGTGCTAATAATTGCTAGAACTGAAATATTTATCGGTAACTGTATAGCACATGACCTAGTGGTTAGTTGTGTTATTATTATCTCCGAGATTCTAATACTGATACTGATTTATCACTTACTTGTTCTTGTTTTTGTTAATTGTACTAATTAATTACTTACTTGCTTATAGAAACACGATACGTAACAGAATTTCTATTTCTACTAACCTATAACTATTCTTATTTCTAACAGTGGGATCACATAGATAATTCAGCCTATTTAGATAGCAAACTAACGTTCAAACTTAGCATTGTTTTTTCAAAACAATATTGTCTTTGAGTGTACGTTTACATCGTCATTGACGGTCTACATTTTTTGCCTCTACCAGCGCGAACCCCGGTAGCTGTTTGAAAGCTTTTGTAAAAAAAGACGACCGTAATTTCTTGCCCTGATACGAAGTGACTACTGATTTATTATTTATAAAATTGTTGACCTTGTCAAAAATTTATCTTTTTGTCTTATAACGTCCCATCGCTAATTTCGATGTAAGCAACCATTTACAGTAACACTAAAATTATCGTAAATAAATGTCTAATAAAATAAAAGTATGAGAAAAATATTTATACATTAAATAATTCACATATATAGAATGTTTGTTAATAATGCAGTAAGGAATGCATTCAAATTTATCCGTTATAACTAAATACAAGACACTTTTATTGATAACTACATTAAATAATTAAAAGGACAGTAGTTATAGATGCCGTAAAAAATTATTAAATCTGTTTACAGCCCCTAATAATTTTATGAGAAACGATTAAGCCGACGTATAAAATGGACTTTTGTAATGTTTATTGTTACGGAAAATAAGCTGTATAATAGTCTTCTGTACTAAATCGCTTTTAAAACGCCGTCCAACTAAATCATAATGGGATTGAATAATAAGCCGTGAAGATTTTGAATGATCTTAATGGTTTATTCTTCCGCCATGTTTGTGAGCGGTACTGCCTCTTCTTTTAGACGCCCTGATTTATCGTACGGATAGATAGCTAGATGTTGTACTGGGAGTCGATAAAATAAATTTAATGAGCCCCGGTCCTATCATATATCAGAGTCGGCATCATAAAGGTGGGTACCAACTGTCAAAGGGCTCATTGTGGCGGCATGGCTTTTAGATGGCATTTTTACAGGCAGCTACAGGCTTTGAAGGTTGACTGTGCCGCCCGTCAATTATATTCTACTTAACGCAGTGTCCATTGCACACCTGGGCTGGTTAAATTCTCGACTAGATCGAATAAAATTTTATTATTGCAAAACCCTTTAAAGTATTTGGAAAAAAGTATTGCTTTCAGGCATTGCTTATTTTAATTTTAACAAAAGTGAACTAGAGTCTCAGAATTTAGATATTTTACAGTTGATAGGTATAAGCTTTTTAAACATGCTTTTGAAATGGGAAAAGATTAAATAGTACAACTAGTAATCATTATTATTTACTATTTTTTTTAAAACTTTTTTATCAATAGAAATGTAAAGAGTTTGGATCAATTGAGAAGTTTTTGTTTAAATTTATATTGGTAAGTAATTAACATTTTAGGCCTACTTCATTTGTTTATTCCGTGCAACAACTGAAGCCATGATCGGTTCTTCATATTTATGAATTCGTGTTATATTAACATTTAGCTAAGTAATTTAAATAAGTATGTATTTATGTTTGTCTGTTAGTTTTTTTTTTATAAGATAAGGGTGAGAAACGAGAACTCAGTCCACCTGATGGTAAGTGGTTGCTGTGACATCTAAATCTATCCTCGATTACGAATCAAAATGCAGATGCGTTGACACCCCTGAGGACTAAGATGGAATGCCTCGTTTCCAGTAAAAAGGGTCTCCGGTTCTCTACACTCAATATACGAAACACTCTCTACACTCAATTTTACGCTGGTATTCTGTGAGAACGTGGTACTTCCCCGGTCGAGCCGACCCATTCGTGCTACAACTATACCAGTAATACAGCTGCAGCATGGCTCTACCACGTTAAAAAAAATTAGAATTATTCCAATATTATTTTAGAGCAACATCCTTGCCTGACCTTGATTCAAGTTTGAGGTAACTTGAATTTAAAGTGTGTTTATTTTAATAATATTTGATAAAATAGACAAAATTTATAACCTGATATTGTAAAATTTAAAATCATTCATTCATCCATCCATTACAGCCTATAAAAGTCTACTGCTAAACATAGGCCTTTCCCATAGATAGGTAACCTCATAGCTTTTTTTAAAAAAAAAAAAAACGTTACCCCCCACACTAGGATTTTCTCCTGTGTCGTGGGAGCAGTTTACAAACATAAATTGCACAAGGACAAACATCCAGACCCGGAACAATTATTTGTAGGCCATACAAATACTTGTTCCGTGCGGGATTCGAACCCGCGGCCCCCAGCGCAACAACTAATTGCTAAGCCACTGCGCCACGGAGCCGTCGCTGGCACCAAAGCACGGTCCTGAGCCACCTGCATCCATCGGCTTCCTGCATTTCTTACGAGGTCGTCAATACATCTCGTAGGGGGTCGCCCTACACTTCGCCTACCAGTACGAGGCTGCCACTCAAGAACCCCATCGGTTGTCGGTTCTTCGAGCTATATGGCCGGCCCACTGCCACTTCAGCTTACTAATCCGTTGGGCTATGTCCGTCACTCTGGTTTTACTGCGGATATCCTCATTTCTAAGTTTATCACGCAGAGAAACTCCGAGCATAGCCCTCTCCATAGCTCGCTGAGCGACCTTGAGCTTCCTCATAAGGCAGCAGTGAAGGACCACGTCTCAGATCCGTAAGTCATCACTGGCAACACGCACTGGTTGTATAATTTCGTTTTAAGGTTTTGAGGAATGTCTGACGAGAAGATGTGTAGTAGTTTCCCGAACGCTGCCCAGCCGAGTTGAATCCGTCGATTGACCTCTCGATCGAAGTTGGACTTACCTAGTCGGACTATTTGTCCCAGGTAAACATACTCGTCAACAACTTCGAGCTTAGTGCTCCCAACAACTACCGGCATAGGTGTGACATGGACATTGAACATAATCTTTGTTTTGTCCATGTTCATCTTAAGACCTATCCGTTGGGAGACACTATTGAGGTCATTGAGCATGGTGCTTAGATCCTTCAGCTATTCTGCCATTAGGACTATATCGTCGGAAAATCGAAGGTGAGTGATGTACTCGCCATTGATGTTAATACCGTATCCTTTCCAGTCCAGAAACTTGAAAACGTCTTCCAATGCAGCGGTGAAGAGTTTCGGGGATATAACGTCACCCTGTCTTACACCTCTCTGCAATTGGATAGGTTTCGTACTTCGGTTCTGTACTCGGATAGTCATCGTAGCCCTACTGTACAAGCACTTCAGCACTTCGATATACCAACAGTCAACTTGGCACCACTGAAGGGACTGCAGCACCGCCCAAATTTCGACGGAATCAAAGGCTTTCTCATAGTCCACATACGCCAGGCATAGTGGCAAATTGTACTCCTCGGACTTCTGTACAACTTGCCGAAGGGTATGTATGTGGTCTATGGTGCTAAAACCCTTTTGGAAACCGGCTTGTTCGGGAGGCTGGAAGTCGTCAAGTCTGTGCGCGAGACTTCAAGTACCGGTTTTACACCCGCTTTCAGAAGCTCCGCTGTAATTCCATCCTCGCCTGGGGCCTTGCCGTTTTTAAGGTGCTGGAGAGCCATTCTAATCTCGCTCAGACTGACGTCCGGGATATCTTCGGAATAGTGTCGGATAAGACTCGCTCTTGGATCGTTACTCACACTTGCGTGTGGTTCCAACGATGACGTGTACAGCTGTCCATAGAACCTCTCAATCTCAGGTGTCCCGGAACGATGCTGCCACACTCGGTCTTCAGCTTTGACAGTTGGCTTTTTCTGGCAGACAGGTCTCTGGCAAAGACTTTGGAGCCTTGGTTCCGCTCGATCGCTTCTTCAATACAAGCTGTATTGAAGTTGCGTAAGTCCCGCTGCATGCATTTGGAGATCTGTCTGTTCAGTTCCCTGTATGCTGTCAAATCTGTTGAAGAATGTAGCTTCATCTCCCGTCTAACAGCCATGAGATTAAGAGTGTGATCGGAGAGTTTTTGTGTTCTTCTGCGGTGGGTCTTGCAGAACTTAGCTCCGACCGCATGGACAGTTTCCACAAGCTTGTCATTCATATCGTCCACTTCATTGCAGTTTTCTAGGCACTGAAAACGGTTTTGTAACTCGAGCTGAAAGGTTTCAGGACTTTGGAACAGAGCACGAGAGGGACGGAGCGTTGACTTCATTAGACGAAACCTCTCCAACTTAACGTTTAGGTTCAGTGTGCCTCTAACCATTCGGTGATCGCTACCAGTTTTCACCCTCGCGATCACGGAGACATCACTGAACAGTTGTCGTCTGGGCGTCATAATGAAGTCAATCTCATTTTTTGTCGAACCGTCGGGGCTCGACCAGGTCCACTTCCTGTGGGGCCGCTTCTGGAAGAAAGAGTTCATCATAAAGAGTCCCTCTTTCTCCATGAAGTCGGCCAGCTGCTGGCCCCTTGGGTTCCGTTGCCCTATTCAGAATTTCCCTACTTTCAGCTCACCGTTCTCTCTTGTGCCTAGTTTTGCATTGAAGTCTCCCATTAACACCGTATATTGGGTTTTGGAGGAATGCATGGCTCTAGAGATATCCTCATACATTTGCTCCACCTACTCATCGGGGTGTGCCGAGGTTGGTGCGTAAACCTGTATGACCGTCAGCGAATACCGTTTGGTGATTCTGAGTATAAGGTACGCAACCCTCGTCGACACACTCTCTATCTTTACAACGTTGTTAACGAGAGACTTGTGGACAATAAATCCGACACGTCCTTGGAACAGATGGTCGCCCTCCCGGTGATAGAGCAAGTTGCCGAATTCGAGGATTACCTTGTCCTCCCCCTCTCTTCGGACTTTGGGTAATCCTATAATATGCCAGCGTAATTTGTCTATCTCTTCTTCGAGCTCCACGATCTTCTCGTCAGTCCTCAGGGTGCGTGCGTTGTATGTTGGCAGGTCTAATCGTCTAAGGTGGCAACCGAACCTCCACCGGAGATTCTTAGCACCCCCTGCCCCGCCGTTACCATGGTCGCTACCGTAGCCAAGAATAGCGGGGCCGCCGGGGACTGGGGGCCGTCTCTTTGTTACACTCTTCATAGGGGGTATTTGCCATAGTTGACACGCTTGGCGAGCGGGTTGGCAACCGCAGTTTTTTTTATTGTAATTTCGGCTACTATCAGGAAGATGCTGCTACACATCTCCTGCCTGTTTCCCTTTGTCGCCTTTTACGGCACCCACGGGACGATATGGGGTAGTAGATATTCTTGACCGCCACTATACGGCTAAACCACTCTTGGCCATAAACCACTTTAAATAATTTGAGGCTTAGTTCTCCAATTATCAAATTTCAAAGTATGCTGTCATGTAACTAAAATGTTAAAATGATGTCAATAGATGATTCTATACGTGGCAGAGCCATGCTGCAGCTATATTATGGTTGTAGCACGAATGGTTCGGCTCGACCGGGGTGGGACCACGCTCTCACAGAATACCAGCGTAAAATTGCTGCTATGTTTCGTATGGTGAACGTAGAGAACCGAAAACTCTTTTTACTGGAACCGAGGCATTCCATCTTAGCCCTCATGGGTGACAATTCTTAATCAAGGATAAATGTAGATGTCTATGGGCTACAGCATCCACTTACCATCAGGTGGACTGTGTGCTCGTATGTCACCATTATTCTATAAGTAAAAATCAATAAATGTTTAAATGTGAACAGTTAAGCTACTAAGTAGTAATTAAGCATTTAAATTTAATATTTATTACACATAATTTGCACAGCGGGAGCCTACACTACGTGCCTTAAAATGCACTCAATTTTTTCTGTGTGCGGTGGCGGTGTAAGAGAGAATTCATTTTTTTGTTATTCGAAGGACGACCGCACCACATCGCTTAGTGATCTCAGTACGCCGCGAGTCCTGTTAGTCCTAGGCTCGAAACCCAGATGGAGTCAAAGTTCCTGTAAAAATAAAAATAAATTGTTTGTTTTCGATTATAGTTATATAATAATTGTTTCTGTGTGACACTTCTTGTACTATTATTTAAACTGTGGTGACACTGTATCAAAGAATATAATAGTACTATAACTGTATCTATATCTATAATAAATAAAATATGCAAAAAAGAAGAACCACGAAAGAAGAAGCGATCTCTATCAGGCAACTATAGTTAAGTATTACAGCTGGCTTGGTTACTTAACCAAGCCAGCTTTTACCTAAAAGCAGTAAGTGCGTACACTCTAATTATTCAGTACTCTAGATTGACGCTGTACATTGACGGAAATTGGCCAGGTGGGCATCAACAGTAACCTCCGATAATACGTGTACGGGCGCTAAGAATGCCTATAATAATTAGTGTTATTACCTACCTAGTGTAATTACATATGTAGCAGCTACCCGTCACAATTGCTCAGCTTCGGCCACCAAATAGCAATGCCTGCATTCTGTGTTCCTGTCTAAAGGTTATATATATAGGCCAGTATTACTACAGACTGCGAGGCAATACATCTCACTCCTCACAGGTAGGGTTACCAGATGAAAAAATTAAAAGTCCGGAGAAGAGGCCTGATTTCCATTTAAAAATCCTGAGATTTTTTTACAGTTTGAGAAGTAAACCTTACTTAAAAAGGTATCTTAAGGCCGGCCACATACATACGGAATTCCGCCACACACGTACGGTAGTTTTCCGTTCGATATTTTGCGGGAAAAACGGAATTCCGTTTGTGTGTGGCCAACCGTTCGAAATTCCGAAACGGAATCCCGAAACGGAATTCCGTATGTATGTGGCGAGCCTAAGTATGATAAAACTGTTTAAGTACCTACTTGGATAAATCAGTTTTGATTTTAATTGTGGAATTATTACCAAAGGAAAATTATTTTTAGTTTGTTTAATATTTTATTAAAGAGATCTTTAAAATGTAAGCTGTATTATATTGAAAGTTCTAAAAACCCTGAGATATGGTAACCCTACTCACAGGTAACAACACATGTGTATGCTTCTTTGTTTGAAGTACCATCAGGAGAATTGTAAGTTCGTTTGTCACTTGTTTTATTTTTAAAAAAATCCTTGAGTTTATGATTTGATGCGCTTAGTGAAGATTTACCGCCGGTGGGTGTTCTTCAAAAATACTTTTCCAATTTATCAAACGTTACTAACGTTACGTATTTAAGACATATATTTCGTTTATAAAAGAGAAAAGACTAAAAATATATAAATATCTACTGTAATAAAAAATACAAAAGAAATTGAAAGCATAAATATCTTTCGTAATTATTCTTCGCGTTAATTTTTAAGGATGTTGTAAAGTTATGGCCCACAGAGTACAAAATTAAGACAGCTGTGTTTGCAGACGAAAAGTTTTAAAATACGTAGTTCAGATATCTTGTTTCGTTATTGTTTTATAATTAAATGCTCAAGAAAAATATTATTGGATACTGGTATCTGGTATTAATGATTACATTACAGTTATTTATACAAACCTTTTTAATGTTTCTATTTATTAAATATATTAAAAATAATGTTATTTATATAAAAGTTTGTTGTTTTTGTAAATAAAAATAAATTATTTTATTACGACCTTTATTGTAAGTAGGTCAGTAATTTATGACGGCCATAAAAAAAAACTTAAGCCTTAAAGCCTTTAAAGATTTTTCTTATAAATGTATACACATTTTATAATAGGTGTACATAATGAAATATTTATTGCAAAAGTAATAATTAAACTTACCATAAAAACAAAACCCGAATTTAAATACTGAAAAAAAAATTCCACTTTTGGCCATAGTCATATTTTTTTTATTACTGTTGCTGAAGTGCATGTACTGAACTCATTAGAACCTGTATATAAATTTGAAATGTAAACAATTTTGTAATGCAGGCGCCGCGCCAGTCTCAAAGTGTAGGCCAAAAGGAGAAACAGATTTAATTGAGGTGCAAAATGTTTAAAAGAAACACACGTGGACTCGCGTCGTTAACTCATAGGGGCTCCCGGGGGCGCTGTTGACAAGTGGGGGGTGCGCGGTCGGCGCCCGCGCTGCTCGCGTGGCCCTCTCGCCTGAGTCACGCGCTTCGTAATGCTTGCATAATAATAATGACGGATGCCGATCGCGCGGCGGCGCCTTTGATCCGCGGCGCTTTTGATCTCGCTGCCGGAGCCGGTCCCGCCGCCCCTGCCGCACAAACGAGCTGTACGCCTCTTACCTTTATTCGGTCCGACGCCGCGCATCAAGTCGTTGGGCCCTTCGCCCTCGCTCTAAATAGAGGCTTTATTTTGTAAACAGGGAGCGTAGCGCTACCGTGCGCGGCAGTGTTGAGAGTAGAGTCTTTGGTAGAGTCGTTAGTATGGGGTGTGCAAGCTCGCAGGGCGCCACGGCGCATCGGCCGCGATGATTGCGCGTCTGCGCACCGACTGGCTCACATGGACCATATCCATATGTGTACGCATCTAATTCTTACTATGTGAAACTCTGTTGTGATTAGTCCATTATCATTTGTGTTTGTTTTCATTGTGCGTGTATTTTGTTTTGTGTGCAAAGTGGCTTCGTTTGTTTGTATATAATTTTTATTTATTTACTGAAAATGAAATTGCGATACCCAGAATTGAGCATCGCTTTAAGTATGTATAGAAAATAGTGTGTCATTTGGATAGTTCAAAATGTTGTCGATATGGCCAAAGTAATTTCACATAAGAAATTTTACAATTATAAATTTATAATCTAATACTTGAATACAACAATCAGAAAATGTAATGGACCACTTTTCAGCCGACTGACTTCAAAAGAAGGGGGAGGTTCTCAATTCGACTGTATTTTTATGTGTGTTACCTCAGAACTTTTTTCTAGGTGAACAGATTTTGATGATTCTTTTTATTTTTTATTTGAAAGCTGATGCTACTCAAGTGGTTCCATACAAATTAGATCAAGAAGACCAGTAGTTTTTGAGTTATCCTTATTAATGCGTATTTAATTGACTTCGACTACATTGATAATATTCTCATTTTATTTATATTGAAGTCAGTTATACAAAATGTTTTAATTTTACCACTTGTTCATAGTAGTTAGTAGCTATTGAGTAGATTTTATCACTGGTTCTCATACATTTATTCAACGACAATTTGCTAATCGAATAGGTTTTTTTATACAATATATTAAACATACTTTATTTTTATGCCGACTTCCAAAAAGGAGTTAGTATTGTACTCAATTCGACTCTATGTTTTTTTTAAATGTGTGTTACCTCATAACTTTTTACTGGGTGAACCGATTTCGACGATTCTTTTTTTATTTGAAAGCTGGTACTTCTCGTGTAGTCCCATATGTTTTAATTTGATCATGGTCAGACCAATAGTTTTTGAGTTATTCTTAATAACTTATATTGAAGTCGGCTGTACAAATTTTTAATTTTTAATTATTTATGGGTTGATCGAAGCGTATGTACTATGTAAAGTATTAAGAGCTATTGTGATAGCCGTTTCTATTTATTCATTAATTCATTTCGGCCTATCAAAGTCCCCTGCTGAACATAGGCCTCCTCATAGAATGCTTCAGGTTGATGGATGATGTTTTTTCAAATTCTTTATTGTAATATCTTACAACTAAGATAACAATGGCCGGACTTAATGCCTATCGCCGTTCTCTACCAGTGCCGTAGCGTGGTGAGCTATTGTGGTGGGTGTTTGTAGGTATTGTTATATAATGATCTCTAAAAATATAATATGTGTGATGTTTTAGGAGGATGATTGCCATAGTTGCCACGCTTGGCAGGCTGCTTGTCAATCGCAACTGTTTTGAAGTTGTTACTCGTATTAGGTAGAGATTTTCGTTACATATACAAAAAAAATATCAGAATATCTTAACTTGGGTTAAGTATTGAGAAAAATTATATTTAAGATTATATAAAAAAAATATTATTTAAGAGAAAAATGATATTCTAGTGCAATCTGTGTAGAGCAGAAAATGAGATACGCGGTTTCTTTCGAGTTTAAATATATTAATGTTATTCACATGGTAGGATGTATACAGACTCGTCTCTCATATCAATCATTTGTTTCTTCTTCGAAAGAATAGTTTGCGAACCGTGTAAGGAATTTTATATCGAATAATATTCATGATATTAAACTTAAAATGAACGTTCAATAGAATTTTAATAGCGACCTTTGAAAGAAACATTTTATTTTATTTGAAACATTACACCGTCTTGGATATTAATCCTTAGTAAATGTTAATATATATATATATATATATATATATATATATATATATATATATATATATATATAATGCTATTTTGGTCATAAACCAGTGCTTGAAGACAGCTCTATGGCACAGTGCTTATCACTGAGTTGGGGCGCTCAGGGCCGCGGTTCGAACCCGCACGGAAAAAATATTTGTATGGCCTATGAATAATTGTTCCGGCTCTGGATGTGTGCCCTTGGGCAATTTATGTAAGTAAGTAAACTGCCTCCACGATACAGGGGAAAATCCTAGTATGGGGTAACGTTTAAAAAAACTTGAAAAATAATTCCACCTAATATCTGAAGATGGTAAACCACATTGACGTAGCTCAAGAAAATCCTATTCACGCTTGTCTTAAATACAGACATATTGCAATCAGATGGAAAGACAACCACAACTTCGCATTACGAACGACTAAGCAAACCGTTTGATTCGAACCGGATACTCGCCGAGCGTCCGGTGTTAATTTAACATCATTATCACCACACACAGGTATAAGTTTCTCAAATATCAAATGAATATGATGCCTGTTTAATTCATCGTTAATTATCAAGCATATAACAAAACGAAACATTTAATATTTAGATATTGTAATATGAAATATAATTAATATTCACAGTCATAATGACCATCATTTCTTTTTGCAGCTGAAAAAATCTTAGAAACTGGTCACACTGCGAATATATTGTAAAATATTAATTAGCATCTCCGTTATTTTTACTCATCAATTGAAACAGTTTTATCTTGCAGCTGTCAGAGCCATGCACGCACGTGGTAGAGCCATGCTGCAGCTATATTAGTAGTATAGTTGTAGCACGAATGGGTCGGCTCGACCGGGGATGGACCACGCTCTCTCAGAATACCAGCGTAAAATAGCAGCTTAATGCTGCTGTGTTTCGAATGGTGAGTGTAGAGAACCGGAGACCCTTTTTACTGGAAAAGAGGCATTCCATCTTAGTCCTCACGGGTGACAACGCATCTGCATTTTGATTCACAAACGAGGATAAATGTAGATGTCTATGGGCCACAGCAACCATTTACCATCAGGTGGACTGTGTGCTCGTTTGTCACCCTATCCTATAAAAAAAAAGAGCACGTTAAAATATCGAGACAATAATTGTAATGAGATTTAAGTTCTATATCTATTGATTAATTTAGATATGGTGATGAAAATGTCCTAGTTAATTTGTTACTAGAACACCACATTAATTACACAAGCACGGAAACACACATATCTACGATCTGAGATTAGGTTAGATTACCTAAAATAAAACGCAGTTTCAGATCAGATCCAATGAGATTAAAAATCAAATGTACTGCAAGAGACAAGGGGTCAGTGAGATTCGAAAACGAACAATTTGTGTATTTCACAAAAATGTTAGTTAGTATTCGAAATCAAGACCTGCAGCGTACTAGCCATTAGCTACTTTGACCCTTGGGTCACGCCACGCGGTCGTCACGTATTTATAGGACTGGTAATAAATGCTTGTAATAATAACTTTAATATAAAGGAAATAAATTTACATTAATTACTATAACTCACTTCAGTATAACGTAATGTTGTTTGTTTTTATTTTTTATTACATAATATAAAACATGGTTGTTGATATAATACCAATATATGGTCTTTTATTTTTATCAAATAATTTTGAAACTGATAATATAGGTAGAATGAAGTGGTATTTGACATCGAATTTACGGTAATCTTGGATCAAATGGTGTATAACGTATATATATACCAATTACTATTATTGTTAGGTGGTAGGAAACCTTTCATGCCTACTGAAACGCATTCCATCTTAGTTCTCTGAATGCGGGCTGATAATTTTCTGCTCACCAGATATCGCTAGTTGACAGTGAGGTAAATTTTTTTGTTACACAATGTGATCTAATTGAGAAGTTGGTTTCTAATAAAAGTTTATCAGTTTCTAGAGTATTATATTAATACACAAAACAATCCGTCAGTGGTTCGCTCTTTAATTTTTTGCATATTTTTAACTATTTTTTTAATTTTGCTTCTTTTATGTATATCTGTGGTTTGGTTTATTTATTTTTAATCTTAATAATATAAAATATGGTCAATAGTACAAAAAGAAACAATGACCTTTACATTTTCCGAACAACTTAACTTCCCCGCTATGATATCTGTCAAATATTATACCTCACTTTCTAGTGGCGCCGCCCTGGTGGCAGAAAAATTCCTGGATGCCCTCATTGATAACACATCTTTATTTTTTTTCAAGTTCTTTACAAGGACAAGTTACGTGTTGCTACTTTCACCAGCCTTATTGTTCAAGCTACAAGTAGTTAAATTATGTTTGTGTATATATAATATACATGTATTGCAAACAATAAACATTGTATGTACATATACCGTTTCTTGTCTATGTACGAGTACATACAACAAACGGTATTGTATAGTTATTTAGTAGTATAGTTGTAGCAAGAATGGGTCGGCTCGATCGGGGAATGACTTCGCTCTCACAGAATACTAGCGCAAATAACAGCTTAATGCTGCTGTGTTTTGTATGGTGAGTGTAGAGAACCGGAGACCCTTTTTACTGGATACGAGGCATTCCATCTTAGTCCTCAGGGGCGACAACGCATCTGCAGTTTGATTCTTAATCATGGATAGATGTAAGATGTCTATGGGCCACAGCATTCTATAAAAATGATAAGTTTTAGAATACGGCAATGATATAGTTAACATAATTGCAATTTAAGATCTAAATTAATAAAAAAACATAAATTAGTATAAATATATATCTAGTAAACAAGAAAATAGAATAAAAGACTATTATTTCGATTCACATCGATATTACCACTGCTTTGTTATAGTCAATAACAGACGTTGTTAACTACGCAGGAAATATTATCAAGTCATAAGGGTTAGTGTAAACACAGATGCTTTTATTATCTTCGCTTTCGTTGTATTTGATGTATCCCGTTCGCGATAACATCATATGCAAAGATAGATCACAATGCAAGCAAAATGACTTACAAAATCGAAATATTTATTTTGGGGAGTTTATACAAATAACAAGGTTTACTAATTGGTAAGGCTCCTATCTTAACTACTTGCTTCTTACCTACTTTTGCCGCCAAATGGTGGTGCTAACACTGCTGTGTTCTAGTGTAATGGGTTTTTAGAGAGCTTGTATAATTACAGGGCTGTGAAGCATTGTATTTTAGTCCTCTGAGTGATTCGTTGCCTCGTTGGTCTAGTGATCGTAAACGCGATTGCTGATCATGAGCGTCTGGGTTCGAATCCATGGTCGGGCCAAAATCAGTTATTGTGATATTTTAAGTTTTCCATACGAAAACAAATGGATCACTAAATTCGAAACTCAAATACACAAGCCTAAGTTTGAAATAAATTTGAATTTGGAATTCCTAACTAAATGCTAGATATTTGAGATCAAAGTGGCCAGTACGACAAAACGCCATTTCATATGTAAGGACATAATTTTAAACAAAAAATGTAAAGGTGACAAACACATCCCATTTGATGGTAAGAGATTTCTATGGCTCATTGACACCTTACCTTAAAACATGATTGAAATGCTTTGTCGCCAGTAAAAAGTGTCTCTGATTCTCGTTACTCGCTACAAGAAACACAACATTATTCTTGCTTGGGCTTATTTTCTGTATTGGGCAGTACATGGCACGGATCTTAACCTGTAGAAGTATTGCTAGTATTGCTATTGAGTATTTCATTGTGCAATTGGGGACACCATGTTTTCAAAAACGAAACATATAGTTGTAGTACGAATGGGTTGACTGGACCGGAGAAGGGCCACGCTCTCACAGAATATCAGCTTGTAATGGTAATTTAGTGAGACTGCGTTTCGTATGGTGAGTGTAGAGAACCAGAGAACTAGAAACGAGGCATTCTATCTTAGTTCTCAGTAGTGATCTGCATTTTGATTCTTAATTGAGCGTAAATTTAGGTGTCTATGGGTCACAGCATCCAATTACCACCAGGTGGGCTGTGTGCTCATTTGTCACCCTTATACTATAAAAAAGGAAAATCCCATTGCAACAGTAAATAAGTATATTAATATTAAACAGATTTTTTTAGTGTGAATTTAGTAGAATCTGAAACGAAGATATATGAGGTAGAACTATAGTACCTAACTGCTCAATGGATCAGTAATTTGAATTGGTAATAGGCCGAAAAAAAAATCGAAGTATCAACAACAGATGGTTGGATGGATATCATTGAGCGGATTGCAAGCTGACGACCACCAGATTTAGTGAAGATCTGGTACGACATGTAGGCAGTCGATGGATACCAGTGGCTTAGGTTTAGGACCGTGATCTGTAGCATTCCTTTGCACATACACCTCCTATGTACTTGTAATACAATAATACAAACACTCACTCCTGTCACCCAGAGGGGTAGGCAGAGACTACGGACTTCCATTTTGCGCGATCCTGACACACCTTTCTCGCCTCCTTTACATCCATATATTTACGGATACACGCTCGTCGGTTAAGGGTACTCATAATAGGGGTACTCCTAAACGTACTTGTAATGAATTGTAAGTATTGTATTTAAATAGGAATGAAAATAAATATAAAGCGATTTAGATATTTTCAAAAATATAAAACTATTTTTAACTAAAATATAGTTTTATTAATGTGTAGCGTTCGTATAAATATAAGAATTTATAATTGTTTTAAAGCTTATGTATGAATGAAGCCTTACTCTTTGCGCTTTTGAGTAAATGAATTTAGAGACGTATGAGTATTTGTTTCAATGAGGTTGTGGTGATGTAATCTGCAATATTGATTCCGAACAACAGCTAATTTAATTAGATAAGAATGCATGTAGAGATACTCAAATAACACTTATAAATTAAACCAAAGATTTGGGGATATTATAGGGTGAGAGATGGATTAAAAATACGAAGACCAAAACGTAATTAAAGACGGAGTGGCCTTTTAATCAAGCCACGTTGCAGCGTCACGAATGAGTCGGCTCGACCGCGTAAAGACAACACACATTCTGTGCTGTCAGCGTGAAATTTAAGCATTATGCTGCTATGTTTCAAATTCAGGCATTCCATTTTAGTGTGCAGGGTTGACAGTGCATTTTGATACATAATCGAGGATGGATATTGGTGTCTACGGACCACATGAATTACTTACCATCAAGTAATTTCGTTTGTCGGCCTTATTTCTACATAAAAGAATTATTTTTATATTTATGTCACAAATAAATTCAACGTACGAATACATGTTGAATTTTATACTACTCGTGAAGTATGAATTATTTATATTAATTGTCGGCTTATATACTAGTAATTGTTCACTGTGCTAATAATGAATAAGTGTACGTTTTTATAGGTGATTAATTAAATAACTAATGTATAAATAAATATAATATTAAATATTATATATGAAAACCTAATGAAAGAATAGTGGCTCTTTTTTAAACGATTACATTTTTGATGTTTTCTTCTTTGTTCGAGATGTTAGACAATCAGCGCTAATTGAATTTCATCAAAAAACAAGTTAAATCACCGTTTAATTCTCCGGGTAATTCTAACATGTTATTTTAAAATAAAATAAAATGAATTTATTTCAGACTTTTGATCCATAAGAGAGTTAGTACAAAACTACAACTACAACTACACTGTGACATTAATTTAAATATTAATTATTTTGTACGATAAATCCGTGTTTTAATAGTGAGAGTAGTCTATATCAAGTCGTGATTCCCAGGTTCAAATCTTACGCAAAGTTAGAGTTAGAGTGGAAGACTAGAACTAAGTTAAAACTTGCTAGGCTTATCTTCTATGAAATACATAACGCTAAAGCGGTATGTTTTGTCACAAACATTTCTTGAACCCAGTACCTTCAAAGTACCTATGCTAACTATTATGATAAAAACATCGGTTCGGGGGAGGTGAAAATAAAAAGGTGCTTTGATATCTCCGTTTATACTTGCGGCACTTGTTTTATATACTCTGTAGCAACTTTCAGCACTATTAAAAAGTTACCCACCGTTAAGTGGCACTGAAGGTTATCCGCTACACGATATCATCCCGTGGGTTTCGGAAAAGGCGACAAAGGGAAACATACCAGGAGATGGGCAGCAGCGTCATCCTAATAACAACTAAACGTAAAAAAACTAAGGTTGCCTAACCGTCTGTCGAGCGTGGCAAGTATGACAAAACAGAAGTAAAGCTTAGCTCAGGAGTTCTCAAACTTTTAAGGTATTGAAACCCTCACCAAATTCCTTTGATTTTTGGAACCCCACGTCAAATGTTTACATATTATAGACACTGCAAATTAAATATTATAATATAATTCCCTTTAACTACTTACGTATCTTTATAACAGTAACAGTAATGGGTTTTCCTCATCACATATTTTGTGCTAATTCTGAATTCTGAAATTATTTAACAAGCAAAAATAAATAATTTTGCGGGACCCTGGTGACATTTCCACGGAACCCACTTTAGGAATATCTGGCTTAGCTACAGACCTACATACATCCATTCGTGGTGCAGTCATAATATCCTTCAGCACGAGTATACCACGTAACGGACACATACCATACACAAACATACATAAAAGTAATTTATATAACTGAAAGACGAACGAACTTACAGTGTACCTGATGGTTAGTGGCTACTGCACTTTGGTCACTTGCAGCCAACTTCAAGCAAAGATGGCTACAGATGCGTTGTCTTCTATGAGGACTAAGACGAATTGGGGGGGGGGGGGCACCTACGCAGCTCCTAGAAGTAAAGGAGTTCTACCACATTAATAATAGCGTAATATAGTTATTGTACGTTGAATTTTTAACTACTACAAGAACATGCTTGACTCCACCTTGAACGACGTATATGTTGTAATTTATTGTAAAAAAGAATCTAAAATTATTCCATTTTTTTTATATCCGATTTGACAACCGTTACAACCACTTACAATTTCACCGCTGAACATAGGCCTCATAGGGAGGGATGTTATGTTTTTATGTAATCATATCTTTATATGGTACAGTAATGAGGTTGTTTACTTAGCATTTAAACAAAACGATTAAAAATTCCTTCTTTGACAATAAAACCCAAATTATTTATATATTATCTAGATTATTTGATCTTAAAACTTTATATACGTTTCAGATCGTATTTTGTGCTGCCAGCGAAAGCGTCACGAGGCGCGACAGTTTGAGGCTCACTTGGTTGACAAACAGTTCACTTACATGCAACGATGGGACTTATGCAGGGTAAGAAAAGCAGCAGTTATAATCACAATATGTTATATTATGCTGGGTAAGAAATAGCAGCTGTTATTGTCAAAGTATGTTATATTATGCTGGGTAAGAGACAGCAGCTGTTATTATCAAAGTATGTTATATTATGCTGGGTGAGATACAGCAGCTGTTATTATCAAAGTATGTTATATTATGCTGGGTAAGAGATAGCAGCTGTTATTATCAAAGTATGTTATATTATGCTGGGTGAGATACAGCAGCTGTTATTATCAAAGTATGTTATATTATGCTGGGTAAGAGATAGCAGCTGTTATTATCAAAGTATGTTATATTATGCTGGGTAAGAAACAGTAGCTGTTATTATCAAAGTATGTTATATTATGCTGGTTAAGAGATAGCAGCTGTTGTTATCAAAGTATGTTATATTGTGCTGTGAAAGATACAGCAGCTGTTATTATCAAAAAATGTTATATTATGCTGTGAAAGAAACAGCAGCTGTTATTGTCAAAGTATGTTATATTATGTTGAGTAAGAAACAGCAGCTGTTACTATCAAAGTATGTTATATTATGCTGGGTAAGATACAGCAGCTGTTACTATCAAAGTATGTTATATTATGCTGGGTAAGATACAGCAGCTGTTATTATCAAAGTATGTTATATTATGCTGGGTAAGAGACAGCAGCAGTTATTATCAAAGTATGTTAGATTATGATGTGAAAGTAACAGCAGCTGTTATTGTCAAAGTATGGTATATTATGCTGAGTAAGAAACAGCAGCTGTTATTATCAAAGTATGTTATATTATGCTGGGTAACAGATAGCAGCTGTTATTATCAAAGTATTTTATGTTATGCTGAGTAAGAAACAGCAGCTGTTATTGTCAAAGTATGTTATATTATGCTGGGTAACAGATAGCAGCGGTTATTATCAAAGTATTTTATGTTATGCTGAGTAAGAAACAGTAGCTGTTATTGTCAAAATATGTTATATTATGAGCATTGAGCATCTAAAGCATACCGGGGTCCACCTGTCCAGAGTTCTTGCCATTTTATATACATTTTGTACAGGAAATGCGTACTTACTAGTAGAGATGATGAGGACTGTGGTGGTACCGATTGTGAAGAGTAAAACTGGTGCCCTAAGCGACACGAGCAACTACAGGCCCATGTCTCTAGCCACAGTTGTTGCTAAAGTTCTTGACGGTTTGCTTAATACGCAGCTTGACCGGTATGTAACCACTCATGACAATCAATTTGGTTTTAAACCGGGACTATCTACTGAGTCAGCTATCTTGCGTTTAAAGCAAACTGTCAAGTATTACTCCAAAAGCAGCATAGCTATTTATGCCTGTTTCCTCGACCTCTCAAAGGCGTTTGACCTAGTTAGTTATGACATGTTATGGCAAAAATTAAGAACATCTCAATGCCTCTGGAACTGACAGAAATCTTCAAGTACTGGTAGTACCAGGTCAACATCGTTCGATGGTCGGGTGCTCTGTCGGAGCCATACAGGTTGGAGTGCAGGATGAGGCAGGAGGGTTGACCTCGCCAAAGCTCTTAACTATCTCACTATTGTACCTGTACGTGAGCGCACTGATACTCAGCAGCACCCGTGTCGGCTGCCATATTGACGGTATTTGTATTAATAATATTAGTTATGCCGACATGGTACTGCTGAGTGTCTCGGTGTGTGGTCTATCTAGGTTGCTGGGAGACTGCGAGTGTTACGCGCTGAATCACGGGTTGCTCTATAACGCAAAAAAGAGTGAATGCATGGTCTTTCGGGCCAGCGGGCGAGGCTGCTCGGAGACTGTTCCACTTATTAGACTGAACGGTTTCGAGTTAAAAAGAGTCGAATAGTTTAAATATCTCGGAATTATCGTGGCCCCTGACCTGAGGGAAGATGCGGATATCGATAGGGGAGTAGGGAGTTGTCTGTGAGGGCCAATATGATCGCCCGCAGGTTTGCTCATTGCACGGGGGCCGTCAAAATAACTCTTTTTCAGAGCTTTTTGTACGTCCCTGTGGCCAGCCTGTGGGTGTCACATACCCAGAAGCAGTAAAACGCACTCCGTGTGCATAATAATATTGCGTTCAGGGTGTTGTTGGGGCTGCCCGGGCACTGCAGCGCGTCAGGGATGTTCGCCGACAACCGTGTCGACTGTTTCTACACAAGGATGCGAAAGCGGCGCACATCTCTGGGGACTACCTCCAACACCATCTTGAGCGTATTTGCGAACAGGTTTGATTTTTTATTCCATGATGTTATATGGACAAACACACAAATGACTTAGAGGCAGACATATTATGATTATTATAATAATGTTAAATGGTGTTTTGTTTTAATTGTTGTTTAATAATTTTAATTAAATATAATTAAATTTTATTTTAATTTAATTCATATGTAATTCAAAATTTAAACTTCATTTTAAATGTACTACTGTAACTATGATCTGATGGATTGAAATAAATGATTATTATTATTATTATGCTAGGTAAGAAACAGTAGCTGTTATTATCAAAATATGTTATATTATGCGGGGTAAGACACAGCAGCTGTTATTATCAAAGTATGTTATATTATGCTGGGTAAGAAACAGCAGCTGTTATTATTAAAGTATGTTATACTCGTATTATGCTGTGAAAGAAACAGCAGCTGTTATTATCAAAGTATGTTATATTATGCTGAGTAACAGATAGCAGCTGTTATTATCAAAGTATGTTATATTATGCTGGGTAAGAAACAGCAGATTTTATTATCAAAGTATGTTATATTATGCTGAGTAAGAAACAGCAGCTGTTATTATTAAAGTATGTTATACTCGTATTATGCTGTGAAAGAAACAGCAGCTGTTATTATCAAAGTATGTTATATTATGCTGAGTAACAGATAGCAGCTGTTATTATCAAAGTATGTTATATTATGCTGGGTAAAAAACAGCAGATTTTATTATCAAAGTATGTTATATTATGCTGAGTAAGAAACAGCAGCTGTTATTATCAAAGTATGTTATATTATGCTGAGTAACAGACAGCAGCTGTTATTATCAAAGTATGTTATATTATGCTGGGTAAGAAACAGCAGATTTTATTATCAAAGTATGTTATATTATGCTGAGTAAGAAACAGCAGCTGTTATTATCAAATTATGTTATATTATGCTGTGTAAGAGATAGCAGCTGTTGTTATCGAAGTATGTTATATTATGCTGGGTAAGAAACAGCAGCTGTTATTATAAAAGTATGTTATATTATGCTGGGAAAGAAACAGTAGCTGTTACTGTCAAAGTATGTTATATTATGCTGGGTAAGAGACAGCAGCTGTTATTATTAAAGTATATTATATGTTGCTGGGTAAGAAACAGCAGCTGTTATTATCAAAGTATGTTATATTATGCTGAGTAAGAAACAGCTGCTGTTATTATCAAAGTATGTTATATTATGCTGAGTAAGAAACAGCTACTGTTATTATCAAAGTATGTTATATTATGCTGAGTAAGAAACAGCAGCTGTTATTATCAAAGTATGTTATATTATGCTGAGTAACAGATAGCAGCTGTTATTATCAAAGTATGTTATATTATGCTGGGTAAGAAACAGCAGATTTTATTATCAAAGTATGTTATATTATGCTGAGTAAGAAACAGCAGCTGTTATTATCAAAGTATGTTATATTATGCTGAGTAAGAAACAGCTGCTGTTATTATCAAAGTATGTTATATTATGCTGAGTAAGAAACAGCTACTGTTATTATCAAAGTATGTTATATTATGCTGAGTAAGAAACAGCTACTGTTATTATCAAAGTATGTTATATTATGCTGAGTAAGAAACAGCTACTGTTATTATCAAAGTATGTTATATTATGCTGAGTAAGAAACAGCTACTGTTATTATCAAAGTATGTTATATTATGCTGAGTAAGAAGCAGCTACTGTTATTATCAAAGTATGTTATATTATGCTGAGTAAGAAACAGCTGCTGTTATTATCAAAGTATGTTATATTATGCTGAGTAAGAAACAGCTACTGTTATTATCAAAGTATGTTATATTATGCTGAGTAAGAAACAGCTACTGTTATTATCAAAGTATGTTATATTATGCTGAGTAAGAAACAGCTACTGTTATTATCAAAGTATGTTATATTATGCTGAGTAAGAAACATCAGCTGTTATTATCAAAGTATGTTATATTATGCTGAGTAAGAAACAGCTGCTGTTATTATCAAAGTATGTTATATTATGCTGAGTAAGAAACAGCTACTGTTATTATCAAAGTATGTTATATTATGCTGAGTAAGAAACAGCTGCTGTTATTATCAAAGTATGTTATATTATGCTGAGTAAGAAACAGCTACTGTTATTATCAAAGTATGTTATATTATGCTGTGAAAGAAACATCAGCTGTTATTATCAAAGTATGTTATATTATGCTGGGTAAGAAACAGCAGATTTTATTATCAAAGTATGTTATATTATGCTGAGTAAGAAACAGCTGCTGTTATTATCAAAGTATGTTATATTATGCTGAGTAACAGACAGCAGCTGTTATTATCAAAGTATGTTATATTATGCTGAGTAACAGACAGCAGCTGTTATTATCAAAGTATGTTATATTATGCTGGGTAAGAAACAGCAGATTTTATTATCAAAGTATGTTATATTATGCTGAGTAAGAAACAGCAGCTGTTATTATCAAATTATGTTATATTATGCTGTGTAAGAGATAGCAGCTGTTGTTATCGAAGTATGTTATATTATGCTGGGTAAGAAACAGCAGCTGTTATTATAAAAGTATGTTATATTATGCTGGGAAAGAAACAGTAGCTGTTACTGTCAAAGTATGTTATATTATGCTGGGTAAGAGACAGCAGCTGTTATTATTAAAGTATATTATATGTTGCTGGGTAAGAAACAGCAGCAGTTATTATCAAAGTATGTTATATTATGCTGAGTAAGAAACAGCTGCTGTTATTATCAAAGTATGTTATATTATGCTGAGTAAGAAACAGCTGCTGTTATTTTCAAAGTATCTTATATTATGCTGAGTAAGAAACAGCTACTGTTATTATCAAAGTATGTTATACTATGCTGAGTAAGAAACAGCTACTGTTATTATCAAAGTATGTTATATTATGCTGAGTAAGAAACAGCTACTGTTATTATCAAAGTATGTTATATTATGCTGAGTAAGAAACAGCTGCTGTTATTATCAAAGTATGTTATATTATGCTGAGTAAGAAACAGCTGCTGTTATTATCAAAGTATCTTATATTATGCTGAGTAAGAAACAGCTACTGTTATTATCAAAGTATGTTATATTATGCTGAGTAAGAAACAGCTACTGTTATTATCAAAGTATGTTATATTATGCTGAGTAAGAAACAGCTACTGTTATTATCAAAGTATGTTATATTATGCTGAGTAAGAAACAGCTGCTGTTATTATCAAAGTATGTTATATTATGCTGAGTAAGAAACAGCTACTGTTATTATCAAAGTATGTTATATTATGCTGAGTAAGAAACAGCTACTGTTTTTATCAAAGTATGTTATATTATGCTGAGTAAGAAACATCAGCTGTTATTATCAAAGTATGTTATATTATGCTGGGTAAGCAACATCAGATTTTATTATCAAATTATGTTATATTATGCTGGATAAGAAACAACAACTGTTGTCATAGTGTTATATTTTTCTCTGATTTGTTTTTTTATCGTTTCAGATATTATTTTCGGCGCGGAACCAACAATCAACATTGGGTGTTATACTTGGAGGGAGGTGGTTACTGCTGGGACACGGCTTCTTGCAATGCTCGTTGGCGACGGCGTCCTGGTTTGATGTCATCTATGAGATGGCCTCGTGCGCGTCGTGCTCCCGCTGTGCTGTCCGCCGATCCAGTTATCAACCCATTATGGCATACATCAAATCACGTCCTTCTGCCTTATTGCTCCAGCGACATGTGGGCCGGCACTCGCATAGAACCAAGAGTAAACAGTAATTTTACCTTTGTTGGCCGCCTCATTGTCCGTTCAGTTCTTACAGATCTTCTCCAGATTGGGCTAGCCGGCCGACTATTATTAATTGGATCGAGCGCTGGCGGAACCGGTGTTATGTTAAACGCAGATGCAGCAAGAAGAGCACTTCGGCCATATGGAGTTCGCGTAGCCGCAATTGCTGATTCTGGATGGTTTTTAGACCGGCCAGCAAAAGCGAAACGCTCATCCTCAACTGACGCTGTTGCCAGATTGGGGCACTCTTTCTGGCGCGGGTCGCCACCAACATCTTGCATGCGGGAATATCCTGATAAACCGTGGTTGTGCTACTTCGGATATCGCCTGTATCCTCATATACGGACTCCCCTATTTGTATTTCAATATCTTTTTGATTCTGCTCAACTCACAGCAGAAGGTGTACGGGCACCAAGAACGCGTGCACAATGGGATGCTGTACATCAAACTGGTGCTGCTTTACGATCGAGCCTGAAGACTGTAAGAGCAACATTCGCTCCAGCTTGCATAGCGCATGGCGCATTAGCTCGGCCCGAGTGGTTAGCAATTAATGTATCAGGTGTACCGTTACCACGAGCGATATCTTGTTGGGAGCGGCGACTTGAAGTAGGAGGTAATCAAGGAAGAGTGCGCTGTGCCCCGCGAAGACTTATCGAGAGATGTTCGTGGCCCCAGTGCAATGGGTCGTGTCCTCGGCTTCGTGATCCACGAACCGGGGAAGAAGTAGCACTTGCGGCGTTGCTTCAAAGTTTCGGTTTGGACGTTCGAGGAGCTGCCGCCGCAATGGGGCTCGACGCTCGGCAACTTGCACGCATGAGTCGGGCCGAGCTGTTGCCACTTCTGGCACCACATACCTGACTCTATCTGTTTAGTATTTAAGTGCTTTATTGCACAGTGGATCTACCTCGTTTTTGTTACAAGTACAAGTATTTTATACGTTTAGCTACTATTTATTATTACCGATACTTTGGTATCCTTATTTATATAAGTAAAAAGAAGGTATTTTAATAGGTATATCTTTTATTTGTTCTTCCTTTTCTCTATAAAAAATGTAAATTACACTACAATATTAATATTTGACCGTAAAAGGTCGTATAATTTACACAATCTGTACAAAATCATTCCTACTAGAGGAAAGACTGACTAGTTCATTGCTATTAATAAAAAACTTATAGAATATCTCACTATTGTATCCTTTTTTATGCACTAATATAATGTATTGATGTACACCGTTTACGACGGATGATTCTGATCATTATTTAACTAGACAAATTGGTGTGGTAAGAATAGATGCCGGTGCGGCTTGGAGCGGTTCCGATGTGGAAGCCAAGGAGAGCGACGGATAGCTAACGAAGTGCGACCTCGCTGTGACCTATTTACCCGGAGACCTCCTTTACGGGGGTGAGTGCCTCGTCGTCATAATCGAGCTCCGCGTTCGGTGCTAAGAGCTATAGAAAGGTCGATGACATCATTGGCCAAGAAAAAATCGGTGGAGATAATATTAGCTTGTTGTCGCCAGTGGGTAACAAGGCGTGCGGTTACGTTGCGATTTACAGCGTCAGCGTTCATTCGCAGTGAACCTCGCAGTAAAAGTATATCGAACACTGTAGGAGTAGTTTGCGCCATAGCTGAGTGAAGCGGCGACCGCGCGTTAGGGTGCGGTGACATGCTTATCGCCTCATCTAAGTACTGGAACAGTTCCGATGGATTGTTTGTGTTCGCCCATAGATGTGGTAGAATCGGCCATAGCCAGGTGTTTTCTGAAAACGATTATAATAAGTTACATGTAGATATTGTTTGTGTGATGGAATAACACAAAATTATGTAGATATTTTCAAACTCGTTAAACCGTAAATAGTTGAGAATTGACAATATAAATAGGCACGCTACACAAGTGAGTTGTCTATTGTGCTATAACAGGCATTTTGTTATGGAATATGGTATGGGTAACAAACGAGCACACAGTCCATCTGATGGTAAGTGGATGCTGTGGCCCATAGACATCTACATTTATCCTCGATTAAAAATCAAAATGCAGATGCGTTGTCACCCCTGAGGACTAAGATAGAATGACTCGTTTCCAGTAAAAAGGGTCTCCGGTTCTCTACATTCACCATACGAAACAACAGCATTAAGCTGCTATTTGCGCTTGTATTCTGCGAGAGCGTTGTTCTACCCCGGTCGAGCCGACCAATTCGTGCTACAACCATAATATAGCTGCAGCGTGGCTCTACCACGTAAAATAATTCGTTACATTTCGCAGCTCTAATGCTGCCATCTATCGAAGACCGTGAGAACTTCCAGTTTTACAACCACGGCACAACTAGAACTGATGAATTTTCTAATGCCACCACGATGTTTTAGTGTATGTAGATACCATGTAGTGTTATTTATATGTTTTTTATAAATAAGGATCTAGTGTCTTATCTTTTTTTATTCGTAGGCGGTTAAACGCACTTGTTTAATATAGGCCTATTCACTCGTCCCTAAAGCACTTGCCTTACATAATTGTGTTAGATATACATCGTGAAGTTCTATTAAAATCTATAAGGTAACATAACGTTAAAGAGAGGCGACGTAAAGGAATCCATCACACAATTTCGTCCCATGAGTGTTGTAAGAGGCTACTAGCTGATGGTATTAACATCTAACAATAACTTTTATGATAGTATAAAATATCCCCTTATATTGAGGCTTAACAGTCATAGAAGATTCGGCCTAATCCCATGTAATAATAATATGGGCGATAAAGTATGACTCGGAAGTGTGTTAAAAATACAGAGATGATTAAACGCACGATTACATTCACACACAAACACCCGCAGGCGGACATGCACGCTCGGACACAGGCTCGCATACACACGCAGACGCGCACGGACGCACGATGATCTTTAATAGTAATAATTAATATTAAAGTTCATCTGCTGATGTGATTATTACCTGCTATCAAATATTATCATATAATGTAATACGTTATATGATTGAACGTTTGACCGATTAGGGATTACAATAGATTAGTTAACAAAATCGATTAATCGCTACTTGTTTTGAAAAGGAAATAGATGTCTGATAGTTTAATCAGTGTTATTGAATGAATGTCAGAGATGTTTGTTCAAATAATATAAAGATTAATTAAATTAAATATTTAAAATTACTTATAGGTCCCATGTTTATGCGGGGCTTACAATAGAAAATAATTTTCCAACAGTGTTACATGCTTACATGCCTAGCTTGTCGTAAAAGACCAATAATGGAATATAGGGTTAGTACTTGTGTAGGCCATAGGTTAGCCACCTATCGCTTCTTTCGCATCTTTCCATCTATATTTCAACTTATTTAAACTATTTTATGTGGTAGAGCCACGCTGCAACTATATTATGGTTGTAGCACGAATGGTTCGGCCTCGATAGGCGTAGTACCAGTAATAGGGTGGATGGCCCCTATTACCAGCCTTTTAGTGCCAATTTCAACTTTAAATATTCCTGCTATATTATTAGGGCACAATATTTTTAAACATTTGTTTCAATCGATAGGTTATTTATGGACAAATGTAATGATCATTTATTTACAATCATATTATTTCAAGAACAATTTTAAAAACGACGATAAGCAAAAAAGGCATTATGGCTTAAATTCCAAACATCCTGAAGCGAATGTAGTCCTTTTGTGTACCTAATGCCAGCATAGCATAGGGCTATGCCTTTTGAGTTTTTGGTAGGTACCTATTGTAGGTAAGTTTTAGAGGCACAGTAATAAATCCGTAACAACTTTTAATTTTAAATCTGCATGTCACAAGCATGGAATATCCCAAGCAGCATGCAAGCTGTATAGGAGTTGTATTGAAGTTCCTTTTTATACTAGAGGCTGCATTTACTGGCCGTACAAAGGCTGTATAAGCGCTTATACAGCTCTTATAAGTAAAAAATTGGCACAAATTATACAGCTTTATACGTTAGTAGCGCTATACAGTAGCTGTACAAGCACAAATGGGGCTGTATAATAGGTGTATTATAGCTGTTATTTATTGTACAAGGAAACTATTACACTACAAATACTATCTTATAAGTGTCTTTTAAAGACAAACGTTCTAAATTGGCGTTTGAACGGTATCACAAATGAATTTATGACAAACATAACTTAATAGATTTATTTATATGCTTTATTGAAAGGTGGCGACATTTAGTGAGTGAAAGATTATATTACATATTAATATTACTTGGATTGGAGTTGAGACTTTGACGGTGATAACTGGTGAATAGAAAGCGCAAAATTAGATTTACGGTAAACTTGTGTATGATTTCTATCAAAAAATTGCCGCGCTAGCAAAATAACGAAATAATATAAGGACAAAATACTAAATATGGTAAGTAAATATTGATTTTATAGGTTAGAATAAGAAAATAATTAAATTAGTGAATATGAATGCATATTGGGGCACAGTGATCATTCATTCTAAAAATAATGGTTTAGGTTAAAACTAATGTCTCATATTCCCAAATTTACAATTAAAATTTCGTTTTTATAGGTCCTAAAATGGCGACAATTTGTTAAACAGCTTAAACGATATTTCGAGGGTCTTATAGTCTTAGTAGCTGTACTAAGTACGTTATGGATTCTATTATACAGCCATTAGTTTTTAATTAGCTATATAATATAATATTTTGATTACTAACGCTGTATAGTAGATTTTAAAACATCACAGATAATTGTCTTTAGAGATATGTATAAAAGATGAAAAACCTTTGTCTTAGAAACAACACTTTTATCCCTTCTTCACTTAATTTCATTTAAATAATAATATTTTAAGATGTAACCGTGTTTTAATAATTTTGTTGTTTTATTTTATGGGCAAGGACAAAAAAGTGCTTACTTTAATCACTTATTTTAAGACAGAGACTATATAAAGCTACACATACAGAGTTAATAGATTGAAAAAATATTTTTTCATTTTTGTACCAACCTAAAACCATCGATTTAATCGAAATGATTGTATTTATTGGCAATAAATTACTATCCCTTTGATTCAGTTAAATTCACAAACCAAACCAAAAATATGACTACCTTAGCAAATAAAGATTACCTATACATCTTTTCTTTCTAATGTTAAAAAGTGGAGTAAAGAATTAAAGCTATCCCTTGCTTTGCCAAACAATATTAAGGAAGGTACATTTTATGACAGAATATTTTATCTCGCTCAGGAGTACGGTACCAGTACGAGCATGCTTTTTATTTTGTTATTGTGTTTATTTAGTTGATAGGTAACTCCTGGCAAGCGCATACGCATGTCGTTATCTATTCATACTCTTACGTCACGTAGGTACGGCAAAACCAAAAGAGTAAGCTATTTTATTTGATACATAATTTAACTTATTGTGTAGTAATTTGTCTGTGTTGTGTATCTTATACTGGTTTTATTTTACTTTTTAGGAAAATATGCCGTTTAAAATTTTGGAAACCACAGAGAAAAGGAAAAATTGCATTTTCATTGTACCAAGTTTGTGGGAATCAAAAGGCGTTTTAAGATGGCCAAAAAAGCGATTAGATGCTAATAATAGATTTTTTGAAAATTCGATGTTATCATCATTTGAACTACTTGTGCTGCTGCATGATAAATCATCATAATCAGGTGCCGAAAACTAAGTTACATTTGACATAACTGTGATCATGATTAACACTGCTTAATGTTTTTGTTACGGAACCCTCTTTGTTAGCCGTCGATGGGATTGAAGCTAGATTGTAGCTTGTCTGATTTATTAAAGTATTTCAGTATTCTTGGTATCACTATTATTTCGTTGATAATTTGTAATATTTAAATATTCCCTATTAATCCTTCTTCTAACTACACCAAATCTTATTCTTTTTTTACACATATTGATAACAAATTAATTTGTTCACTATAGCACAATATATTAAACATGCAATTACGCATTCAAAATGGCGATATTTTATCACTTATACAGACTTAATCTGTACTATAGCTGTCATTTATTTTTTTAGTTTTATATCACTCTCATAGACATAGGTTATAAAATTACTGTATTTACAAGAGTGTACAATTACGCCATAAGAATAAGTTTTAGAAGGGAGTTCACATACACCATTGTACAGAAATAATATTTGAATGATACTATTATAACGCTTAAAGCTGTAATAAGCAAGTGACAGCATGCAAAAACAGCTTCTATACAGCTTTAATGATAAAATCAGATTGAAGTGTTAGAAAATACTTAAAGCTGTATAGTAGAGTGTTCATATTCTGATTAAGAACCCTAAGCTTACTCAGATCCCATAATACAGACTTTATACAGCTTGAGCTGTATAAAAACTCATAAACCACTCTTATAAGGGTACGACATATTTTTTTTCTTTTTCAAAAACTCTTATACGCTTCTAATATAACTCTAAGTTCTATATGGGCTGGTATATTGATGTTCATATCTCATGTGTGCTGTTTGGGATGTATTAAGGCATACGACAACATTATTTTAATGTTTTACTACTTAACTTACTGTGTTTTAGTTTAAATCTGTTCAATAAATTAAAGCAAATTATGATAAGATATTATGTAGTACATCGATTTCTAATAATTTAATCATCCCAGTTTTCAAATCATCATCGTCATTACAACCTTACACAAGTCCACTACTGAACATCCTCCTCCATAGACTGCTGCAAAGCCTGGTCCTAAAACACTTTCCTTATCATGAGTTTTTCATTTATGTTCTAGGTTATAATTAGTATTACTAAGTTATAGTTTTTGTTTGTATATACTATATTTATAGCTTCTTTTTTTTTCAAAAAATAATTGAATACATAAGGCGTTCTTAATATACACAAAATTTTAGATAGAAAAGCTAGTACATCTTTTGGTAAACTTCAAAATCTAAAACCAATTTTAAAACAGACGAATTGAACTATAAAATAAGTTGTGATATAATTAATGGTATTTATTCCAGTTTATGACAGCCCTGATTTATATAACGTGGCTGAAATTAGGTACTTCTTATTAGGTACATCAAACCAAATAACAGCCGAGCGGCTGACATTATGCACTCCATACATTTCGTATATCTAATTACAGCCCCATTAATTTCCACTAAAAGAAAACAAATAACTTGTAAATTTAGACAAAAATAACTGCATTACTATGTCTATAGTCATATTCATACAAATCAAAAAGCCTGTATATGAGATAATATAAAGTAAGCATAATTTTACCAGGATCATAACTTGTCAAAAAATTAGGAAAATTTGCGTTTTTCGTCGCGTACGTGTTTTGATTTTTATTTGAACACAGTTAGATTTAAAACTGTGAGATGATATTTGAAATATAGTTTCCTCTAGTTACGAACATTTTTTTAGGTGACATTATTTGTAGTTAAGACTACTAGAAATCTTATTTACGATGTAAAAAGGCGAAAAGGCTGGAATTAGGGGCATGGCTGCTATTAGGGGCATCCACCTACCACGCTCTCACGGAATACAAGTGTAAATTATAAAATAGCGATGGTAAAATATAAAATAGTCATGGTCATCGACATCGTCATGTCATGATCATCTTTTGCGTCATGGTCGTCGTCATCGATATCGTCATCGTCATCTTCATGATCGATATGAAATATAAAATAATATATGTAAAATAGCAACTTAAAGCTGCTGTGTTTCGTATGGTGAGTGTAGAGAACCGGAGACCCTTCTTACTGGAAACGAGGCATTCCATCTCACAGTCCGCAGGGGTGACAACGCATTTGCATTTTGATTTTTAATCGAGCATAAACGTAGATATCTAGGGGCCATAGTATCCACTTACCATCAGGTGGACTGTGTGCTCGTTTGTCACCCCA
This sequence comes from Parnassius mnemosyne, assembly GCA_963668995.1. Taxonomy (NCBI): domain Eukaryota; kingdom Metazoa; phylum Arthropoda; class Insecta; order Lepidoptera; family Papilionidae; genus Parnassius; species Parnassius mnemosyne. The sequence goes on from CAVLGL010000079.1 coordinate 19,157,049, forward strand.
TTCTATAAAAAAACGTAGTCCAAGTCGCTCAATGGTCTTTGGGTGGGCTCTGCTTACCCCTTCAGGGATTATAGACGTGACGTGTATATATATATACACATTTTATTTAGAAGAAATATAGCGTTTAAACTTCACTGAATTGATTATTATCATATGTAGAAAACATCAGTCGAAAGTACGAAACGTCCGGTGTATTCATTATCAATTTGCCAGTCAGTCAATTGTGGCAGTCTTCTGCAAATCACCATAATCAGTTTAATGATAGTCCACGGAGGAACATGGGCCCCTCCTATATTGTGAATAACTGGCTTTTACGCGCGGCTTTATCCGCGTTATACGTAAACACAAAAAATATCTGAAGATCTATAATAGTGGTAGTTTTGGCAAGTAGTTTTATTATTGAAAAACGCAGTTTTTTTGTTATGTCAAAAACAATGTGTGATATGGAAAAAAGTTTACAATAAAAATTGAGGATTTATTAATTTTACGTAAAACAGGTGTTATTCCTTATCACCTTATCTTTTATTACTTACTGTTTATTGTAAAATGGTGTTAAAGTATGTAGTTAAATGTTAAAAATTGATTTTACAGACACGTTTCTGTACTACTGTGTTGTTTCGTGTACCTAATAAACCATTTAATTTAACAGTTTTTCAATTTCACATAAATGTGCTGCATATATCGCCATTAAAATATAGCACAGGTACTATTATATACACTGTGGCACATGTCACTTCTGGTATTGCTGTCTATCTATTCGTGAAGTTTCAACACAATTGGTGCAGCCAATTAAGTTCAGATGCAGTTAAAATTTATAGAGATGGGAAATTAAATGTTAGGACCATTATTGTGTAAAATAGCAGATCAAAAAGTTTTGTTTAAAACTTTTTTACTAACCGACTTCCAAAAAGGAGGAGGTGTTCATTCCGACTGTTTTTTTATGTGTATTACCTCAGAATTTTTTTCTAGGTGAACCGAATTTGATGATTCTTTTTTTATTAGAAAGATGGCTTCTCATGTGGTTCCATACAATCAAAATCTGATCAGTAGTTTTTGAGTTATCCCTAATAATGCGTATTTATTTGAATTCGAGTAATCAATCAATCAATCATCATCATCATCATCATTACAGCCCTTCACAAGTCCACTGCTGAACATAGGCCTCCCCCAAAGAATGCCACAGAGCACGGTCCTGAGCCACCTGCATCCATCGACTTCCTGCATGTCTTACCAGGTCGTCACTCCATCTCGTGGGGGGACGCCCTACACTTCACCTACCGGTACGAGGCTGCCACTCGAGAACCTTTCTTCCCCATCGGTTGTCGGTTCTTCGAGCTATATGGCCGGCCCACTGCCACTTCAGCTCACTAATCCGTTGGGCTATGTCGGTCACTCTAGTTCTACTGCGGATATCCTCATTCCTAAGTTTATCACGCAGAGAAACTCCGAGCATAGCCCTCTCCATAGCTCGCTGTGCGACCTTGAGCTTCCTCATACGGCCAGCAGTGAAGGACCACGTCTCAGTTCCGTAAGTCATCACTGGCAACACGCACTGGTTGTACAATTTCGTTTTAAAGTTTTGAGGTATGTCTGACGAGAAGATGTGTCGTAGCTTCCCGAACGCTGCCCAGCCGAGTTGAATCCGTCGATTGACCTCAATCAATCAATATTTATTCTTTATTGTACACCAATACGTATTAGAACGAGAAAAAAAAATATATATAAAGTACAATAGACGGTCCTATAATATGTATAACTATATTGATGATGTTCTCATTTTATTTATATTGAAATCTGTTGTACTGTTATGGAATGGCCATCAAAACCGTTTATTTTATATGTTTTTCGATTAAAAAGAATACCAACACTACCCTGGATATACAAACAGATAGACAGACAAAAAAAATGCAATTAATTATTTCAAAGACACTACAATTTTATTTATATGTTGCAAAGATGTGTCGTGGTAAAACCACGCTCGCGATGTATTATGGTTATAACCTTAGAATATTTATAAGCAAGCTATTATAAATGCGGTTATAAGGTTATAACACAATAGGCCGGGTCGACCGAGGGTGGACCGAGGAGGATTTATTAAACAAAAACTGTATAAAAAAGGTTATTATAACATAAATAGTTCATAATGTTCTCTTTAAACTCTTGGGAATGAGGTGATCGCTTCCAAGCTGTTTCTAATATAAATTTTGTAAATAGTTTGTAGTTTGTACAACCTCTCATATTGTATAATTTACTTTAAAAAAAAGTTCCCCTGGGTTTCTTGATGGTTCTTCCCAGAACAGAGGTTTTTCTCCGAACTAGTGGTAAATTAAAAAAAATACTTTCAATAGGAATTACATGTAATCTATATTGATTTAAAAATTATCACATTCTATTCGATGGATCACGATTTTACTGACTGCCAGTGTAAATTAGCATCACAAAGCTGTGTTTCTTATGGAAAGTGACGATAATCGGAGACCCTTTTACTGCTAACGAGGCATTTCATCTTTGTTCCCAGGGGCGACAACGCGTTACGCATTTTGATTTTTAATCGAGAATTGATGTAGAGATCAGGTGAACTGTGTGCACGTTTATTAGTTTTTTTTCTTCATTAAATACTTACGTATTATCATAAAAGAGGAAACAGCGTTTCTCATCACTGGGTAGAGTATTTTAGGTATATGAGACAATTATACTACCTATATTTCATAGAAAAATGTACCTATGTTGAACGACGATGTTAAACTGTAATGAAAGTCGTTGCCTACAGATTATAGTATCTTTAAATATAATAGTGGGTAAAATTTAAAAAAAAATATTTTGTTTAGAAAAATATTTATAAATTTCACATGGACCAACATTCAAACTCGTACAATTACTAATAGTATTATTTATTATGTGTTAATAGCAAACATATATTTCTTCTACGTGGGATTCGAACCCGCGGCCCGTAGCTTCGCTAAGATCGAATTGTATCAAAGGTTAAAGCATAATAATATAATCTTCACTTTGTTCTTGCTCGATAAGTGAAGCAGCAAGATATAAAAAAACAATAGTTGATACGATTACAAGCTGCGTTGTTACTCACATTCTCAAAACAAATGACTTTTACGTATTGCTTGATAGTGACACAATGAAACATTTTGTTATTATAACCTAGTTATTATTCTAAGAGCTCTGGTAGTGTTGAACTAAGTTAAAGCTTATAGTATACGTGTGTTATAAGAAATTCTGTACAATATATTATCTATACATCTATACATCTATAGGTAGGTACATATAAATGAAATTTTAGTGTCTGTCGATAATATTGAAATAACTGGCTTCTATTAACCTCAGGGGTTATTTGTTTATATTAAGGTATAAACAAACATTTAATTCTTTGTGTAACTGTCTGTCTGTCTGCCCGTCTGTTCCTCTGTCAGTCCGGACTAATCTTTGAAATTTTTTACTATATCAGCCTATAGGTATAGTGCGCCCCACCGCTAGGGAAAGGCTCCTTTCATATTTAAGAATCAATTGTAATTAATTCTAAGCAAAAAAGACTCGTTACTTATTATGTTGTATCGGCGTAAGGTAATATATGGTCCAATATTTTTAATAAAATATAGTCATTTAATAACATTCAACGCGACGATACACACTAAACTTACAAAATTAAGTTTGTTACATTGTATTTAATAAAAAATTGTATTGAAAAAGGCGAGAATGGAGAGAAAGATCTAATTTTATCCGACACTGACTGAAATAAGAGTCAACTCTAACTACAATTATGGTACGATGTGGGGTGATGATCATATGCCACTACATCGTTCATTACATATGTCGCATAAGAGCAGTCAAAGCCGTGCCAAGCCAAGATAGTTATGAAAGCGCTTCATAACTATCTTACTAGACTAATCTACTGTAATAATTATAACTGTATACTGAATGTTCAGGAGAAACAAATTTCGCGACATTGATATTGGATCTTAAGTCGTTAAGTTGTTTTTGTTCATGTTCCTTTTTTAACCAACACTAGGTTAAGGTGTGGCTGGGGTGGACCCTGGGTGACACTAAAGCCGCATTACATTATAATACATATTAACGATTTAATTATAAATTTAATGTATGAATTTAATTTAAAGTTAACAATAATAATATGAATTTAACGTTTTAATTTAAAAAATCTAAAATTTTATGTTAAAAGTAGCTTTGACTAACAAACTACAATTATAATTATTTCACTACATCAGAGTCCAGTAAGATAGTTATGAACCGCTTTCATATAACCATATTACGGTAAATAGCTATATCCCTAGGGATATGACTATATCACAGCTTCAACTATCTTACTGCGACATGTAGACAACACGATTTATTAGTAGTAAACATTTATTCTAGAAATTTCTTCATGGAATGTTTAACATTGTTTAGAGAGTTTAGTCAGAGTTGATTTCTTTGTTCAAGATGTTGTTAAAAATAGCATGTCTTAAGAAATCAGGATTACCTGAAACAACGCTGTTGTCGACGTAGCTAAATAGCAAACGTTTGTCAGCGTCTAGCAAGGACTGGAGAGTTGGTCCTCTAGTACCGGGTGCGGTTGCGAACCGGTCTGCATGTGCCAAATGAGGTCCAAGTTCTCTATGCACTATCTCCAGTAGACCAGCGTGAACGCTTCTTATTGGACTGCCGTCAGGTTCGTAGAACCCGACGGGGAAATGATGTGCATCGAGAAACACGACCTGGTAAATAAATAATAATTATATCGATTGATATAAAGGATTTGATTCATTCCATTACAGCCTATAAAAGTCCACAGCTGAACATAGACCTTCTCCATAGATTGCCTTATAGGGAGGAATTTGCCATACTTGACACATCTAACGAGTAGGTTTTATACCGCAGTTTTTTTATTATTTCATTCAATTTCCCTCTGTCGCCTCTTATGACACCTACGATTGGCCAGTGGTTATGAAATCCCAGTACCAGACGTCTCGTATCTATGATTGACCAGGAAATTGGTCCAGTTATTTTATTTCTGGTCTAAATAAGATGTTTATACCGTCAGCGCACAGAAGTCATTCAATATTACTGCTATTTTCCATAGTCACCTCATACGTCACCCACGGGATGAAAGGGGGTTTTGGATTCTCTTACGCTATCAAGTGACAAATGGGAATTTATACAATTACTAGCGATCCTACCGGCGCCACCTACCGGGTACAAATGTGAATTTAAACCAGCGTGAACCAGTGTGAAAATCAGCGTGAAGTAGAGGTTTACCTCTGCGTTTCGTTTGGTGAGTGCAGGTGGCCGGAGGCCCTTTTTACTGGAAATGAGGCATTCCATCTTAGTCCTCACGGGTGACAACGCATCTACATTTTGATTTGTAATAGAGGATAAATGTCGATGTCTATGGGCCGCAGCAACCACTTACCATCAGGTGGACTGTGAGCTCGTTTGTCACCATCATCCTATATAAAAAAAACCATCCAGGGACCCACTCAAAGCTACACAAAAAATTTCATCAAAATCAGTCGAGCCATTTTCGAGTTTTAGCGAGACTAACGGACAGCAATTGATTTTTATATATAGAGATATATACATATTCTTATAGTTAGGTTCCAATATTATTTGCAATGTACTGCTTTCACTATTTATATTATGTAAAAAATTTAATAGAAGTAAAAAAATTATGACGTCATTGATCCTCGGTATAAATGATAGTCGGAAAATTAGGTAACAGTATTTGTGCAATTGCTCCTTATTTTGTGACACAAACATTTCTTTTATACCATTACTGTATTACAGTTCTGAAGTGTTGGATAATATATCTGAATTATAAAGCGGCGATAAGTCTAGCAATAGCAATGTTTTATAAATTGGTGTAATAAATTATTTTTTTGTTACTGACGGCGAGAGGAGTCATCCCTCCGTCGCCCACGCATGCCACTTTATTATATATTTTTTTGTATTTAATCATTTAACCGACGATTCAACAGACTTGAAAAAAAAAAGAGGAGGTTCCCAATACGTTGGAATTTTTTAAAGTATTTTTGGTGAATAATTACTATATATACGTAATACTTTGCCACGCCAATCGTTTTAGATGAATACATTCTTATTAGTTCCTCGTAGCCAGTTTTTGCTTTTTTAAAAGTTGAAGTGTATGGCCGTTGGCTATTAATTAGCTGAGATAATATAAAGAAGTAACAGTCAAAATATTTTACCTCTTTAGTAACGTCCAAGAAAGCTCTTATCTCCTTCAGTAAAGGTACTAAAGGACGAACTCGGATAAGGTTATGATTTAACCAGTATCTGAAAACGAAATTATCCCATTTAGACAAACGAAGACTCCAGCCTTTATAATCGAAACAAAACAGTTAACAACGGTTCGTTACGCCGCCTTATGTAACTGCGAACAGAAGCCGTGCACGATCGTTAATCATTCGACCGCACTCCGCGATCACGTAACGTCTATTCTTTGTATTCACCTCAAATTAGCTTACAAAATGCTCTATTATTCTCTGGGAGATTATTTACATAGATATGTATATGTATAGGTATATTTATAAAAGCGAAAAATATGAAGCGGCCTGTTATTAAAATTATTTTATCTACGTCGTAAAAAACACGTAAAAAAGAACTTACGATTTTTCTTATATCTGTGATTTATTTTCGATCGATTTAATTTCAATCTATTCAATTAGAGTGTTTTAAAAATCCGCTGCTGCAAATTTATTTGCCATAATTGCCACGCTTGGCCCACCGCAACTTTTTATTATTTTGAGTTATTAGGAAGATGCTGCGTCCCATATCCTGTTTGATTTCTCTCGTCATCTCTTACAAAATTCTCGGATTTTATAGGGTAGGTAGTGAATTCTTCTAATGACTGTATTTTATAAGTGGTAGAGTCACGCTGCCGTGTTTCGTGTGGTGAGTGCAGATAACCGGAGACGCTTTTTACTGGAAATTAGGCATTCCATTTTGTCCTCAGGGATGGCAACGCATTCCGAATTTTGATTCTTAATCAAGAATAAATGTAGATGTCTAATTTGTATGATGTCTAATGGGCCATTGGTAATTGGCACAAATACAAGAAAAGGGTTATCAATATAAAAATATCAATATTAAAACATAACTTTAAAACTTTAAATTTTTGATTTTTTTAAATTTTCCATTTTTTAAATATATATTTGCATTATATTTCAGCAACTAATTACCAATAAATTATCCCGTTTAAGTGAGATTGAGAGGTTCTATGGGCAGTTGTACACGTCATCGTTGGAGCCACACGTAAGTGTGAGTAACGAGCCAAGAGCGAGTCTCATCCGACACTATTCCGAAGATATCCCGGACGTCAGTCTGAGCGAGATTAGAATGGCTCTCCAGCACCTTAAAAAAGGTAAGGCCCCAGGCGAGGATGGAATTACAGCGGAGCTTCTGAAAGCGGGTGGAAAACCGGTACTTGAAGTCCTTCAGAGGCTCTTTAATTCTGTCCTCCATGGTGGCATTACACCGGAGGCGTGGAGCAGAAGTACGGTGGTCTTGTTCTTCAAGAAAGGTGACAACGCTCTCTTGAAGAACTACAGACCGATTTCCCTTCTGAGCCGCGTCTACGTGCTGTTTTCGAGAGTCATTACGAATCGTCTTGCGCGCAGACTTGACGACTTCCAGCCTCCCGAACAAGCCGGTTTCCGAAAGGGCTTTAGCACCATAGACCACATACATACCCTTCGACAAATTGTACAGAAGTCCGAAGAGTACAATTTGCCAATATGTCGGGCGTATGTGGACTATGAGAAAGCCTTTGATTCCGTCGAAATTTGGGCGGTGCTGCAGTCCCTTCAGCGGTGCCAAGTTGACTGTCGGTATATCGAAGTGTTGAAGTGCTTGTACAGTAGGGCTACGATGACTATCCGAGTACAGAACCAGAGTACGAAACCTATCCAATTGCAGAGAGGTGTAAGACAGGGTGACGTCATATCCCCGAAACTCTTCACCGCTGCATTGGAAGACGTTTTCAAGCTTCTGGACTGGAAAGGATACGGTATCAACATCAATGGCGAGTACATCACTCACCTTCGATTTGCCGACGATATAGTCCTTATGGCAGAATCGCTGGAGGACCTAAGCACTATGCTCAATGACCTCAATAGTGTTTTCCAACGGATAGGTCTTAAGATGAACATGGACAAAACTAAGATCATGTTTAATGTCCATGTCACACCTATGCCAGTAGTTGTTGGGAACACTAAGCTCGAAGTTGTTGACGAGTATGTTTACCTGGAACAAATAGTCCGACTAGGTAAGTCCAACTTCGACCGAGAGGTCAATCGACGGATTCAACTCGGTTGGGCAGCGTTCGGGAAATTACGGCACATCTTCTCGTCAGGTATATCTCAAACCTTGAAAACGAGACTGTACACCCAGTGCGTGTTGCCAGTGATGACATACGGAACTGAGACGTGGTCCTTCACTGCTGGCCGGATGAGGAAGCTCAAGGTCGCTCAGCGAGCTATGGAGAGGGCTATGCTCGGAGTTTCTCTGCGTGATAAACTTAGGAATGAGGATATCCGCAGTAGAACCAGAGTAACCGACATAGCCCAACGGATTAGTAAGCTGAAGTGGCAATGGGCCGGCCATATAGCTCGAAGAACCGACAACCGATGGGGAAGAAAGGTTCTCGAGTGGCAGCCTCGTACCGGTAGGCGAAGTGTAGGGCGTCCCCCCACGAGATGGAGTGACGACCTGGTAAGACACGCAGGAAGTCGATGGATGCAGGTGGCTCAGGACCGTGCTTTGTGGCATTCTTTGGGGGAGGCCTATGTTCAGCAGTGGACTTGTGAAGAGCTGTAATGATGATGATGATGATATCCCGTTTTATCCGCTACGGCTGGGTTGATTGAAAGTTTTTACTTAAATTTAATACTCACATTAGATTTTTAAAGTTAATTCTTGGCTGCGAAAAACTCCAATTATTTGTCTAGATATTTATGTATTTTATTCTTGATAATTAATCTATTTAACATACAGGTAATAACAATTACTATAGCATTATGTTTAAACAAAAGTAAAAGAAAATACAAGTAAAAGTGACAACTGACTCACTCAGTTATAATAATATTAATGTTGTGAAAAATGTATTATGTTTATCTTGAAAATAAATGAATTCTCTCAGGCAGTTAATTAGATTAAGAGAAAAGATAGATTTCCTGGAAATAACAAAGCAGTAATGTCTCTTTGAATTTATGACATAAGTTATTTTTTGGTCGTATGCGGCCAGCAGAATATCATCACTATATTTTATACAAAAGGTAATAATTTATTAACCATATAGTAAATCTTTAATTACTTCTGTGAATTCGTCGGCAGTTACGGGATCTAAGTGGTCGCAATCATCTCTGCAATGGGAGCGGGATCTGTAGGTTCGCTAGAGTACTCCACATTGGCTCTCTAAACTGTCCACGAGGCATTCGGTCTTTTCAGAGTCATCAAAGGCACGATCGAGGTTTCTTGGGCTAATGAGAGGCGGCATAGGTGAAGGATTGTTCTGCTATCAGAGCTCGGGTCAACTGTCAGAAGGCAGTTTGAGGTAGCTCGATATCGTCCAGCAGATTATCCCACTTATCATATCTGAATTCTTTAAGGCCCTGTTTCACCTCGTTGTGGAGGTTGCGCAGTCGAAATTTATTGTCTACAGTACGATAGTGATCATATTGTCTTAGGGCCGTGTTTTTTTCTTTGATTAGCTGTCGAATATGACTCTGAAGCTTCCAGCGTCGATTACTCGACACACGAACCTTACAAGAGCATTCTTCAACTGTAGTAGTGAGGTGGGCCGATAGGGCGCTAATCGCCTCGTGGTGGAGGATTTACCTGAATCTTCAGATAGGTGGATTGACGATCGCGGTACCAGATATATTGGCTCTTTAAACGCTGTTAACCGTCGCCGCCGGCCGGGTATCATACGACTATAGGAAATGGTCATACTGCCATCTATCGGAAGCGACAAGACCTTTCTGACGTATCTTATAGTCGCATCTTACAGCACCCACGGACGAAATGGCATGTTGGATTCTATTAATTAATTTTCTATGTTCCATCACAAGATGATAATTATAACTAATCAAATTACTGAAATTGTGTGCAGACTGGTGATTAGGGGTGACATTACTAAAGCAAGGGTATCGGTTTACTGCTCGTGGTGGGTATAGAGAAATCTTCTAATGAATGCGTGCAGCCATGTTCTTAGTCTAGCAGTACACTTAGAAAGGCTGTTGATGTGATGAATACGTTGAGCAGCACTCAACGCTTTCGTTAGATACCTAGAATCTGCGTTTTACTTTAAAACACAAGCTAGGATATTATTTAGGAGTGTGATATTTTTTTAAATATTTGATGTTATTAACATATTACAATGTTATTAACATTAAATATTTAAAAAAAATATCACACTGTTAACGAAGAAGTTTTTCTTCTGATTTATTTTCATTAATTAGACTTTATTGTATTTTAAGGAATCATTAAATATTAACTGTGTCGTATTATCTTTAGTATAAGTTTACATACCTCTCATCTTTATTTGGATAGAATTCGTAGTAGGCGATCCTAAAATCCAAGTATCGAATTCCGTGTACAAGTTGAGCCCAGATTGAGCGATCCTGGCAAAGGACAAAACTGTCCCTTGTGACGGTGCTGATTTCTGTATCGAAGCGCCACGCGCCTGCGTTGTGCGTACCCGGGATCACGAGTTCCCCAATGCGGAGCGAGTTGATTTTAGCTCTGTGAAAATAATTTGAGACGGGGAAATAAAGGAGCGAACCTTAAATAAAGAAAGAAAACAACGCTACATTTTCTTGTGCAAATGAAAATTATCCCAATGGATATATTGCGTCTCATATTCTTTGACGTGTAGCATCATTGTTACGACAGATCTCGCAGATTTCATAAAGTCACCAGCCCACTGATTTCGATACTTGCAGGCTGTTCATAAAATTACCACGTGCTTGGCAGCAAAGTAAGCCATGGTGAGGATAGCAGTATATATCTGAGAATTTTTACGTGGTAGAACCATGCTGCAGCACGAATGGGTCAACTCTTACAAGGGTAGAATCACGCTCTCACAGAATACCAGCATAAAATAGCAGCTTGATGCCGCTATGTTTCGTATGATGTGTGTAGAGAACCGGAGACCCTTTTTACTGGCACGAGGCATTCCATCTGTATTTTGATTCTTAATCGACGATAAATGTATATTTTATTTTTTACAAAAATAAAATATACATTATATAAATATACATACTATGTATATATAAATATACATAGCTGGTGTTGGGGGTCATTGTAGAAGCGTGCTCGTCGCGACCCCTGCCAGCCCTTTTCAGGGCTGCAATTCTACTCAGCTGCGCACCCATGTCAACGAGGGTTAGGGCGTCCCCCCAAGGCGACGCACACCAGCTCGTCCCCGTTGGTGTGGAATGCAGCGCGCAAAGCGGCGATGGGGACCGCCACCCGTCACGCACAGCCCGACACGGCGGAAGGTGGAGGACGGAGTGCAGAGTTGGCACGTGGAATGTTAGAGGAGGCATGAGAGATAAGACGAATGAGTTGATCGAAATAATGAAAGAAAGAGAATTAGATGTCGTGTGTATGTCGGAGACCAAACGGAAGGGCAGTGGTACTGAAGAGCTCCCTGGCGGGGCGTTAGCTCTATGGTCCGGAGTCCCGGAGAGCGAGAACGCCTGCCAGGGAGTGGGGGTGCTGCTGTCTTCTCGGTTGGTCGATGTTATGACTGAATATAAGTTTGTGAACTCAAGACTTCTCTGGGTTCGCTTTAAATTGGGACTGACGAAGTTATTCCTTTTGGCTGTTTATGCGCCGGTGGCTTCGTCGTCCAGGGCTGAGCTGGAGGAGTTTTGGGAGAATGTAAGAGAAGTTCTAGATTTGGCTAGGGGAAACGAAAGGATTGTTGTATGTGGTGATTTGAATGGATGGGTTGGTACCGCTCGACCAGGGTACGAGTCGGTACTTGGAAAGTTTGGCGATAAAAGGGTTAATGATGCTGGCAAGCTTATACTGGCGGTATGCAAGGAAAAGGGTCTTCTTGTGACAAACACTATGTTTAATCACAAGAAAATCCATATGTATACTAGAGAAAGAAAGAATGAGAGAAGTATGATCGATTTGTTCCTGGTGGATGACCGACTGCGAAAACAGGTTATGGATACGCGAGTGTTCAGGGGTGCTGACCTGGGAACGGATCACTATCTAGTGATTACTAGATTTAGGGGTCTGTTCGCGGGTTGGCGCTACCGGACGACAGTGACAGAACCACAGTCGGTCTGTCGCATCCGAAGCTGGAAGCTTCAGGAAGCGGATACTAGGGACAAATATCATGCGAGGGTAGCCGAAAAGCTTGACACCATCGATGGCAGAAACGAATGTGTAGAAAGAACATGGCAGAACCTTAGGGATGGAATGGTAAGTGCAGCGGAAGAAGTGTGTGGAACAATAAAAAGAGGCAGTAGTAAAAGAAGAGATGCATGGTGGAATGATGAAGTGAAAGAAGCTGTAAAGAAGAAGAAGAAAGCATGGTTAGACTACTTGGCCTCTAGTAATGATAAGGATATGAGAGAGAAGATGAAAGAAAGATATAAGCTGCAGAAAGTTCACACGAAAGCATTGATTGAGGAAGTGCGTGAAAGGTGTAGAATGGAAGCGGATGAAAGGTTGTCGCACAACTTTAAGGAGAACTCCAAACTCTTCTGGAAAGAGGTTGGAAGGGCCCGAAGTGGTGCGACGGCCTTAAGAATGAACAAAGTGCTTTCGAGAACTAATGACCTCCTATCAGAAAAATCGGACGTCATGCAGCGATGGAGCGAATTTTATAGAGAAATGTATGCGTGTGATGATCTTAGTGAGGGATCCGGGGATGACGCCGTGACTGGTACGCCAGACCCGGACCTCGATGACACTGAGGTCATCAGTATGAAAGAGATTGAACGTGCGATTCGAAGTTTGAAATGTGGTAAGGCTGCGGGACTAGACAGAGTTACTGCTGAAATGGTCAAGTATGGTGGGCCTCGCGTCTGGGTCAGCTTTCATCTGCTGTGCAATTTGTGCTGGCGGACGGGGGATGTCCCGGATGATTGGCGATCCGCAGTCATTGTGCCTTTATATAAAGGTAAAGGTTCACATTTTGACTGCGGGTGCTATCGGGCGATCAGCTTGACCAGTTTAGCAAGTAAAGTTTACTTGAAGGTTTTGACACGTAGGATGCAAGAGAAATCGGAAAGATTTCTATGGGAGGCACAATGCGGATTTAGACCTGGAAGAGGATGCACGGATCAAATGTTTTCTCTCCGTATGATCACGGAAAAGCTTCTGGCTGTTAACCAGAAGATTTTCTGTGCTTTTGTGGATCTTGAGAAAGCATTTGATAAGGTTGTAAGGAAGAAAATGTGGGAACTGTTGCCGGGGTATGGTGTGGATGGCCGATTGCTAAGGGCTGTGCAGTCTCTTTACTGTGACTGTAAAGCCTGTGTGCGGGTAGGGCATGACCTGTCACCCATGTTTAGCGTCCAAACGGGCGTAAAATAGGGTTGTGTCATGTCTTCCTGGCTGTTCATACTGTATTTCGACAGCTGTTTACAAAAGCTGAAAGATAGCTGTTTGGGTGTGAAATTGGGTGACATAAAAGTAAATTGTCTGCTGTATGCTGATGATGCAGTGCTTATTGCACCATCAGAGGCAGAACTGCAGGCATTAGTCACGTGTATGAAAGAGGAATGTGAAATTAAAGGTCTCCGTTTGAATGCTAATAAAACTAAGGTTCTGGTATTTGAAAGGGACGAAGAGAGAACGAAGTGTGAAATATGGGTAAATCAGGAATGTCTAGAACAGGTAAATGAAATTGTATACTTGGGGAGTGCTTTTAGCCGGGATGGAAGATGTGATTTAGATGTGGACAGGCGTGTCGCTGCCGGGAACAAAGTCAATGGTGCCCTGACTGCGTTAGTCAAAAGGCAAGGCGTAGCGAAGAGTGCACGCCTTGCAATACATAACGCAGTGTTGGTACCGACTTTGTTATATGGCAGCGAAACCTGGGTATGCCAGAAGAAGCATAAAAGTAAGTTGAATGCAGTGGAGATGCGATCTCTTCGTAAAATGTGCGGCGTTACTATGGCCGACCGAAAGCGAAACGAAGAGATTCGCAATATGGCAGGTTTGAAAGATGACCTTGTCACAAAAATTGATAAGGGCGTGCTTCGGTGGTTTGGGCACGTTGAGCGAATGAGTGAAGACCGAATGGTGAAGAAAATATATACCGCGAAAGTTAATATTAAAAGGTGTCGAGGTAGACCGAGACTAACTTTCGAAGACCATGTGAGCAAATTGCTCGAAGAGGGTAGGGTCAAGAGTACTCGGATACCTAGACGTGCATGTATGAAGAAGATAATGAATCTGAAAGAAGCGAAAGAGATATGTAAGGATCGTGACACTTGGCGATCTGTTCTCTCTGGCTACCCCGTCAGGGATTGTGCGTGAAGATAAGTAAGTATAGCTGGTGTTCCACAAGGCTGTGTGCTATCACCAACGCTGTTTCTTCTGCACATCAATGATATGTTGCTAACTGGTAACATTCATTGCTATGCGGATGACAGCACTGGTGATGCTCTATACACCGGCCGTGCCAATATTTCTCGGGAAAACGTCGCTGAGTACCGGAACAAACTTGTGTCTGAAGTCGAGTCTTTGCTGAACAAAGTCTCGGATTGGGGGCGACTAAATCTAGTCCAATTTAATCCTCAGAAGACACAAGTTTGCGCGTTTACCGCTAAAAAGAACCCCTTTGTCGTATCTCCTCAGTTTCAAGGCACTCCCCTTCTTGCCTCAGCCAGTATCGGTATCCTCGGAGTCGACATATCGAGTGACGTGCAGTTTCGTGGTCACTTGGAAGGGAAGGCCAAATTGGCCTCTAAAAAGCTTGGCGTGCTCAGCAGAGCGGGACAGTATTTCATGCCGGCACACCGCCTGCTACTTTACAAGGCGCAAGTTCGGCCTCACATGGAATATTGTTCCCATCTCTGGGCAGGGGCTCCCCAGTGCCAGCTCCTTCCACTTGACCGCATCCAACGCAGAGCGGCTCGAATCGTCGACGACCGAGCCCTTTCCGATCGGCTCGATTCATTGGCACTGCGAAGAGATGTTGCATCCCTTTGCATTTTCTTTCGCATCTACCATGGGGAGTGCTCTGAGGAATTGTTCGGATTAATCCCAGCCGCCAAATTTCACGAACGCACATCGCGGCAGAACTCCCGATACCATCCACACCATATGGATGATTGGCGGTCCACCACTGTGCGATTTAGAAGATGTTTTCTTCCTCGCACGACCTCCTTGTGGAATCGATTACCATCAGCGATTTTTCCGGACCGATACGACTCAGGGACCTTCAAGAAAAGAGCGTACTCCTTTTTAAAAGGCCGGCAACGCATCTGCGATTCCCCTGGTGTTGCAGTTGTTCATGGGCGGCGGTAGTCACTTACCATCAGGTGAGCCGCATGCTCGTTTGCCCCCTCTCCTATAAAAAAAAAACTATCTTTACGGCTCTGGGTTCTAGCCCTTCTGAGCCTGAAGTTACAATATATAATTATCCTTCATAGTATACTGCTTCACAATATGTTGATGCGTCACACTGTACAGCCCTTGGGAGATTTTGATGGCAACTTGAGCCAGCAGACAGCTGAAAGTTGGCGATGGTATCTCTAGGCGCCTAAGCAGACAGACACCTTATCTTGAGAATCACATCACCATCAGAGCACTAGCTTCACCGTTTCCAGTGATAGTTCACATGCGCAGACATTTAATTCACAAAATCGCACCACTTTTACATATCAGAATCCACTTCAAACCATTATTTAAACAATAATACAGGAGCAGCAATCCGTCGCCGGTCAAGTATCCGCCAAAACTCCAAATAAATGTATATATCCTATAGGCGAAAGTATACACTTACTGTCAGGTGGACAGTGTGCTCGTTTATCACCTTTATTCTATAAAAAAATCCAAGAAGATAGGAAGTCCTCCAATATGCTGCAGAGCAGCGCGATGGACTAATTGCTTAATAACTCTCTTAAAAATAAAAGGCTTTGACTATACTCTTAACTCTATTATTATTCATCATCATCATCGTTACATTGGTCATTGTAGAAGCGTGCTCGTCGCGACCCCTGCCAGCCCTTTTCAGGGCTGCAATTCTACTCAGCTGCGCACCCATGACAACGAGGGTTAGGGCGTCCCCCCAAGGCGACGCACACCAACTCGTCCCCGTTGGTGTGGAATGCAGCGCGCAAAGCGGCGATGGGGACCGCCACCCGTCACGCACAGCCCGACACGGCGGAAGGTGGAGGACAGAGTGCAGAGTTGGCACGTGGAATGTTAGAGGAGGCATGAGAGATAAGACGAATGAGTTGATCGAAATAATGAAAGAAAGAGAATTAGATGTCGTGTGTATGTCGGAGACCAAACGGAAGGGCAGTGGTACTGAAGAGCTCCCTGGCGGGGCGTTAGCTCTATGGTCCGGAGTCCCGGAGAGCGAGAACGCCTGTCAGGGAGTGGGGGTGCTGTTGTCTTCTCGGTTGGTCGATGTTATGACTGAATATAAGTTTGTGAACTCAAGACTTCTCTGGGTTCGCTTTAAATTGGGACTGACGAAGTTATTCCTTTTGGCTGTTTATGCGCCGGTAGCTTCGTCGTCCAGGGCTGAGCTGGAGGAGTTTTGGGAGAATGTAAGAGAAGTTCTAGATTTGGCTAGAGGAAACGAAAGAATTGTTGTATGTGGTGATTTGAATGGATGGATTAGTACCGCTCGACCAGGGTACGAGTCGGTACTTGGAAAGTTTGGCGATAAAAGGGTTAATGATGCTGGCAAGCTTATACTGGCGGTATGCAAGGAAAAGGGTCTTCTTGTGACAAACACTATGTTTAATCACAAGAAAATCCATATGTATACTAGAGAAAGAAAGAATGAGAGAAGTATGATCGATTTGTTCCTGGTGGATGACCGACTGCGAAAACAGGTTATGGATACGCGAGTGTTCAGGGGTGCTGACCTGGGAACGGATCACTATCTAGTGATTACTAGATTTAGGGGTCTGTTCGCGGGTTGGCGCTACCGCAGTGAGGCAGTGACAGAACCACAGTCGGTCTGTCGCATCTGAAGCTGGAAGCTTCAGGAAGCGGATACTAGGGACAAATATCATGCGAGGGTAGCCGAATAGCTTGACACCATCGATGGCAGAAACGAATGTGTAGAAAGAACATGGCAGAACCTTAGGGATGGAATGGTAAGTGCAGCGGAAGAAGTGTGTGGAACAATAAAAAGAGGCAGTAGTAAAAGAAGAGATGCATGGTGGAATGATGAAGTGAAAGAAGCTGTAAAGAAGAAGAAGAAAGCTGTAAAGATAATGAATCTGAAAGAAGCGAAAGAGGTATGTAAGGATCGTGACACTTGGCGATCTGTTCTCTCTGGCTACCCCGTCAGGGATTGTGCGTGAAGATAAATAAAATAAATAATATATCATCGTTACAGCCTTTCACAAGTCCACTGCTGAACATAGGCCTCTCCCAAGTTATGCCACAAAACACGGTCCTGAGCCACCTGCATAAATCGACTGCCTGCATGTATTACCAGGTCGTCGCTCCATGGGGGGTCGCCCTACACTTCGCTTACCGGTACGAGGCTGCCACTCGAGAACCATTTTTCTCCATCGGTTGTTTGTTCTTAGAACTATCATAGTAATATTAAAATCATAAGCATTAATTAAAATAATATGACTACAGTGCCTGAAATAGTCAAGCACGGTTGCACGGTTAGTACAAAAAAAAAATAGTACTTATACATTAAGTGCTCAATTTAGCATGCGTTGCGTTTCACTTTATTCTGACGTAACTGGGTTATGCAAAAGCCGTTGCCTAATTTTGTTAGTCATTTATAGTACACAACAGTAAAATGGTTTAAACCTTACCTAATTATTTTTTGACCTAAATTTCTTTAATGTACTTTTTTATCAATAAAAGTTTAAACTTATTTGGATGCCTGAGTAAACTTAAATTAATGAATTGGCAATCACCAGCGGTCTTTTACGGACCGATACGGCTTGGGGAACTTCAAGAAAAAGGTTCTTCTTCTTTTTTCTTCTTTTTTAAAAGGACGGCTACGTACATGCTATTACCCGGTCTGTTGCAGTTGTTCACAGGCGGAGGTGGTCATTTATAATTAGGTGAGCCGCATGCTCGTTTGCCCCCTCTTATTTAAAAAATGCTTTGGTATACCGAATTGTTTAAATACGTTGTTTGGTATGTGACTAGTATAAAAGATATTTATTTATAAATTACCTAAGTGTGTAGTTATTTATTTATATAGAACAGCTGTTAGAATATAATGTGATTCAATGAATTTGATAACCAAATTTGATACTTAAGTTCAAATATACATATAAATAATAATATACCGTTAATGTAGTTTTTGAAAATACGAGTAAATAAGGCTTCTACTTTTATTTGAAATTATCCCAAATTGAATGTGATTTATGGGCAACAACATTTTTGCCGACCTTTACAAATGTATACGTGCGCAGTAAAATCAGTTAAAATAATGCATTACCACGCATTTTGAATTTAAAAGATAAAAAGGATAGAATGTTTGAGATTTTTTAAATTAAAATTTTCTTAACCATTTGCCTATATTACTTATTCTGAACCGTTGTAATAGATTTTAGATATAATCATCATATATGAAAGAAAAAAGGCAGACTTGAGACGTATAAATAAGAGAGTAAAAGAAGTTGTTGAAAGGAAAAAGCAAGAAAGGATAGATAAGAATGATAGAAGGATATCTGATAACTTCCAGGCAAATATTAAAATGTTCTGGAAGCTCGTAAGAACTGCCAGGGGAAATTCAAAACAGCCTAAAATGAATGCTATACGAGACGAGAATGGCTGCATGCTGAATGATGAAGTTTCGAATTTAAAGAGATGGAAGGAATACTTTGAAAACGTGTTTAAGAGTGAAGAGTCGTCTGAAATAAGTGAAATAGAAATTCCGGAAGAAGTGGAGAGAGGTAGGGAGATAAGTGTAGATGAAATAATGAAAGCAATGAAAAGCATGAAAGCAGGTAAGGCAGCCGGATATGATAGAGTATCACTCGAAATGCTAAGGGCTGGTGAGGGTGTGGTTGTAGGTCTGCTGCACACCTTGTTTAATTTATGTTGGGAACTGAAACGGGTACCGGAAGACTGGTGCAAAGCCGTGATAGTCCCAATATATAAGGGAAAGGGGTCGCAGCAGGACTGTAAAAACTACCGTGGTATCAGCTTGCTTAGCATTGTGGGTAAACTGTATGCTAAGGTGTTAATTGAAAGAGTTATGGAAGAAACTGATGGAAAAATTTGGGATGTGCAAGCTGGATTTAGAAAGGGGATGGGGTGTACGGATCAAGTCTTTTCCATGCGCATGATAGCGGAGAAGTTTTTGGCCAAAAACCAGAAAGTTTTTTGTGCGTTCATGGACTTGGAAAAGGCTTATTACAGAGTGGACAGGAATGTGTTATGGCAAACACTGAACTCATTTGGGTTGAGCGCTGGCTTGATACAGGCATTAAGGTCTCTTTATAGGGACTCTAGTGCTTGTGTCAGGATCAACGGGGTCTACTCGGACTGGTTTGGCATTCATAAAGGTGTCAGACAGGGATGTGTGGCTTCCCCGTGGCTGTTTAACCTATTTATGGACAGTTGTTTGCAAACTCTGAAAGTTGAAGAATGTGGGTTGAGAATGGGTGAGTCAACCGTCAAATGCCTTTTGTACGCCGATGATCAAGACATATTTGAATCGTCGGCGGCCGAGTTGCAAATGATGGTTACTTTAATGAATTGGTCATTGAAAGAAAGGGGTATGAAAGTGAACGCAAGTAAGACGAAAGTGATGGTTTTTGAAAGAGAAGAAAGTAAAACTTTATGTGAAATAAGAATAGAAGTTAATTGAGCAAGTGGATGAGTTTGTATATTTGGGATGTTTATTTAGCAGGGATGGTAGATATGATAAGGATATAGAACGACGAGTGAACGCAGGAAATAGAGTGAATGGGGCTCTACACGCTATTATGAGGAGTCAGAATGTGTCAACTAAAGCACGTATGGCAATTCATAATGCTGTGTTAGTCCCTACTTTAATGTATGGTAGTGAAAGTTGGGTCTGGCAGAAGAAGCATGAGAGTAGAATAAATGCTGTAGAAATGCGTTCCTTAAGGAGTATGCTAGGGCTGAATCTGAATGACAGGGTGAGAAATAGTGTGATAAGAGAAAAGTGTGGTTTGCAAGATGACGTTGTGACAAGGATTAAAAAAGGAATGCTTCGGTGGTTTGGTCATGTAGAAAGAATGAACGAGGAAAGAGTGACAAAGCAAATTTATGTTGCAGAAGTGAACGGCAGGGTCGGGAAGGGACGCCCTAGACGAAGGTTTATCGACCAAATCGGCGATACATTAAAAATGGGCCAGATTAGGACTACCCTTAACCGACGAGCGTGTATGCGTAGATATATGGATGTAAAAGAGGCGAGAGAGGTGTGTCAGGATCGCGCCAAATGGAAGTCCGTAGTCTCTGCCTACCCTTCTGGGTGACAGGCGTGAGTGTTTATGTATTATTTTTATGTATATGTATGGTAGGAATTGAGAGACTAACGCATTATCCTCCATCCATGTTGGTTGTATCTTCAAGCAGTTGTAAGCTTGAATATCAGCATCACCAGCGCCAGCCCAAGGCCATAGACAATTCGGACCCCTCGCACCAGCGCTTGTTTCCCATCCTGCTGGCAACGCACCTACTCCCAGCGGGATTCTTGTTACTATATGACCTTCCGTAGACTGGATAGGATAGATCACTAATGCGTTGCCCCAGGTTGCTGGTCGTTTATTGAAAAGACCAATCTGTAAATGTTAGTGGTAGATTAGATGAAGTGAATACTTGATACAAATGTAAATATATAGGTAGGTAGTGTAAGTTTTTAATTGCTTTAAAAGCTATAAAGCTGCGACAAAATACTTAATTACTTATGCAACTATGGTTTGATTTTTTGACTTATCGGCATATTTAAATAGTATACATAAACATAAGCAAGAATACAATACGTAACTTGATATGAACAAAGCAGTTGAAATAGTGTAGTGTGGTGTTACTCTGAGCCTGTGAGTAAATTTTCAACACCCCTGCCCCACATAATATATTAAGATATGTGGGGCAATATACACCCCGTATTATATCATAGGATAGATTTTCGAGATCAAATTCATAAAACATTATCTCGTGGTTAATATTTTACAGTGGTGACATGACACAACTTTATTTAATCTAGGTCTAAAGAAAATTTAGCCTCTAAAACATACAAAAATTTAATTTCACACCAATTTTGTTGAAATAATTTGTTACGCATATCGGCATATGTAACGTATAGGAATAGGTACAGGTAATCGACTATAATAACTTCAAATACACACACCATACAGACTAATAGCAGGTAAAGGCGCTTTGTATACAGACTTCCTCTGTTATTAGCTTCGCAACTCTCGTATGAAAGGACACAATAAGAGTTATAGCACAGAATAAATAATAGTATTACGTACAGAAGTTGCACTCCTTTAATGTTGCCTGATTGCTGACGTTTTAATAGCCATAATTATTATTAATTAGACAAATGGCGCACGCAAGCTAAATAAAACTTTATCGCTGCGCACGAGTATCCGTATTACTTTGCATCTTTTCCTCGACCTATGTCACGGCGGGCTTACCGTGGTTACTAAGGGCTGTCAGTAAAGAGTAAAAAAATACATTGCGAAATGGTAAGTAAGTTACTTAAGTAAGGTACATATTTTGACTATGATCTACTGACCATATTTTCGCTACTATGTGAGTTCTGTGATGCCCAACGGATGCAACTTGCAAGGCCTTTCGTTGTGAATCGCGATGCCTGGCTCGGAAGAAAAGGTAGGTAGTGCAAACAATGAATAAACCCGTAATATGAATTCTAACAGCAATGTGATCGTATTTTACTTAGTTAAAAATCTTGTAAACGAAATTTTAATTTCAGTATTTTACGTTATTTTAGTTTAAAATATTTTAATTACAAAAGCCAAGGGGATTTTTTTAACAAATTCTAAAAAATGGAAAATGAATTTAATATACCTAGTAATGCCTATCAAAGGGAGTTTTAGTTTCAACATTTAAATTATTGGCAATTTTATTTAAGACATAGTTACTCTAGACAGTTTTAAACATTTTCATTGTTACTTTATTATAAAATGAGTTATCTTACTTGTCTAGGCGTATTTGAACATTCGTTAAAGTCCCAGTTGAGCTCGACGGCATCTAGTATTTGCCCCCCGTTAGTTAGTTTTATCTCAGGTGAATGAACAGTTATCCAAACTCTTCCACAAGTTGATTTTTCCACCGTCTGTTTTTCTGTTGCTGAAATATTTAAAATGTTCTGAGATATGTTCTTAAAAAGCTCTCACCTCAGCAATCATCTTATTACTAAAAGAAGTTTCTAATTAGTCTCAATTTTATATTAGTCTTTTATTAGAATTATGTATAATATATAATTAAAACAGGTTTAATAAAAACATTCCATACCGAATATTTCAATATTTTTTTTATAGAATAAGTATGGCAAACGGCACACAGTCAACCTGATGGCAAGTGGATGAGGTGGCCCATAGACATCTATATCTACCCTTGATTAAGAATCAAAATTCAGATTCGTTGTCACCTGTGAGGACTAAGATGGAATGCCTGTTTTCCAGTAAAAAGGGTCTCCGGTTCTCTACACTCACCACACGAAACATTAAGCTGCTATTTTACGCTGGTATTCTGTGAGAGCGTCGTCCAACAGCCGATCCATTCGTGCTATAACCATAACATGCCTGAATCATGACTTTACCACGTAAATAAATCTAAACATATAAATAAAATTAAAGTGTGTCTGTAATATCGAAATACCTGCATTATATTTGAGCTGAGTGGGTTATTTGCATGTCATGAAGACATTAATAATCATTTAAAAAATTGTGTGTCAATCCGTTTTTAGGCTGTTTGTCTGTCTGTTTGTCAGGGTAATCTTCGGAACTGGCTGAACCGATTGTAATGATACTTCATGAAAAGATGGAGAGCAATGCAGGGGTGATCTAGTCCATACTTTATTAGAAACAGTAGGAGATTTTTTTTAAACCGAAAAGTTGATAAAATTAACGGCCTTTGATTATACTAAATAACGCCTATTGTGTAAGATCCTACGCAGGTGCAGCCGGAGCGAGTCGCTAGTTTTTAAATAAAGAATTTACCAGAATATTTAAAATTTCGCGAAGTTTGTGCCGACGCGGCTAAAAGAAGTCCTTTCATTCATGAAAAGAATGTTCTTTAAACCTGAGATTATTAATTATAACACCGCAAATATGAAAAGGTTTGTGCTAAGAATTATATGGTCTACCATTTCGATACTGTGGACCATTTATTTAAATGTATCCCACAATCTACGCATTTTTGTGGTACACTTTACGCAGAAACTACCACGCTTTTAGGTTTAGGTTTGGACATAGTATTTTTTCACACATGTAGTGTTATCAATCATAAAAATATTATTTTAACCACATTATAAAAATAGAATATGTAACAATTTTCATTAATTAGATTTTTATTGTATTATTAACGCCATCTGTAAGAAAACTAAAAAAATTACTTTTATAGTAGTACCACATTAGATACGTTAAATGGCGCTGATTATGAATTATGAATATAGTATAACTTGATGAAAAATGTCGGAAATTTTAATTATATCAATGTTATTGTTACATCAAAATGCTAGGAAGACGCACCTTAACTGGCAGTAAAGAACGTGAACTAAACCGTTCTTTGATGAATGAAGTAAGACAACGTCAGAACTCAGAACAGAGCTCGAGACGCAGAATTAATTTTTTATCGTAAAAATTCTCGCTTTTTGGAGTAAGCCATTAATTTCAAAACAGTTCAAAAAAATTTGGAATTGAAACACTGTAATTTATGTCATCATTGTTGGTTTGATTTACATATTGAAAAAGATGAACTTTGTGCTCTTTGTCACAAACAAGTAAAAAATAAATTAAATATATTTTCTGTAGACAATAATATGGACCTTGGACTACAACCTGATGTATTAAAAAATTTATATTTCTTAAAGAACAATTAATCCCTCAAGTTCACCCGGTTATTACAGTAATAGGAGACTTAATGGTGGCCAATTTGGATACAGTAGCCAAGTTTTCAATTTTCATTAAGATATCACAAATTTTACTACATCCTTACCTCATTCTATTGATACTATTAAGAATATTTTTTGTTAGAAGAAATTGTGGTTAAGGGTATAAAGATTTTATTGTAAATCGTGATAATGTTAAGGCAGCTTTGATTTATCTTCAAAATAATAATCCTTGGTATCGTGATATTGCAATCGATGAAAATAATTTATAATGTTTACCTGATAACGAGAGTGTTTTTCAGCATATTGTATCAGGTCAAGAAAAACAACATCTTTCATTTAATATAGATAGTGAAGATAATAATCAAAATACATTATTTGATAATGTTTATAAATCTGGAGCCCCAACGGTGACTTTCAATGTAACCGTAAAGCAGTGAATAGTGAACTAAACTTTAAGGAAGCAAATGATGGATCTTGCGTTTTACCGTGGCCTAGATTGCATTCTGAGACAATTAATGAATTTACATGTGATATTTGCAGAGCATTTCCAACTTTATTTCCTACTAGTAAAGATGACTTTAGATATACACGAGTTTGTAAAGTTTCTAATATTAAATATTTTAAATTCCTCATGATGTATTAAGACGGCAGGTTTGCAAGAGATCCAAGATTTTGATTTTTTGCATTTTAATAGTATGATGCGTTGGACAGCTTTACAAAATTGAAGTATTTGTCAAAAATATCGATTTTACTTACTGTTGAAAAAATTTTTTTTTATTTTTTAATTAATTTCTTGAATTATACAGCTTCGGGAATTATTTCAGCAAAATCTATTATTGTATAAATCAATTTTGTCATATAATCCCAATTTGAGGTCATCTAGCTCATACTGGTGTGCAAAATCCACAGAGTTAGTGGATATGATTTAAGAATTAGGAAGTCCAACAGTATTTATGACATTAAGTCCAGCTGACTTATATTGGCCAGAGTCAAAGAAAATATATACACTACGCGAAAAGAAACGACACTTAAGCATGTGTGCACGTAAAATTGCTTGCGGCTATGTGTGGGTGTCTGGATGTGTGCGGGGGCCTTGAGAGGCGCGCGGGGCGTGGAATGGACCGTCGCCGACTGCCCTGGTCGAGGGTTACTACGTAGTAGTTGGCGTCTCGTTTCTCTAATCTCACGCACTGCACGCAAGCACTGACTGACTGCGCTTTATACAAAAATAATGCCTACTCATTTGTATATAATTATTCTACTTTTATTTAGTTACAATACTTGTTTATATGTATGACACATACATGTTATATGTAATAGTTTTAAAGTATATATTTGTACTTTTATATATTTATATTTATAAAAAAATATATTTATATGTATATATATATACATATATTTTAATATGTATGTATGTATTTATCTTATCTATGTACTTATATACCATTCTATATCTCTATTTTATGGTTCTAATAAAAATAATGTTATTTTTGTCGCCAAACCACACACTTTTTTATCTTTTTCTTGCAATCCTTAGACACCTTGCATGCCAAAGGTTGTCTGGAAGAGATCGCCCTTAGCGATAAGACCACCCATTGTACCACATTTCTTTTTCTCATTTTTTGTTAATATTTATGTTGTTTTTTGGCGTACAATAAAGTGTTATCTATCTATCCATCTATCTATGCTTCCCTATGGATTTTCTAAAAAAAATATACATACGGCTACGATTTTTTTCAATTGTTAGAAAAAATAATAAAAATTATAAAAGTCATCGAAAAGGCCAAAAATATATAAGAGTAAATAATTTTTAAAGGGTAGTAGGTAATACTGATTATTGCGTACTGAAATACTAAGTGTTGGTTAATTATTTAAGATTACCATTAACTGTCGTGCATATTTTGTCGGAAATTTTAATATTCCCCATCTGTAAAGATATTTAATAAAAGTTGATTTAAAATTGATCGCATCTTTCACTACCTAAATACATAAGTTCTATAACATAACATATGCCTACTATGTATCTGCTTTGGCACAAGTCTATAGTATGCAATTTCGGTTCGGTATCAACCCTAGGGTTACACGCTTCGGCTAAATGTCACCGGCGCTTGAACTCTCACGTACAGAGAGTATCACCGCTGTGCCAGAGTTGTATCGTATATTAGATTCTGATAATAATTATGCTAATTTAAATCAAAACAGTTTTTTTTTTATAGGAGAGGGGGCAAATGAGCATGCGGCTCACCTGATGGTAAGTGACTACCGCCGCCCATGAACAACTGCAACACCAGGGGAATCGCAGATGCGTTGCCGGCCTTTTAAAAAGGAGTACGCTCTTTTCTTGAAGGTCCCTAAGTCGTATCGGCCCGGAAAAATCGCTGATGGTAATCGATTCCACAAGGAGGTCGTGCGAGGAAGAAAACATCTTCTAAATCGCACAGTGGTGGACCGCCAATCATCCAGATGGTGTGGATGGTATCGGGAGTTCTGCCGCGATGTGCGTTCGTGAAATTTGGCGGCTGGGATTAATCCGAACAATTCCTCAGAGCACTCCCCATGGTAGATGCGTAAGAAAATGCAAAGGCATGCAACATCTCTTCGCAGTGCCAATGAATCGAGCCGATCAGAAAGGGCTCGGTCGTCGACGATTCGAGCAGCTCTGCGTTGGATGCGGTCAAGTGGAAGGAGCTGGCACTGGGGAGCCCCTGCCCAGAGATGGGCACAGTATTTCATGTGAGGCCGAACTTGCGCCTTGTAAAGTTGCAGGCGGTGTGCCGGCATGAAATACTGTCCCGCTCTGCTGAGCACGCCAAGCTTTTTAGAGGCCAACTTGGCCTTCCCTTCCAAGTGACCATGAAACTGCACGTCACTCGATATGTCGACTCCGAGGATACCGATACTGGCTGAGGCAAGAAGGGGAGTGCCTTGAAACTGAGGACATACGACAAAGGGCTTCTTTTTAGCGGTAAACGCGCAAACTTGTGTCTTCTGAGGATTAAACTGGACTAGATTTAGTCGCCCCCAATCCGAGACTTTGCTCAGCAAAGACTCGACTTCAGACACAAGTTTGTTCCGGTACTCAGAGACGTTTTCCCGAGAAATATTGGCACGGCTGGTGTATAGAGCATCACCAGTGCTGTCATCCGCATAGCAATGAATGTTACCAGTTAGCAACATATCATTGATATGCAGAAGAAACAGCGTTGGTGATAGCACACAGCCTTGTGGAACACCAGCGTTAATAGGCTTGTAGTCAGAGCATGCACCGTCTACAACGACCTTGATGCTCCGATCTGCAAGGAAGCTGGTGATCCAATTGCACAATTTCTCGGGAAGCACATAGGAAGTGAGCTTCGAAAGAAGCGCTTTGTGCCAAATCCGATCGAAGGCCTTCGCAATGTCCAGACTAACGGCCAACGCCTCCCCCTTGGACTCTACTGCCTCCGCCCATCTATGGGTCAGGTAGACCAGAAGATCACCAGCTGATCGACCCCGACGAAAACCGTATTGGCGGTCACTAATCAGCTGGTGATCCTCAAGGTACCGGATGAGCTGGCAGTTAATAATGGATTCCATTATTTTGGAGAACAAGGAGGTGATCGCGATAGGCCTATAGTTGGACGGGTCTGAGCGGTCGCCTTTTTTAGGGATCGGGTGGACAAAAGCTGTCTTCCATGAGTTCGGGACAACGCCATGGGAGTAGGAGTACCGGAAAAGACGCGTTAGAACCGGTGCCAACTCCGGAGCACACGTCCTCAGCACAATTGGGGGGATTCCGTCAGGCCCACTCGACTTGTGGATGTCAAGGGAGAGGAGTGCTCTGCGAACCAAGCGCTGTGAGAATAGCACATCCGGCATAGAGCACTCACACCGCGGGATGGTCGGCGGTGTGTTCCCCCCGTCATCAACAGTCGAGTTGGACGCAAAAAGGGAGCCTAAAAGGTCGGCCTTCTCTTTTGCGTCGTGGGCCAGTGAGTCGTCCTCCCTGTGCAGAGATGGTAGTGATGGCTTACAGAAATTCCCTTGGACAGCCTTGGCGAGAGACCAGAATGCACGGGTTCCCGAAGGAAGGCGAACTAGTTTCTCGCCAATTCTGCCTATGTGCTCTGACTTTGCCTTGGCAATAACTCTTTTGAAGGACCTGGAGGCGAAGTTATACTTCTTTTTAAGTGTGCTGGTGTTTACATCCCGAGTCGCCGAAGCCGCAGCCCAGGCTTGATAACACTTCTGCTTATTGCGTAATGCAGTCTTACAGGAGCGACCAAACCAAGGCTGAGATCTGCCTCCGATGGGTACCACAGATGCTGGAATAAATGGTTCCATTCCCTGTAGCACCACAACAGTGACAGAGTCAGCAACAGCGCTGGGATCGTTCGGCGAAAAGCAAACCCGCCCCCATGGGTAGGATGCAAAGAAAGACCGCATTCCGTCCCAATCCTGTAATGCCAAACACGGCGGCAACCTGCAGAACGCAAACGCGAAGGGAGCGTGAGTGGCACCACACTCCGGATCAGACAATGGTTCGAAGAGCCGAGAGGGGCATCGACGGAAACCTGATATCCGTCCGGATGAGAGGTCAGCAGAAGGTCCAACAGGGAAGTTGTATGATCCTCCACATCTGGAATCCGCGTAGGCGAAGTAACCAGTTGTGTCAGACCATATGCCAAGGCAAAGTCATAAACAGATCTCCCCGCATGATCGGTTAGACGTGAACCGAGCCATTCGGCATGGTGGGCGTTAAAATCGCCAATGATCACGATCTCTGCGGATGGGACCTGTTGTAGCAAGGAGTCTGTAGCCATTTGGACGTGGTCGATGAGTCGGTCTGTTTCGGCATTACCGCTATGGGACCTATAGAGGCACCCGTAGACGCGCGGATGGTCGTCGCTGTCTACGCGTGGCCAAAGGATGGACAGGTCCGAACCTTCAAGACTGCCGAGGCGTCGAGAACAGATGTCCTCTCTGACATACACGCAAACTCCAGCCCGAGGCACAAAGGAATGCTCCAATTTGTACCCCGGGTAGGAGAGATATATCAACCGGAGAGGAAACCTGCGTCTCGGTCAGAAAGAGCAAGGCCGGCTTCGCTATCTCGAGATGGTAGTGGACGGCATTTAGGTTAGAATGAAGTCCCCTGATGTTGCAGAAATTCACGGATAGCGCGGCAGGGGTCGCCTTGGTGTTCTTGTTCAGTTAGCCCCTAGCAGTTATGATTTTGAGCGGAATTTTGCCCCCCCCCCCCCAGAATACGCGGGGCAGCCTGAGCACCCACGCTCAGGATCGGAATAACATGGTTGTGGATGCTCAGCGAGGGATTCTCCAGGGGTACTGGTACCCTCCTGGGGTAGTTCATCGTGTAATTCCGCTACCATGTTGATGGGGGGGGGGGTTGGGAATTGGGCCTCCGGCCACCTGCACTCACCAGAAGAAACGCAGAAGCAGAGCTTCTACTTCACGCCGGTATTCTGTGAGGTCGTGGTACCAACCCGGCTCGAGCCGGCCCATACATGCAACAGCAAAAACTGCTGCGTGGCTCTACCACCGTAAATCCGAGTTTTTACGAGTTTATTTATTCGTAAATCTAAAGTATTAAATTCAAATCCTATGATAGTTTCTTACTTTTTTCATGAGCGATTAGAATTATTGTAATAATTATGGAGTATTTTGTTAATAAATTCTTTAAAGTCAAAGTTTTTTGGTTCCGTATTGAATTTCAGCACCGAGGTAGTCCTCATATACGTGGTATTTTCTGGTTTAAAAAACCAGAAAATACCTTCTATGCTCCGGATCTTAACAATCTCAATCCAGATGATATTGCAAGAATTTAAGAAATCATAAATTATTTCGATCAATTCATATTGACGTGATACCCAGATGCTTCTGAAATTTATGATACACATCCATGATTTGTCGTATGAATTATTTACAGAAGCCTATGTTAATAATCCATACATTAAAAGTTAATTCCCTTAAAAAACTGCCTTAAAAATTACTAGGTAAAAAACTTCTTTTAAAATTACTAGTTAGAAAACTTCGCGAGCCCTCCTAAAGCACCGTTTTTGCTAGTAATTAGTAAAATTTCTAGACGGATGTAATATTTTTTCTAACTTTTACAGTTACTAACACAATAACCTTGTAGTTTCTACTCATACCGAATTGTATATTTTCTTGAATAAAAGTCTCTTATGTACTTTGTACGCGCATCACATCAACAGTTTTTTCAAAAATGTGCGAGCTGGCAACTGGTATGCATTATTTAGAGCATTGGTCCATATTTTCCACGCTCAGCAGGCAAATTGGTGAGCGTAAACTTAATACTACTACTACTAACTCTACATTGATAATATTACCACCACATAATATATTCTATAATAGTATAAAAATAATTATAATAATATATAAGCACTGAAAATTAAAGTACCTTTTCAAGAATTTATTATAAAAGCAGAGGAATAAAACTTATATAGATTAGAAAGGTGATATACATGTGCACAATAAAGAAAATAATGTGTAGAAATGTTACCGTTAAGACGGATGAAACAAAGTAAATATGTATTCATAATTTTTGTATAATTAACTCCTTGTAGCCTATTAAATGAAAGCATGTTGATTAAGTTTATGGCTGTATGAGATGAGTCTTAAAATATTTACAAAAAGTTTATGCAAACAAATAGTTTCACATAATTTGTCACATTTTACAAACATGTAATTCTAGTATTAAAAAAATCTAATTTGAACTTGAAGTCAATTATAGCAAAGTAATTAATCTTTTTAAAACCATGACGAAATATATTGGTGCGTGATAAGCTGCATCATCATCGTAACAGCTCTTGCCAAGTTATGAACATCGGCCTCCCCCAAGTAATACACAGAACGCTTTAAACGGTTTCATCGTCATCATCATTACAGCCTTCACAAGTCCACTGCTGAACATAGGCCTCCCCCAAGAAGTGCCACAAAGCACGATCCTGAGCCACCTGCATCTATCGACTTCCTGCATGTATTATCAGGTCGTCACTGAACTTAATGAGGGGATACCCTAAACTTCGATTACCGATACGAGGCTGCCACTTGAGAACCTTTTTTCCCCATCAGTTGTCGGTTCTTCGAGCTATATGGCCGGCCCATTGCCACTTCAGCTTACAAATCCGTTGGGATATGTCAGTCACTCTGGATCTAATGCGAATATCCTAATTTCTAAGTTTATCATGCAAAGTAACCCCAAACATGGTCTTCTCCACGGCTCGCTGAATGACCTTGAGCGTCATCATACGGTCAGCAGTGAAGGACCAAGTCTCAGATCCATAAGTCATCACTGGCAACACGCTCTGGTTTTTTTTTTTTTTTTTTTTTATTTATAGGATAAGGGTGACAAACGAGCACACAGTCCACCTGATGTTAAGTGGCTGCTGCGGCCCATAGACATCCACATCTATCCTCTGTTACAAATCAAAATGTAGATGCGTTGTCACCCGTGAGGACTAAGATGGAATGCCTCATTTCCAGTAAAAAGGGCCTCCGGCCACCTGCACTCACCAAGCGAAACGCAGAGGTAAACCTCTACTTCACGCTGGTTTTCTGTGAGGTCGTGGTACTACCCCGGTTCGAGCCGGCCCATCCGTGCGACAGCAAAAGCTGCCGCGTGGCTCTACCACTGTTAAACACTGGTTGTACAATCTCGTTTTTAAGTTTTGAGGTATACGTGCCACACTCGGTCTTGAGTTTTGACAGTTGGCTCTTTCTGGCGGACATATCTCTGGCAAAGACTTTGGAGCCTTGGTTCCATTTGATCGCTTCTTCAATACGAGCTGTATTGAAGTCCTGCCGCATGCAGTTGGAGATCTGTCTGTTCAATTGCCTGTAAGCTGTCAAATCTGCTGAAGACTGCAACTTCATTTCCCTTCTAACATCATGAGATTAAGAGTATGATCGGAGAGTTTTTGTGTTCTTCTACGGCGGGTCTTGCAGAACTTAGCTCCAACCGCATGGATAGTTTCCACGACCTTGTCATTCATATAGTCCACTCCATTGCAGTCTTTTAAGCACTGTAAATGGTTTTGTAACTCGAGTTTAAAGGTTTCCGGACTTTGGTTAAGCACACGAGGGGGACGGAGCGTTGATTTCATTAGACGAAACCTCTCTAACTTAATGTTTTCGGTGATCGCTGCCATTTTCCACCCTGGCGATCACTGAGACATCACCGAACAGTTGCCGTCATGTCTTCATAATGAATAAAATCTCATTTTTTGTCGAATCGTCGGGGCTCGACCAGGTCCATTTTCTGTGGGGCCGCTTCTGGAAGAAAGAGTTCGTCATATAAATTCCCTCTTTCTCCATGAAGTCGGCCATCTGCTGGCCCCTTGGGTTCCGTTGCTCTATTCCTAATTTCTCTACCTTCAGCTCACCGTTCTCTCTTGTGAGTAGTTTTGCGTTGAAGTCTTCCATTACCAAAGTATAGTAGGTTTTGGAGAAATACATGGCTTTAGAGATAGCTTCATACATTTCCTCCACCTCCTCATCAGGTTGTGTTAGTGCGTAAACCTGTATGAACTTTAACGAATTCTGTTTGGTAATTCTGTGTATAAGATATGCTACTCATGTCGACACACTCACAATCTTTACAACGTTGTTAACGAGAGACTTGTGGACGATAAATCCGACACCTCCTTGGGAGAGATGGTCGCCCTCCCGGTGACAGAATCCCGGATTCGGGGATTAACGTGTCCTCACCCACTCTTCGGACCTCAGATAATCCTATAATATCCCCGCGCAACTTGTCTATCTCTTCTTCTAGCTCCAGGATCTTCTCGTCAGTCCTCAGGGTGCGTGCGTTGTATGTTGCCATGTCGAGTCGTCTTAGGTGGCGACCGAGCCTCCACCGGAGATTCTTAGCACCCCCTGCCCCGCACTTACCATGGTTGTCACCGTAGCTAGGAATAGCGGGCCGTCTCTTCGTAACTTTGATCTTGAGGGGTATATCACCTTAGTTGTCACGCTTGGTGAGCGGATTGGCAACCGCAGTTTTTTTATTGTACTATTGCTGTTATCAAGAAGATGCAGTTGCCCATCTCCTGCTTGTTTCCTACTGTTGCCTCTTACGACACCCACGGGAAGATATGGGGCAGTGGGTATTCTTTATCACCACTACACGGCCTTCTAAACCGTTTAACTAAATATAATATCATTGTTCGCTGTTGGACATAGGCATGTCCCACAGATTGTCACAAAGTACAGGTACAACCACCTGCATCCATCGACTACTTGCATGTGTCGTCCCTTCATCTACTGGAGGGTTGCCCAATACTGCACTTGCCAGTACGAGGCTGCCACTCGAGAAACTTTCTTCTCCATCGGTTGTCGGTTCTTTGAGCTTTATGCAGGCCCATTGCTACTTCAGTCTATTCATCCATTGGGTTAAGTAAGTTACTCTCTATCTTCTACGGAAATCCCCGTTAGGGATTTCATCGCGCAGAGAAACTCCAAGCATAGCTCTCTCCAACGCTCGTATAGTGACTTTGTGTTTCTTCATACGGCCAGCAACAGTAGAGTAGCGTGCTTTAGAGGGGCCCTGTATCAAAATTTGTCGAGGGGCCCAAATGAAGGGTAAAGATTTTTCACAAAAGGAACAAAAACTCTCGCATTGAATTAAAATAATTATATATTGATTATAAGTTATTACTTACAATTAATACTTCTAGGAACTAAGCTAGCCAAACAATTCAAAGCAACATCCTATCCCATAGAAGTCCTTAGAATTTTTGCTTAGATACGTTCGGAGCCCCTGTAGTCCGGGGGCCCCGTATCATTGATACGGCTGATACGGCGGTAGCTACGCCCCTGGCTAGCAGTGAAGTCTTCACTGGCAGCACGCAAGGTTTTATAAGTCACGTATATGTTGTGCGTATATAAGGATTATGTACCAGCTTTATATGTATAGTTGTATTATTTCGTATTTAAATTTAAAAAAATATATTTGTTGTTATATGTATTTAGTTAGTTATATCATATTTAGTTACAGTCTATACAACGAAAACGGACAGTTAATTAAATGAGTATAATAATAATAATAAAATAACAAACCGATATAAATTAAATGGCGTAAATAAATGCAGCAATATTTAGGAAGAGAAACGTGAAGGTCACACAATACGTTATCAAGTATGATAACATATGTGACCAAAGAAACGAAGTGATGGTTATTAATTCAATAGAGCGTTGCGGTGCTCCAATTGGGAAGTGATTGTAAGAAACTTGTTTAGGTTTAGTTCATGTTCCTATTAATTAAATACTTATATTGTGTTATTGTTCAAATTAGAACATGTGGAGGATTAGGAAAATTAATCTATATTTAGCTTTACATTTTATTTCATTGTGATAAAGTTGTTAATCATCTGATTAGTTCAATAACTGCTCCCGGTTTTTTAACGTTTTTGCATCCCTCAAGTGTGTCGGTCTGATTTGTGCCAGCCACGGTCACTCACACGAAACACTACCGATAGCATGCATTCTTTATTTGTAAATCATATTGTTAAAGGGTCATTATTTACATTTATTAAACCCAAACCATAAATAGTGTGCATTAATAATAAGTGCCACCGTTCACCAAATAAGTGCTTTCCTTAAACCATCCTTTTACGTACATACTCGTTTTAAATTTCGCACATTTCGATTTGTTATGACTGATTCGGAAGAGGGGGTCCGGAGTGGCATTACTCTTACTGAAATTAAAAATATGATATGAAATTGATTTTTTTTTTAAAAGGAAACTATTTTAAAACAGTAAACTGCATTAGAAATTTAAACGTCATCTATTTATAAGTTCAATTTATATTCTTTTTAATTTGTTAATATTTCACATATTGAAGTAGTCGACCCTAATATTTTTTATGAGCTTTTCGCAAGACCTTCATAACTTCAGGTTTTAATCATAAACGTCTTTGATTTTTAGAAATTCTAAAATGTGTTATTAATTTTATGTATGTGTTACATATGTAACATTCAAAATTAACTGGAACTCCGCGAAACGCAATTATAGAATTAATTATGTAATTTCAATGACATAAACAAATGGAGGTACCTAAATAATATGTTAGTCTAGACGCGTTCGTTCCTTATATGGACTGTGTTGATGTTATGTAAGATGCGGCGATAGAAAATGCGACACTATTATTGTAATATACCTCGTATTGAGGTCAATTTTCTTTTCTAATTCATTTCGGGATTAAAGTTTTTGACAATTATTCGTCGAGAAGTCAGCATTTAATCTCCTATTTATCAGGAGCAGATTCTCAATTAATTTTTATGTGATATTTCGTTACCATTTTATTAGATTTCAATGGCTTTTGTTACAAAGAGGGCACCTCAGAGGCGGTCCCATATAAATTTGGCCACGATCTGATGATGGGATCCATGAGAAAATAAACTTTTATATTTGCTAAGCATTTGCACGATTTAAAGGGTGAATAAATCTAGCGCGTAAACTGATTCCGTAGATTAAATAATATTTTTAATTCTTTTGAATTAGTAGTTACTTATTTAAAAGTTTAAATAAATGGACAAAAAACTTGTTTTTAAAATAATAAGAAAGATACTTTCATATAATATGAATACAAAGTATAGTTTTTATAATTTAAAAGTTAAGAATAAGTGAATGAGTCAATAAATAATCAAATTATTAAAAAAAATGTATAATAATATGTAGCAATAATTGCGATTGAGAATAAATAATTTAAAAAAATGCGATTCAATATAACTAAAAAAGTCTTAAATAATTAACAACTCTTTAAAAATATGTAAATTAAAATTTAAAATTATAAGACAATTAAATGGTATGGTTTTGAGCCAATTAAATAAAGTTTGATTGGATATTTTATTGTAATGAAATTAAAAATAACTCCAAAAATAAAACATTACGAGAAAACTTACGGGTGATGGAAGCGCCGAGCACAGTGGCGGCGAGTATTACCACAGCGTACCAAGGAGCGGCCATATCGATCGGTGGCCCTCGCGCCACTGAATGAACAGATTTGGCATTCTTTCGCTACAATTGACCGTTGCGATGGCAAAGTAAACGCTGATGTTCGCATCCTGTTCACCACACATTGCGTGATTCACTGTTCCTTTGTGCTCGATTGCAATAATTGCGATGAGGTGGTTATTGGAATACGTTAAGAGAATCGATTGTGAATAAGTATGGTGGTAGGGGAATTCAGGAGCCCCCAGATGTTATTATGTTAACCACGCTAGCTAGCAGCTGCGTCAATTTTCGGGTGGCCATATTATTGGCATCCGTTTGGACATACTTAATATAGTTTTTAATGTGACGTTATTGACTCTGTCCAGCAGTGGCAGGTTTTGTTATTTTTTGTTCCATTATTACATAGTATTTTAAAGTACTTAAACTAAAATAGCAATTTAAAATTATAATAACTATATAAAATCATTCTAACACGTCGTTTGCGTAACATTGACCTTTCAATACAAAGCACGGTCCCGAGATGTCTGTATCCAAGTATTATATGACAGTTTTCGTTTCTCAATCTATGCTCTTCATTAGTCTTTTGTAAAGTAAAAGTAAAATAACACCTTGACTACGTGTCACTGCTGGGCACTGGCCTGCTGCCATTACAAACAGTGTTACTAAAAGGATTTCGGAGGTATGTAGTGTACTGGTAGAATGCACTAACAGTAGAGTAGGGAATAGAAAGTAGGAATTTTATGGGAAATAAAAGAGACGACAATTGTTTCGTTCGTTCCACGATACCATGTCGATATCCTCTATTTTGACTTTCGCAGGGCGTTTGACAGGGTTAATAATATTGGTGGGTCGTTGTCAAATTTATGACGGACGGAACGTAACCGTTTTCCCGACGACGAAAACGGTTGCAAAAAACGATCGTCCTTGCAACTGGTTTGAAGACGGCTTAAAGGACGAAACTTATTCAACATGGAATAGAATTGCGTTTACCTCGAGTGAAATGGTTGCAGTTTCTTACAACTAAGGTAAGGACTGTTTTGTGTATGTCTACGTTTGTAAACGAACGCGGAACCAAATACTGCAATATAACGTGGAACGTTAAGGACGACGACGCGTCGAGTGAGATAGATAGTTAAATCATTGCGATCTCGACTGTATTTTCATAGCCGTAAAATAAAACATCGCACCAAGTATTTCAATGACTGGTTTGTGCAACGAAGACTGTTTGAACCCAGGACGTAAAAAAGGTCCGTCGTCGCAATGCCCATCCCTAGTTAATAATAACATGCTTCTTGATAAGATTCCAGCCATAGGCTTTGCCCCAAATTTTCTTCGGTTAATCGCGGACTACCTTCGTGATCGCCAGCAGTATGTTAGGCTCGGTATATACGAGTCAAGACACTATCACACGCGCTCAGGTGTTAGTCAGGGATTGATTTTTGGCCCTCTGCTATTTTTGATTATGATAAATGACCGCCCAACAATGGTTGCACACTCGAAGTGTTTGCTGTATGGAGATGACTCAAAATTGTTCACGGAGATAAAATCTGTAGCCGATTGCGTGGTAATGCAGAGTGATATAGGTGCTTATTCCAGTAGAGTGTTAAGAATAAAATGGAGCTTAATCTGGATAAGGTCAATGTCTTGCGGTCGTAAATTGTTCCCTTTTTGTTACGATTATAAAATCAACAACCGTGTTATGACTTGGACTGATATTATAAAAGATCTAGGGGTTATTTTTGATGGAAAGCTCATATTCCACGCTCACATAATAAAGTTAGCTAAGGAATCATATAAACGCTTGGGATTCGTTCTCAGAAATGATAGAGTTTCGTAACAATAGCGTAATACGCTTAATATTCAGTGCTTTGATATGCTCGAAACTCGAAACTAGTTGTTATGTTTGAAATCCGTATGAATGCACTTATATTTTTCTTTTGGAAAAGGTCCAAAAGCCCTTTTTGAGATATCTCTACAAGCGCCTTTATGGATACTGTCCATATTTATATCCCACTAAATTTCTCCTGGGTTCTTTGAGTTACAAATCATTGCGAGCACGAAAACGATATTCGCTCTAGAACTCAGTGCCGAATTGTGTCGATTTTTTTATACCAAATAACTACTGTCGTTATCGCGAGCATAAACTTTTTGCTGTGCTATGGGCACGCATCGTTGCGCGCGCCAACTCGCCTGTTCCCCGTGTCCTCACCGCATTTAACGCTCTTTTGGAGATAAATCCTGAGTGTGACCTGTTTGCAGATGAATGGAAGGTAATATTGTCTGAATGCCTGAAGTTTTGTGAGCAAGAACAATGAATATGTTGCCTTTCACTATTGTAATTGGTTTAACCGTTTTAGTTAAAGTAAAAATAAAAAAAAATAATAAGAGATGCTGCTCGCCATCTCTTCTGACGTCTCTGACAGTCTTTACTGAGTCCAATGCTGTGCGACCGGACTTGCGCTGTCTATAAAATAAGAAGTTAGCCTGGCGTGAATTACCGCTGCACCTTTGTAAACACTTATTTTCATGCGGCTACTTAGCCCTTAGATTTTTGTTGAGGTTCAAAGAAATCTAGACTACTAACAACTAAACGCGGTAGAAATACTCCAAGGATACATGTGAGCGTGTTTTGTTTCAGCGGTGAACTTTCGTCTTTCTTACAGTATTAAAGTGCCAAAGACCTAACAGTCTCATTGGTAAATAACTTCTGAATCCCTTGGATACCCACAACAGTCTGCAAAGAAAGAAAGTTACAGATATTGTTACCCCTAAGTCATTTGTAAAAACTTAACATATAAATATTAATTTTGTATATTATAGAATATACCTACGGATGGCTACCCTTTTACTACCACGTGCAAGCTCCCGGATGTAACAAATCAATTCTTTATATGGATATCACAACAGATTCATTCTTAATCCATTTGTTTCGATTTAATTAAATGGGATCCGGTAAGGGCCAAAGGCATACGACGCGTCTGCACTGAGGTATAAGTGTCCAAGACTATCTCAGGAAACGATCCTTGCGTTATTTATTACATTTTTGTAGCATCTGCACAATTGAACAAAGTATTGTGGTAGATTATTTTAATAGAAATGTTTGCTTGTATTGCGTGAAATTTGAAATGATGCCTCGAACTATACCATCAGATTTTATCTCGCACTTCACTTAATTATCCATTCCCAATATGGGATAACTAGGTAGTCACTGGTTTGGATAGGTTTGTCAATTTTTGATATGATTATTGTTTATGTACTGTCCGATTAGTATCCTTGTGGCCGGTGAAAGGAAAAGGGGAGATCTCCCACCGGGCAAGGTGTTCTGCCCGGAGAGCGGCCAGCGCTCCGATTGGTAGTTCGGAGCTATTCTATACATATATGCTGCTTTAACTTCGGAACTTTGTTAGTGCGATTTAGGCTTCGATATGTTTCGCTTGTGGTGCGCCGACAGCGCCGCCACATCCTGTTTATTTTAATTTAATTTTAAGAGGTATAATTATATTTAGTTATATGGCTTACGATGAAGTATTTGGATCAGCTCTATAAAACTTACAGCATATATACGTCCCACTGCTGGGCACAGGCCTCCCCTCATTTCTGAGTGGGGTTTAGGGTAAGGAAGTGTTCGCCACGCTGCCCCAATGCGTGTTGGAGAACTTCACATGTCTTCGAAGTGTTTTTTTTCTTATTGCTCAGCCATGCAGGTTTCCTCACGATGTTTTCCTTCATCGCTGAGCAAGTGGTAAGCACTTAAAATCAGCAATTAACAATTTCATTGGTGTCGGCGGGGGTCTAACCCAGTTTGCTCGCGTAATGTGAAATTTACGGATCATTATTATTACGAATGGTTCAGTTCTAGATGCAGAAGTACACAAAAACTCTCCGATCACACTCTTAATCTCATGGCTGTTAGACGGGAAATGAAACTAAAATCTTCAGCAGATCTGACAGCATACAGACAACTGAATAGACAGATCTCCAAATGCATGCAGCGGGACTTACGCAACTTCAACACAGCTCGTATTGAAGAAGCGATCGAGCGGAACCAGGGTTCCAAAGTCTTTGCCAGAGATCTGTCTGCCAGAAAAAGCCAACAGTCAAAGCTGAAGACCGAGTGTGGCAGCGTCGTTTCTGGGACACCTGAGATTTGGAGTGAGATTGAGAGGTTCTATGGGCAGCTGTACACGTCAGGTTGGAGTCGCAAGTGTAAATAACAATCCAAAAGCATGTCTTATCCGACACTATTCCGATAATATCCCGTACGTCAGTCTGAGCGAGACTAGATTGGCCTTCCAGCTTAAAAGCTCCTTAAAAACAGCAATGCCCCAGGCAAAGAAAGAATTATAGCGGAGCTCCTGAAAGCGGGTGCAAAACCGGTACTTGAACCCATATATACCCTTCCACATAGTACTATGCTTTACACATACACTTTACACATAGTATTATAGACCACATACATACCTTTCAGTAAATTGTAGAGAAGACCGAAGAGTACAATCTGCCATTTTGTCTTGCGTATGTGTACTATTGATTCCGTCGAAATTTGGGCGTCGCTACAGTCCTTCCAGATGTGCCAAGTTGACAGTCGGTACATCGAAGTGCTGATGTGCTTATACAGTAGGACCACGATGGCTATCCGAGTACAGCATCAGAGTACGGAAACCATCTAACTGCAGAAACATGTAAGACAGGGTGACGTTATATATCCCTGAAACTATTCACCACTGGACTGGACTAGACTGGAAAGGATACGATATTTACATCAATGGCAAATACATCATTCACCTTTGATTTGCCGACGATATAGTTCTTATGGCTGGAGGACCTAAGCACTATGCTTAATTACCTCAATAGATATGCCTCCCAACGGATAGGTCTTAAGATGAACATGGACAAAATAAAGATCATGTGTAACGTCCATGTCACACTTATGCCGATAGTTGTTAAACGTACTAAGCTCGAAGTTGTTGCTGAGTATGTTTACCTGGGACAAATAGTCCGACTACGTAAGTCTAACTTCGACCGAGAGGTTAATTGACGGACTCAACTTGGCTGGGCAGCGGACGTGAATACGCATATGCATTACTACAGGGTACTACACGGGCATGTGCATTGCTACAGGGTACTAGAGGGGTCTACAGGTTGATAGTATGCATAGATGAAAACTTTCAACAGATTTCTGAGGTTATAGTGGTTGTGATCGGTAAACAAAAGATTCATTTACCTACATCGTAATTAAAATACAAACTTCATGGCTGAATAAATTATATTTCTTAAAGTAAATTGCGTCGCACTGGTATAAAACAATTGTGGAAAATTATCTTTGTCTGATAAATGTTATCATACACAGAACATCGTGATTCATTTCTGTTTTAATGTTTTTCAAATTAATTGCTTTATTAAATAATTTATCTTATAATGCATACCTACGTATTAAGTACTAATACAAATGATAAAATAGTTTAGTATTTTCTATCTAAGTATTGTTTTTCCTACTCCAAATTAATCCTAAATTAAGTTGCACGACACAATCTGTGAATGTTATGTACACTTGTTATTGATATGCATATCAGAAAATATAAAAGTGTGCATGGTTTTGTGACAATGTCATATATGTATATTGTTAGTGTACTTGTTAAATAAAAAAATTGTTAATTTGAATAAATAAATAAATTAATATCTGGTTTTGACTGACTTTACATGAGATTGAAATTTTACGGGATCTTCAAGTTAAAGTATATAGAAGTAATAAGAAACTATAGAGGAAAAATATATTTTTATAACCTGAAAGCTATCGCAATATAAATAAATTACTTGTAGGTAGAAGTAAAGTTAATCAAAACGAATATTTTTTTTTATTATAATAAACGAACTCGCATTCAATATTATTAATAAAAGTATTAGTAAGCTATTAATTTATAAGAACCAACCAACAACTTTAAATTATTTGCTCTTATAAATTCTTTACTTCTTGCATTTTGTTTTTGACTAGCTATTAAAAAATGCTACGTAAAATAGTACCACTAGCATTTTGTCTTATGGTTGTTACTATTATGTTAAAAATCCTCTTTATTGATTATCTTTTTCAAATTCTAGAAAATTATCAATTGCATTATGACGTCGTTCTTTAGTAACACTACAGGTGGAAGAGGCTTGTGATGGAGCGCGACTAGCGTTGCGTAATACAGGCTTCTGAAGTTGAAAGAAATTCAACGACGCTCTTAACTCCTTTGTAAAAGCTTCCTTATGAGTCACCTGAAATGTTAATATTTATCTTTAATGATCATTTTCGGCTACATTAAAAACTTACAGGACTTATTAATTTATTGATAGCTTATGAAACAAAATTTATGATTTTTGTTTTTGAATAGTAAATTTTTTATTAGAATGCTTTCA
This sequence comes from Parnassius mnemosyne, assembly GCA_963668995.1. Lineage (NCBI taxonomy): Eukaryota > Metazoa > Arthropoda > Insecta > Lepidoptera > Papilionidae > Parnassius > Parnassius mnemosyne. The sequence goes on from CAVLGL010000079.1 coordinate 19,199,693, forward strand.
ATTTACATCTATCTTAAAATATTTAGACATAATGTACAGTTTGAATGCAAATTATACAACTGCTTAAAAATTTAAGTTTAGTGTAATAGGCTTCATTGACGGAAATTTTAAACAGGATTAACCAAATAGACTAATGGACAAATGAGAAAAATGTTGTAAATAAATATTTTAATTATAGTTGTGGAATGTGCACGTTATTACGGTAATTGTTATTTTTCATGATTCATCAACAATTTTTCATTTCTAGGCAAGTAAATTTATGTAAAAATTTTTAAGCTCACCTTTTCACGAATAACTATATTTCGGACTTCGTTCATAAATTCTGCTGCAGTAATGAATAGTGACAATATAAGACCTACGATTAAAACAACGAAAGCACCAATTAAATTTTCAACTTCCAAGTCGCCTTCGACATCATTTTTGTCTTCTGGTGGCTAAAAAAAAACAACAGTTTGAATGTCGATGTATTTTTTTTATAATTAGATTTTGTCGTACAATTATGTTGCTTACATTACAAGTTTTCGCTCCATATTTATTTTCCCACCATTTTCTTTTTATTTTATCTAAGGCATTTGATTCTTTTAATTTTAGAATAGCTCTATTTATGTGAGTCCTAAAAGGGGAGTCTGAAACAAATAATATAGTAATAAAAATTGACGATCTGGTAAGAAATACAGGAGAACGATAGATGCAGGTGGCGCAGGATCGTGCTTTGCGGTATTCCTTGGAGGAGGCCTATGTCATGAGGTTGCAGTAATGAACTAGTGATGGGATGCAATGATGATGACCATGATAAATGAGAAACCTTCAAAAATTAACTAGTCTTTCTTTCGGGCGCATTTCTCTAAGCACAATTTGCATAACAATATACGAGGTATGGAAACTACATATAGACTAGTAAGGATTGCTCTCCCTTGTAATTTCCCAATAATCGGAAGCTATAAACGTCATAGGAGATATTACAGTGTCACAAGTGCACGCGCAAGTACCTACAAACACTCAAATGTCTTGTCGGCCCACTCCTGAGCAAATCGAGTTCTGAATTAAACGAGTTTTATTCGAACTCAAGGTAATTTCGTACTTACGAAAACTTTGTTACGTTGTACAATTATTGAATGATATTTGAAATTGGAATTATATGAATGGAAGTTTTCAGCTGTCCACCGCTAGAGGGCGTTCGTAACCGTAAGTGAAGAAATGATATTTCTCCATAGGTTGTCCTATTAACTAATAAAAATATTTAAGTAATAAAAATATTTAAGTACTGGATTTCTTGTTATTTAATAATTATCTCCGGATAAAAAAATTCGGATGTGCCTAAAGGCGCAGTTAGGGCTTGGTCGTAACTCGTTATCGTGTTTCTCGATTCAAGTTAGTTTAGGAGTAAGCTTTTGAAATCAGATTCGAACAAAGTCAGTTTAAATCACCAACCGAATCAAATTAGATATCAGTTTTGAGAGTAAACTTTGCTGACCTATGTACCTATAAATAATGACCATTTATAAGGTCAGATATATTATATCGACACACATAATAAGGGTAATGTTTAGGACTCAGAGTGGACAAATTTGACACAACCAGACTCGAAAACTATCAATTTTTAACTTAAATTTTTAAAGGCTATGAATTCAATAATACTCGACATAATCATATCATCTCCTGAAGTTGATAATTATTGATACCCGAAGATTAAATACTAAGATTAACCCATGTGGTTTCCAATTCAGTTAATTTTTTAAGATGATTGCAAGGTTCTTGTGATTTCTTATTAATTTTCTCATTATTCATAAGAAAAAAACTCCATGTGACAAACGGACACACTGTCCACCTACTGGAAAGTGAATGCTGTAGCTCATAGACATCTACATTTATCCTTAATTAATAATCAAAATGCAGATGCGTTGTCACCTGTGAGGACTAAGATGGAATGCCACGTTTCCGTAAGTAGGGTCTCCGGTTCTCTACATTCACCATACGCGAAACACAGCAGCATTAAGTTGCCATTTTACGCCGGTATTCTGTGAGAGCGTGGTACTACCACATGAGTATTTCTACTCATGTGGTGGTCCTACTCTGGTCGGGCCGACCGATTCGTGCTTCAACTACAATACTTTTATCTATTTTATACCTTTGATAAAATTAGTTAAAAACTATTTTGAAATCTTGCTGTCCCCTAGTAAAGGCTTTATAAAACTAGCGGTTAATTTTAAGGTTATATCATAAAGATTTATAACAAGATTCTCTGTAATAGTACCTAGTTGCCTTTGCATAAATTCAAGGCGCATGTAAAATGCAAAATGGATTATTATTCATAAGATATGAATGCTTGGATATAATGAGCTCTATATATTTATTATTTGCGTACTTATATATACGTGGGTTATTAAAAAAAATTGCGAAATAAAAAAAAATATGGTTATAGATTTTTTAATTAGAGTTTTTCAAATAACTATTTGCCAGCGCCTTATACAAAGTTACTTGCGTTTGAACCAATTCTCGAATCATTGTTTCTAATCTGACTTCGACACCTCTCCTACGGCCTGCTCGAACGCTACCAATCTATCTACCAGCGATGAAGACCTTTCAGATGATTTTTATTTTATCGAACAGAAGTCACATGATGCCGTACACAAATCGGAGCTGCAAGGAGGGTGACCCAAAAGCCCAACCGGTGTGCTTTCCAGGAAGTCCCTTATTTTGAGTACTGAGTGCCAGGGCGCGTTATCGTGTAGCAGCAGTAGTCTGCGGAGCCTCGTGCTCGGTCGCTTGTTGCACATAGCAGTGCACACTTCTGGCAAACATTTGGTAGTATACCATTCGGAATTGATGCTACTTCGGTTTCATAAAGGAATTGACACTAGACCAAAATGAAAAAACTAATGATAAAAAACAATTATTCCTGCGCTCTTCGATCGCTTCACTTTGGCAGGAGTTGTTTTTTCTTTACTTAATATAAGATTATAAGATAGCGCTTGACTAAAATTACACCTAATGGTAAGTGATGATGAAATCCTAGATGGTGAATCACACTGTTTAAGCATAATAAAAGCCTATTCATTTTACCTTGAAGACGTTCAGATTGTAATCGGCAGATAGCTGTCCGATTATTCAAGTTTATTTTGAAACTAACTTCTAGGCATGGGTGATTTTCTGTGGCACACAAAGCGAAACTATCCACCTCACGCGAAGGTGTAGCGTTTTAACGCTTTTCAATTCAATCTGCAATATGTAATGAATTTCTTTATACGTAATTCATATTTTCTTTCTTGTATATATTTTTTACTGCTAACATGCTTCCTTCCGCAATAGCCGTCAACGGCCGACCATTTATTTTTTTGCTCTCAAATTTGTTATACCATCGGTACTAATGGTTGCCTTAGAAGGGCCTTCATCCATATAAAGTAGACTGGGGCAAGGCAAATAATACGGCATAAATGCGGTTTTTGGTTAAATGCCATCTATTGAACAATGCAGGAACTTTTACGCTATTGACTATACCGACAGTTAAGTATATATAGCTTAAACTATTTTATCGACAGAGATTATTTTTTATAAACTACTCAACTAGCGAAAGCCCGCGCAATTTTAAGAGCCGAAGTTTTTAAGATTTTCGATATGTACGTCTTTCAGTTATTTTAAACAAGATACAAGGTGAGTGATAAAGAATAATATTGATAGTTATAGTGTAATATGTTTCTGTGACCTGAAATCGACTATTCCTTGAAATACGGATACAGTTACACTCGGTCACCTAATACCTAACATCGGGGTAAGTATGACAGTGTCACGCTTACCCCGGTCATCTTGTATGAGAACATCGTAACTAGTGATGGGACAGCCTATTTTTAACCGACTTTCAAAAAATGAGGGTGCTATTTACCTGAGCGTGTGAGATCTCAGAGTCACTTTAACGAATTTTTGTTTGTATGTTAGTAGGTACCTGTGTTTGTATGTATATACGATTTGTACGTACGGTGAATACTGTTTTGTATGTACAGTGAGGTATGTTTTGTAGACTTATCTGATTTTATTAAATTTAAAATGCATATATATAATAGAAATAAAAAACTGGTGGTTTTTAGATATGGAGGGGGGGGGGGGTCAAAAGGGGTAAACATACCAGTTCATGGGGTATGCTTTTAGCCTAAAACTAATCATAGAAAAAACATCATTTATTTTTATTTTGTTTGATTTAGATGGGAAGAAACTACATAAGAAAAACATTTGATAAATACTCTAGAGAAACTCTGCTGGAGGCTATCAAAGCTGTACGGGAGCTACATATGACACCGTTTAAGGTAGCCAAGGTTTACGGTATCCCTAGAACAACCATAATCGCACACGTAAATGGTAGGCCAACAGCGTTAAACTCAGACTTGGAAAAAAATATGGCTGCAATGTTCTACACCATGGAACGGTATGGTTTTGGTTTAACTCAGCGGGAAGTCAGAGCTTTAGTTGGTCAATATGTTCGTCGCAATGAAATCGATACACACTTCAAAGATGGGATTCCGGGAGACGATTGGATAAGAGGTTTAAAAAAAAGGAACAAACTAATAATTTAAAAACCTCAAGCCGTCGAAATCGCAAGAAGAAAAGCTGCCGAGTCGTTTATTATTAACGAGTTCTACGATTTACTTCAAACAGTCATACAAAATCAACAATTCGAAGGCGACCAAATATGAAATCTTGATAAAACAAGTTTCTGTCAAGACCCAGGAAAGTTGAAAATAATCGGCCTAAAAGGTTTTCAAGCCACAAGAACCACTAGCTCACCAGGCCGCGACAATACAACTGTATTGTTCGCATGCAATGCCTGGGTCCAGAAAGTTCCTCCATTAATAATTTTTAAAGGAACGTTCCTTTGGAATACATGGTTACCTGATGATAGTTCGATTAATTCGGCATTTGCAGCTACATCGAAGGGTTGGATGGAAGCTTCAGTCTTCGAAAGCTATTTTTCAAATGTACTAATCCCGGAAATATGCAAATCAGGCAAACCACAACTTGTGACATTCAACACACCTTGATTTAAATGTTATTGTAAAGACTAAGGAAAACAATATTACTCTTCTAAAACTACCGCCTCATTCTTCCCATATTTTGCAACCATTAGATGTAAGCACTATGAAAGCAATGAAAGATCGATGGGATGAAAAATTAATTAAATGGCAACGACTAAATTACGGGAAAAATTACCGAAAAAAAAATTTTGGTTGAGACATGGATAGACCTTGATCCAGTGATTTTGAGAAACGGTTTCAGAAAAACTGGCATATACCCATTTGATCGTAACCAAATTTGAGAAGACCAATTTGACCCTTCAGCACTATTGCGTTGGAAAAACCATTTAGCATACAAAATGAGAGAAGTACAAGAAAACAAAACCGTTAAGCATACCCAAGAAATACAAGAAATAATAAATGAAAAGCAAGAAAGAAAATACAGCGAAGTAGGAAAAGGTAAAAGATGATATTAAATACCAAAAGAAAATAAACATTTTAAGTTGTGTAGACAGAGACACGGCAAAAAATCTCGGGAAAATTATGCTTATCCCCAGAAAAATCAGCAATTCCGATGCTCTAAAAATTATAAGCCTGGAAAAAGTTATTATAAGACCTTCTGAGAACAAGGAAAAAGTCAAAGTGACATTTGAAAATTTATTATTGGAGACAATTTCACGAGGAAAAGAAGAACCAAAACCAAAAAGAAAGCGTTTGGGAATAGGTGCTGAAGTAATTATCAACAGTGATTATATTGAAATAAAAAAGATTGAAATGAAGGAAAAAGAAAATAAGGGAACAAGAAAATTGAACAAAATAAACCCAAAAAAGCAACAGTCGATAGAAATAAAGAGAAAGGTTTCCCTTACAACAAGTAATTCAGACAATATTAGTACGCATTCAGGCTCTGATATAGTAGACATTATCAGTGACAGCGATTCTGGAAGTGTTCAAGAAAATCAATTCGGTCGAGAAAAAAACAAAAATTTTAGAAGCCAAAAGGAAAAATCAACGCACATTCTTACGATACAACCTGATATCCATACAGAACCAATATTGAAGCCGCGATCGACAATTAAAAAATCTTTTAAGTAAATAATATATTTATTAATAATATTTTTATTCAACAGAAATAGTATAATACAAGTACATACTATAATACAAGTACATATATTATTATTGATTATACAGGTTTCTGATTTAAAGTTCTATTTTTCTTACAAACAATTTGTCCGATTTTTGGCACTTGATGTAAATCCACTTTTCAGTTAATCACGATAAAAACACTTTTTGGAAAAACTTTCTGCCTATCGTATAGCCTATCGCATATTTTATAATATAACGTAATTTTAAACATGGTAGAGCTATACTAATTGTATAGTTGTAGCACGAATGGGTCGGCTCGACCGGGGTAGGACCACGCTTTCACAGAATAGCAGCTAAATGCTCAGTGTTTCGTATGGTGAGTGTAGGGAACCGGAAACTTTTATTACTGGAAATGAGGCATTCAAACTTAGCCCTCACGGCTGACAACGCATCTGCATTTTGAATCGCAAACGAGGATAGATGTAGATGTCTATGGGCCACAGAAACTACTTACCATCAAGTGGACTGTGTGCTTGCTCGCTCGCTTTTCACCCTTATCCTATAAAAAATGTGAATTATAACTGTTGAGAGCAAATAAGCGAGGAAACACAACTAGCCTTCTTGCCAATACAACGCGTAGAGTTTTGTACTGTTATAGATATTATATAAATTAAAAATAAATAACAATACACAACGAAGGGATAACTTACTTGCAGGCATAGCAATACCATAATCTTTTGAATCCAATTCTCCGCCGACCTTTTTGAGAGCGCATTCTCTTTTTAATTTGTATTCGATTGTTACTGATTCCATGAAAAAAGCATATTTTCCTTTACCGTTAAGGACTCTCTTCTCACCCTCCTCATTGCTTCCAACTAAAACTACTGAATTAGCGACCATATTTTCATACATTCGCTTATACATTTTATCTTTTGAGTTCTGGAAATTAATTTTTTTATATATTATTATATTATATCACAGAATAAATAGTAGTACTACGTAATTATATTATATTCTGCGTGCTATAAATTTTTCTTAATTTTGTGATTTTTTTTGGTTATTTCATAATTGTCAAGTTTAGGTAATTTTAGCACCTTGAAAAAGTTAAATGTGGAGCCACCTCTAACAGCACCATATAGAATTTTGTTTTGGTTTGCCAAATCTTCTACACTATTGATAGGCACATTTTCCAAGGCTGTAGTCATAGATGCTGACAACTGCGCGATATATGTTTGACATACAATTACAGCGAAGAACCACCACATAGCGCAGATCCATCTTGTGCCTATTGCTCTAAAACGAGGACAATTGTGCAAGTTTATAAAAACATTATTGTGATATGAGTTACTGACAATTTAATATTTATTAAAAACTTGTTATACTTAGGCAAAATATCACATCCTTGTGTCATAATAGAGCCCATTGTTAACCAGGCACAATTCTTGAAATTCCATATATTTTCAAGCTCCTCCGGATCCTTATCGCAAGGTTGTGGATTTTCCCAATCAGCAGGTGATATCCTGGTAAATACCAAGGGATGTAGACATAATAGTCATGTTGTGATATTTTTAAATAATGGAATTTATTCTATCTTCAAAGATAAGCTTGAAAAAATGAGCAATAATATTTTGATGATTAAAACTAATTACAGAAATTTTATCATGTATTATTTTGTTTTATTTTTAATTTACGATGTTTTGAGTGCTTTGCAGAACTCACGGGCAAACGCGACTTATTTGTTCTCGTCGAATTAGTACTTTTGTTATTACGTGATTTGTTCTTTAATTGTCACAAAAACTAGGTCTTCGTAAGATTGAAAGAACTATATTAAAAGATACAAACATTCAGTTTGTCATTCAGTCAGACACACTAACGAACGTACCAGCAGACAGACCCACTGCACCACCAGACGGAACAAAGAAAATAATATAATTATTATATCATGTTACTATGAAATCTATTTTTAGACACTATGTTTGAAGTTTGTTGAGTGTTCTTTTATTACATTTGGTGTAGTGGATTTTGTGACACCGCTACACCGCGCTGTACGCTGTACAGTGACAGCGTTAGAGAATCTGCCTTATCACCCCTTGGGTTGTAAGAGACGGCCGAGGGGAAAGAAACAAGAGATGGCCGGCAGCATATTCCAGATAACAATTTAAAATAATAAAGGCTGCGATTGTTAACCTGTCAACCAAGCGTGTCAACTATGGCAAATGTAAACATATGAGATAATTTTGTACTGGTGGTGTAAGAATATCAACTACCATATCATCCCGTGGGTGTTATAAAGGCAGCAGCGTCGTCCTAATAATAACTAAAAATTAAAATCTGTTTGTTTCCAAATCAAATGTAAAAAATAGAAGTTGACTTTGTCACTGAAACTTTCGCGGATGTTTAACGTAACAACTAAAGAGTATAAGTATTGTAAACATTATGATTATTGCCAAGTACCAACGTCTAGAGTACAAAAAATAAAATGTTTACTTTTATCCGTTTAAGTCTATCATGCTATTGACAATACTATAGGTTTAAAAAAAACGATTGAAACTGTCGGTCACTGAATACTGTCGGGTTTAGTAATAGTTTTCACTGTGCTACCCAAACAATGACGTAAAAATATTTATATCATAGATTATTTCTCAGAAACATCCCATTATATACAAGATAAAATCGAAATTTTTTTAACATGGAAAAAATTTTGAGAAAAAATTTCAAAATATTTTTATACTCAAACATAAACAGATGAATTGCATGAAATCAAAGTTTTCCTTCACAATGTAATTGTTATGATTGATAATTTATATCTCTAGTGATATTTTTTAATAATTTAAACATAATTACCTTGAACAAACAAATAAAAACATAGAGACAACACAATATGCTGTAGCGATGTAGATCCATACTTCAAAAGTATATGGATTCAAAAAGGAGAACATCTCAGGGTCCGCTTTCTTTTCCTGGACGTACAGAATACTTATTCCCAAGGACATAAAAGGCACAGAGAAGTCCACTACCTTTTTTCTTTCTTCTGTTATTGTCAAATCACAGACCGCTAAATCAGCTTTCTGCATATAAAAATATTGTTTTAGAATTTTTTTTTAGCATTCTGACCATGGCCTTATTTTTTATTTTTAACTTAAAGTTAAAAGGTGTGACTGGTTTTATTTTAATCATACCTATATACTTGTTATTTATAATATGCAACAGTACAAAATTCTATTATTTATCTATTACCTACTTATAAAATATGCATACATGGGCCTGTATAACTTTTCATTGGGATTAAGAATATTGTATTATTGTACTTTCAAAGTGACAAAAGAGAGCCTGCGGAGTTTCTTTCCCCGTTTCTTCTTTAGACAGAGAAACCTCGTTTTAAAACTCTATTAAATTAAAAACACCTTGACATTTGTGACAAACGAAATTTTAATTTCTTATGACGATAATCTTGAATAAATATTTGTCGAAGTCACAAAATAAAGGGTTTTTATTACATTTTAATATGTATTAAGTTAAAATGCATTTCAATACTTTTTGAAATCATTAAAAATTATCATCGCCATTGCAGTCTATAACAAGCTCACAGCTGTTAATTCTTCTAAAATGTGCTATGTGATCATAATTAATCAATTGACATCTATTTACTTCCTACTGTCGTCTATTGAGGACTCGAAAACCTAATTTCCTAATTTTTTTTTATCATCATCATTACCATTATAATCGGTCTCAAGTCCACTGCTAGAAATAAGTCTCCCCGATGAATACTATATAAAAGACCTGAACCACCTACATCCATATATTTCCTGTATGTCTTAACAGGTTATCACTACATCTACCATTCTTTTATAATTAAAATACGATTATTGGAGGGGCTTTTGTTGAAAACAAACGTACTGTGCTACAACACAGTAGCAGTGGATACCCGAACGTTCATAATATACATACACATGTATTTATTTATTTCTTTGTTAAAACATTGCCCCAACACTAGGATTTTCCCCTGTATCGTGGAGGCAGTTTACAAACATAAATTGCACAAGGACAAACATCTAGATCCGAAACAATTATTTGTAGGTCATACAAATACTTGTTCCGTGCGGGATTCGAACCCGCGGCCCCAGAGTTGCAACTCACTGCCAAGCCACTGCGCCACGGAGCCGTCGAACAGAACAGAATAGAAACTTTTTTTATTCAATATAGATTACAAATAATACTTATTGAAAGTCACTCTTATACTGTACATTAGCACTTTTTTACTTACTTTGTCCAACAACTCTCCAATTAAACCGTTCCATTTCTTCTTGTCTTTATCGTAAGTACCGTAATCGTAATTTTTATCAGATTTAAAAGAATACGTGTAGTTATAATTTTCTTCTCTTAGTGTTTCAAAAATTTGTTTAACGAGATCAACGGAAAATCCTTCATATTGTTCGCCATCGTCTTCCTCCTCACAGTCATCGGAATTGCATTTTTCCTTTTCGTAAAAATAAGGTTTGGCTTTCCGTGATATAATCTGTGTATTATAAATAAATAATAATTTATTTTCGACAAAGCCTTTACAATGTAAGTAGTTACATAACGTTTATACTTTTTTTATAGGATAGGGTGACAAAGGAGCACACAGTCCACCTGATGGTATGTGGTTACTGTGACCCATAGACATCTACAACTACCCTCAAAAAAGACTCAAAATTCAGATGCGTCGTCACCCGTGAGGACTAAGATGGAATGCTGCTTGTCCAGTAAAAAGGGTCTCCGGTTCTCTACACTCACCATACGAAACACAGCAGCGTTAAGCTGCTATTTTACTTTAACTGTGAGAGCGTGGTCCTTCCCCGGTCGAGCTGACCCATTCGTGCTACAACTATACTACTAATATAGCTGCAGCATGGCTCTACCACGTCCAAAACTAGTGTTACTGATATATTATAAATTATTTTATTATATTTATATGAATTTTCACCCATTTGCGCAAGATAGGCGAGTCCTATCGATTTGAAAACACACTCTTACAGACGTGTGGGTGTGGAGACGGATCTCTTTTTCATGGTAGCGCGGCTCTGCGTACATGCCCGACGCCTTGCAGTGGTACGGAAACCTCAGCAACACCCTAAATGCGTTGTTGTATTACACCCGTAGATCGCTGTATATCCACTGCATATTGATAACTCACAGGGTGCACGTAAAAAAGGACTGATAGTATACTTTAAATGCTGTTTGTTCTTTAGGTCTGACGCATCGTGCAAGCCTGTAGATCTGCATGCAACGACGACCGCATGCGGCGGACAGTCAGCAATTTACGCTCTCTAACAATGCCCATGTTATCTTTCAAGTCCTCGGAGCACAGTTACTCAAATATTCGATCATCTGAATCTGTCTGAGAGGCAACCCACAGAGTAAGATTTCAAGTAACTGTGTGAAGCTGAGAGTATCCGACTTAAAAATAGGTGCCCATGGGCACCTGCAACTAGCTACAAACAAAGAAATCTAAAAATGTGTTGTCACCTCTGAGTACTAAGATAGGATGCCTCACATCCTGTAATAATTACACTGGCTGCCTTAATCTTACAGATTGGAATACAGCAATGTAAGCACTGCTACTTGGTGGCAGAAATAGGTAAGAGGGTGTTTCCTAGAGGGATCTCTTACACAGGAAAGGAGTTCTGCCAGTACAGATTATGTATAAAATACTGATTTGTTACACGACTAATATAAAAATTATCGTGTACATATTTTTGTTTTGATTGATGTACTTACGTAAAAATGTTTTCTAGTTTGTTGATTACCAATACTATCTGATTCTGGCCTATCCTCTATTATACGATCTCCAGATGATGAATCCCATTTTCCAATTATTTGCCTCTTCTTAAGGTGTATTTCATTTACGTATAATGTATAATTAATTCTTCTACCGATTTCATCAAATTCTATATTCCCCGAGACACCTGTTGTATGTGTCTGGAAATATTTCTTTGATTTTTATTATTAGTATTCCTAAGTCTTATAGATAACTTATTCGATTTTGACTGCTTAAAGTGAAATTAAAGAAGATCATAGAAAATGTGATCATGGAGCAGAAGAGTCTGCGGGAGTTTTTGGTAAAGAGTTGGTGGAGTTTCTGGATGTTCAAAATTACGTAATATAAAAACGTTGTGCCAATGTTAAGTAGTGAAATTGTGATAGGCTGTAATGATAATGATAATGATAAAATTAAGTATAATGTAGTTGTAGGCTGTAGCACGGGTAGGTTAAGATAAGTTTGTGTGCGTGTAACCTTGCGACGCTAAAATATTTCCTGCGCAGTTAATACCTTACAAGTCAAAATCATCATCACAGCCTATCAAAAATCCATTGCTAAATACAGGCCTCCCCCATATATAGCCTATTGGCTTGTATTGGGCTGTTTGGCAATTGCTGCTTTTTATTATTTTAAATTGTTATCAGGAAGATTCTCCTGTCCATCTTCTGTTTTAGTTTTCCTCTGTTACCTTTTACGATACTCACGGGATTATAATAAGAGGTGATGGATTCTCTTATGCCGCCACTGTACAGAAAAGCTTAGCTTGTAAGTATTTGGATTTTATTAACGCGATCTAAAAACGACTAGAATGACATCATCATCGTGGAGTCCAATGTACCACATATTGGAAAAATACCTATTTATTTAGATATTTAAAATTTAAAACAGTGGCACTGATAAGGGTCAAGTATATAATTTCTAGTGAACTATATAATAATATTATTAGAAGGAAAAGAATAATGTTATTATTATCAACTTTTAAAATTTCCTGTTGTAGTAAAGCGCCATATTCCCAACTTTCTGCATCAGAGTTACAAGACAAGGCTGGTGGTTTTTGAATAGATGTCTTTTTGTCTAACGTTGTTAGAGCCTTCATGACATGGTTTGCCACGTCATTCATAAGCAAAGCTTCTATCTGAAAGAGAAGTATTTGATGAGTTATGGTAAAATAATATATTATAAATGACTTTACGACCACAAAATAAACTTATTATCTCGATGTTATTAAAAAGTGTAGTATAGGGTATAAGTACCTATAGTATTTGCATATTGTAAGGGTTGTATAAATTATTAAGTGTAACTTACCGGCATGTCGGTTACAGGAGGGGACATGGTATTAATTGCCCATTTCTCTACTCTCTGAGCTAAGAAATGTTGTGCGTCAACTAATTTATCATATTCTGTGATACTGAGCCATGTGATATTAGAACGAAAGTCATTAAGTTTATGAGCCACCATAGAAGTATCCATAGTGATGAAAATGTAGTGCTGAAATATTTTATTAATTTTATTAATATTTTGTATTTAACATATTATTTAATATATTTAATAATATGCAATCAGCCAAAGTTAACTTGTTGCGACTACGATAGAATGACATAAGTGCACCGTACTAAATGCAAATAATTTGTGGCGTTTGTGGAATAGAATCAAATATCGATTCATTTATTAGTAGGACCTTTTTTATTTGTATTTCATCAAAAGAATGTTCCTTTTGAAAAAAAAAATTCCTTGCAATCGAAAACATAATCGTTTTGAACATTATGACACCGAGTTGCCCCATGGCAACATAAATTTATATCATCAGTAGGACAATTTGAAGAGAATCGCATAAAAAATTGAGGTAGAATCGCTTTCGGTACTCATGCGCCGATTCCTCCTGGACTATTAAAAAAAAAGTTGTCTTTCAGATAATTTACAGCCATTGTCACTGCCATTATCTATCATCTATCTGTCACTCTGTCATCATCGGACAGTATATCTACTAGTTAGTCTGTGGACAGTATGTAAAAGTCTCAGTAATTACATAATATTACTCTGAGGTAAAACCGTTAAAAATCTAAAAAACCACGTAAAAAAGAATAAAACCAAAAGCGAATCTAAAGCAAACGTGTGGGATCAATTTTGAATTTGTTGACAGTCCTGACGTTACGATGGCGAGAGAGGTATCTAAGCAGGGTGGGGTCGGGAGGGGATAGTTCATTCCGCTCGAGTCTCAAGTTAACTTTGGCAGGTTGTACATAGCATACCTGGTAAAAGTCATCTAAATTTAACATTGTTATGATGTCCATGTATTTTAGAATGTTGTCTACGTGGCAGTCAATCAAAAACCGTGTTTCTAGATTTTTTTGTAATTCCTTAAACACCTTAAAATTTATAAAGAGTAAATATAGAAATATGGTCAGTTTAAAGAAATTTTGTACTTCGCTATTTATCTTACTTTGTAGTTGTCACCATCGGGCTCTAGTTCACGTACAATAACAGGATACTGATCTGTGTATTCAGCTAGAATTTTCTGTATGCGCATTAATCCTATAAAAATAAGAGTATTAAAAATTAACACATTTTATTTTGTAAGAATATAGTAATTTTGCATGCATTTACTTTCCAAGACTCGAAATATAGAAAAACGTTGTAATCCATTTTTTTTTTGTTAAATTCATTCGAAATTTCAATCAAAGATAATTGTTTCACTAAATTCATTCGAATGATTTTTGGGATGATTTTCAATCATCCGATAAAAGTTATTCGTAAGATAAGTACAACATCAACTAAATTAGAAAAAAATATTAATAGTATAAATAAAACAGTTTATTTATTTCACATTTATATTAAGCCAAGTTAAAGTTTATTTGAAATATAACTTTATCTGATATTTTAAAAATCGGCCATTATTATATAAATTGCATTATATATTATTATTATTTGTACTACAGTACTTGTATTATTTATGTTAGCGTAAATAATTACACCTATGATTGACCGGCTGAACTTTGGTTTGGTTAGTGAAGGCTAATGTTTTTTTTTTCACGTCAAGCCATCTAGGCTTCAGTTTAACTGCAATTTATCCGCTAAAAAGAAGATGCTAAATATAACGAATGAAAATGCAAGAAGTTATGTGACTGAAATTGTTTTTGTATTAAATAAACATTAATTAAAGCTATATCGTGGTAGAGTCATGCTGCAGCTATATTATTATAGTTGTAGCACGAATGGGTCGGCTCGACCGAGGTAGGACCACGTTCTCACAGAATACCAGCGTAAAATAGCAGCTTAACGCTGCTGTGTTTCGTATAGTGAGTGTAGAGAACCGGAAACCCTTTTTACTGGAAACGATTCCATCTTAGTCCTCACGGCTGACAACGCATCTGCATTTTGATTAGTAATCGAGGATAGATGTACATGTCTATGGGCCACAGCAACTACTTACCATCAATTGGACTGTATGCTCGTTTATCACCCTTATCCTATAACAAAAAAATACTACTTAAGCCGTGTTAGCTCAGAGTCTAAGCGCTCGCTGTAAATTTCACAGTACACGAGCCACCCGGGTTCGATCCTCACCGGCACCAATGAATTTGTTATTGCAAATTCTTGATTTGCCAAGTGCTCGGTGGTGAAAGAAAACATTGTGACGAAACCTGTTTGAGAACTTAAAAAAATCCGCTTAGTCCGCAACTTCGCATTGTGGCAACGCGGTGAAGACTGCTTTGATATAAAACATTTCAGTAACGAGAGGACGCCCGTGTCCAGTAGTGCAACGTATAATAATAATTATTAAATTTTCCAATTTTTTTAATTTCCTTTTAATGTTGTCTGGAAGAAATTGCTGTATAGCAATAAGACCGCTTTTTGTTTTTCTCTAAGTTTGTTCCTTGTTATGTTATTCGTTTTCTTAGTGAGCAATAAAGGGTATACTTGTTCAACACATAACACATAATCACTCACACCTGTCTCTCAGAGTGGTAGGCAGAGACGATTTGGCATGATCCTGACTCAACTCTCTCGCCTCCTTCACGTGCATACATAGATACCCTACCTACTCACACTTACGCCCACATGCTCGTCAGTTAAGATTAGTCTTAATTTAACCCATGTTCAATATATCGTCAATTTATATGATACACTTCCGTGTAGGGCGTTCCATGCCGACTCTGTCATCATTTGTGTAACATAAATTTGCTATACTACTCTCACATCATTATTTTTTTTCTTCATGCCCAAACCTACGAAGTATTCCTTTTTTAATCCTGGTCGCAAAATCTTCTTGCAAACCACGCATTTCTCATAACTCACAATTTCATTCAGCTTCACCCTGTCATACCGAGTTACGTCTAATATACTTAATGACCGTTTTTCTGAAACATTTATTCTAGTCTCATGCTTTCTCTGCCTATTAACAAAACGTGTCTTTTTGATACATTCTAACTTCTCACAATAGAGTGAAGAGCCCCATTTATTGTGTCCTGCGATCACTCGTCGCTCTTTATCCTTGTCAGATCAACTGTAATATAAGTGAACATATTTACATATACTATATTCACCTAGTATGTATACGTATACATGTATACATCAGAAGTTCTATACTTATCGCACTGTTCTTACTACACCGCGGGCACATATGGCCCGCGGTGTGGTAGTGGTGAAAGCGCGCGTTATAGTGGAGGGGATCGACTATACCTATAACTATAAATGACTGTCGGTCAGGAGCGCAGAGAGAAAGGGGGTCGCTTCCAATTCGGCAGAAAGGCCATACAGGCCAAAGACAGTCCCAGGTGGTGTTTACTGGGTAGGCAGTAAGGTTTCATAGGGAGTCCCACATAACCACGCAGCCGGCTTTGTGGTATGCTTAGAGCATTCACCACCTCCCTCCCCCGCTTCTCGGAGGGTAACCCTTTACATTGCTTCTGGGCGCAAAAAAAACTGTCGGTCAGTTATTGCGGAGCAACTATAGGAGAAAGACGCGTACGTGTGTGTGGGCCACATCACATCCATGCTAAATACACATCCTAAGTACACAAACTCATCCACTTGATCAACGAACTCCTAATCGATTTTTATTACAGATATCGTTTTATTGTTTTCTCTTTCAAAAACAATCCCTTTCGAATTACTTGAGTTCACTTTTATTTTCATTTCTTTCAATGGCCTGTTCATTGATGTAACTATCATTATTTGTAACTTGGCCACAAACGACACAAGTTGACTTGATTGTCGGCGTACAAAAGACATTTCACGGTCACCTAATCCATTCTTAACCCACATTCTTTAATTTTAACAGTTTCCAAACATCTGTCCATAAATAGATTAAACAGCTACGGGGAATCTGTACAACCCTGTCTGATACTTTTATGGATGCCAAACTAGTCTGAGGCCCCGAGGATCCCAATAAAAGCACTTAAGTCACACGCTTTCAAAGTATTGCTTACATCTCCTGAAACTAAAAACTTTTTTATTTAAAATACAACCATTTCTGTCGCGTATAGCATTCATTTTATGATGTTCTGAGTTTCCCCTGGCAGTTCAGGAGAGTTTATAGAACATTTTAATATTTGTCTTGAAGTTATCAGGTATTTTTAATATCGTTCTTATCCGTTGATTCTTGCTTTTTTCTTTCAATCTGATCATCCATACTGCCAGAATATCTAGCTTAAGTCACAAGTAAATCTAGCTCTTTTTGATGCATGTTCCAATGAACAATATATATAATATATATCATATGTCACATAATATATTAAATAATATATTACAAATATATAAAAATAATGAAAATCCAAATAAAAGAATCATTATGCATTCAGGAAGAAAGTTCGCGAACATTACTTAAATAAACTGGCAGAATAATATCATTAGTATTATTTATTTATGTATTTATATAAATATATTTTTAGGTAGGTATACCTCAAAACTTAAAAACGAGATTGTACAATCAGTGCGTGTTGCCAGTGATGACTTATGGAACTGAGACGTGGTCCTTCACTGCTGGCCGTATGAAGAAGTAGCAATCCGCAATAGAACCAGAGTGATCGACATAGCCCAATGGATTAGTAAGCTGAAGTGGCAATGGGCCGGCCATATAGCTCGAAGAACTGATAACCGATGGGGAAAAAAAGGTTCTAGAGTGGCAGTTCCTCGTGCCGGTAGGTGAAGTGTAGGGCGACCCCCCACTAGATGGAATGACGACCTGGTAAGACATTTGTGGCATTCCTTGCGGGAGGCCTATTTTATTCCTGTTCAGCAGTGGACTTGTGAAGAAGCTGTAACGATGAAGATGATAAATATATTTTTAACGTATGTATTTTATTATTTTTATGTACATAATTTATATATAATATATGCATGCATTAACCAATTTTTGATATTTAAGTTTATGTCTGGATATATGTATCATTTTGTTTTATATTTATATACTTTAATATACATTCCCGTCTCTTAGCGTTTGACACACCTCCTTCATATTTTTATATCTGCATCACACAAAGGTGGTAGAGAATGCCTCAGGCATAAGTCCGCCTATACATCATATTGTATGAAGTTTAAATAAAGAAATAAATAATAAAATTAGCCTTCTTTATAAAAAAGTGACAAATGAACTTACTGTCCATCTGACGGTACGCTGGCTGGCTGCTTAAGGCACCAGCAGCCAATTGCAAACGAATAAAAAAGAACATGCGTGAGTATCATTGAACACTCGGTTGGTACGAAGTTCCTTTCGTAGTATATTATTATTGATAAACGTAATATATTATTGATTAACAAATACAAATAAATGAAATTACTAGCGTCTATTAAAATGAAGCGTCATTTAGAATAAAATAATATTTCTTTCATGGCAAGATAAGAAAAAGTACGAGGGAGATGGATATTATTCCTTATAGCCACCGAGGCCGGCTACACTACGTCAGAGGGGGTCGTGACGAAAAAATTTTACACTTTTTCTCGCCTAGTCCCCATCCGCCAAATTCGTACCGTCAGATAAGGAAGTTCGTTCCAAAAGCTACAGATGCGTTGTCATTTCTGGGAACTAAGATAGAATTAAGAAAGCCTGTTATTAGATATTTTTCTACCCTTCAGAGCGGAGAACAGCAGTGCAAGTAACTGGTATTTAGCAGCAGAAATAAATAAGACTGTAGTACCTACCCAGACCGACTTTCAGGCAGAAAAGGAAACCTACTACCGAGGAACAAAACTAAACTTAATTTCATTTCCTCACCAAGATTAACCGTAACATGTAAACAAATGCAAAAAAAAAAAATCAAAAAAATTTACTACTAAGAGTTATACTAGTAAGAGAAATAAAATTTTACCATGGTTGTCTTCATAAAGTACTGCGAAATTTTCCCATTTGTAGTACCTCAATAATGCAGCATATGCTTTAGAAATCTCATCACCCGATGGAAAGAAATTAATAGATATCTTTTTATATGTGGGAGTTTCCTTATTTTCATTGTCGGTACTATTTGCCGCTTCAAATGAGTCTTCAATTTCATATTCGGGCTCTGGAGGTTGCCATGCTGCTTGTAAATGTGGTATTTTTGATATTGCACATTGGTTGACGATTGCTGCGTTTTTCAACGAGTTTTGTGGACCTAATATAGCTATAGGTTGCATCATTTTGTTCGAGCACACTAAAATTTATGAAATAAATTATAAATATTTTTATAGATTGTCTGAAAAATTTGTCAGAAATTTTCACGATCTTTTACGTTGCATCGTGAAATAATCGGATAATGGCAATGAATAGGACATTATTTTCGAAGGCATTTGTCACTTGTAACTTCCACCAATAATTAAGTTACCGTTACTGTTGTAGCCTGTTAAAGTCGACTGCTGAACATAGACCTCCCCCATAGATTGCCTCTTAGGGGGGATATTTGTCATATTTGTCACGCTTGGCAAGAGGGTTGGCAATTGCAGTTTTTAATTTTTAGTCGTTATTAGGAAGACGCCGCTGCCCATCTCCTGATTTGTTTCCCTCTGTCGCCTCTTACGACTACTATATGCTTTTCAATTTGGCCCAAGATTCACAATGAGGACATACCACGGGGTATGTTAACTACGTTTATAGTAACCCTTCACTTAAGCGGTTTAAGAAAGAAAAAAATTAAAAGTTGTTTTTATTTTTGGGCCATTATAAGTTAGTAGTAATTTCTTACTTACAATCTCTCCATGTTGAGAATATATCATTTCTGGAAGATTCTACAATAATGGGTTCCAGTCTGTAGTCATCTGCGCTTGCATCTTTCATACTATCGTCAAACGCTAGGCGTTGCGTTACTGCATTGTCTCCGAATACTCCCGCTGTGACGAAAAATAGTCTCTTATTATATATACTTTTAATAACACATTTTTATTTTACTTTGCCTTGTAACTTACCAATTTGGTACAGTATATCACGTTTCATTTGTGAGTTGCATTCTTGAAGAATTAGGTACAAAAACAATATACACCACCGCATCTTAATTTATTTATGTTATCAGTTCTTAAAAATGTGTATTATATGCACATTTTGTTATTATAATTTTACTAGAAACGGTTTCCTGAGTTATTCACTATCCACTTTATTATTATATCACTATTCTCATTAATGTTATTTAGAAGTAGTTATTATAATCCACTGTCATACTTTTTATTTATGAATAGAAAAAAAAAGTGAAACCATACTTTAAATATTTTGTATCATACTGTCCATTATTATTCAGATTAATAAAGTTGAGGAAAAACCCGCGATCGCTGTAAATATCGTACCGTTTCTGTTTCTGCCACATTTATACTGCAAGGTGTGACCTAAAATTGTTTTCCAAAAATATTTCAGACGGCGTGAGGGCGGCGCGCTCGCATCATGCGTGCCGGACTAATTTAAAGGTTACAACGATGCTGTCTACAAGCATAATATTATTACTTTTTACATATACAACTGTAAAAATAAGCGCTTTCTCTCGATTCCCTGTTGGTATGCATTTGAATTATTAAAGTTTTAATTTTTTATTAATTTAATATTTAATTAATTTTATAAGAGAATTAAAATGTTTGCTTCTATTTTGATTAAAATATTTACAGGAGCGTTGTTTAACGATCAAACTAACCCAACAACAGAAGAGGTTTTTGAAATTCTTTTGAGACCGGACTCATCGAAACCTTATAATGCTCGCATCTTACACCCAAAAGTTGTGGATACGTATTCTATAGCACAAGACCGTGAGTAAACTTTTATACTAGACAGAACATAGACTTTACTAGAGCAGAATTAAATTATTTTAATTTTTAAAGAAAATTTTAAGTATTTAAAAATACACAAAATTATTTCAGTGTGCTCTGAGACTTCGGATAATGGAGGTGTCGTGGCATTAATTGATGCTCGACCAACAAACGGAATATGCGACATAACCTGTTTACTGTGTAATAAATTAAATGTAAGTACTAAAATGAATTTATTTTTTATACATTTTTAATAAAAGTGATGGTGACGAAGAATTTCGTGAGGAAATTCGCATGTTTGAAACAACAAAAAATGTGCTCTAAATATTTATTTAGTCTGGCCAACACGTCCAAACATCGAATTGTGAATTGTTTAGATCAGGGTTTTCCAAACTTATTTTGACCAGGGACCACTTTGATTTCTTTGTTGTTAGCAGGGACCACAAAGTGAAAGAAAAACGATGTTAATCTAACAATAAATTTTAATCACAACTATTAACATGATTGGGTTAGCTACAGACGCCCGGTACTTGACTTTAATTATGTTTTCAGTTTGGGAGGCTTGTCAGGATTGGGCAAATGCGTTTTGAGCTAATTACGATATAAATGAATTTCACTAACACATCAACAGTAACATTATTCGTGAATTATTAATTATTAAACAGATTCTTCTAAATGAACTAAAATACCGCCAAATTATTTAAGTTTCAATAACTACTACTTTAGTATTTATTATAAATTTCATTTTTAATAATAGGGAAAATAGGGTCTAATCCTAGTTTTTTATAAAATTTAATAAATCATAAAATCTATATACATTTTAACTAAATTAAAATTTCCCGACTGCTGGCATATAATTTGTTAATAAAATTAGATATTACTAAATCTTAATTTCTTACATTTTTAATTTTTATTACTGCAAATATAATAATTATTAAAATAATTAAAAATTAACACTAAAATTTACATGTAAAATAAATTTAAATTAAATTTCATAAATTATAAAAAATTATTTACATATACAATTTTTTCATATAGTCATCCATAAAAAAGTTAATTACTCGCACCCAGACAATCTATTTGTGGCTGAAGATGGGACTCATATACAATGAATTGAGTCGCAGTGGAGAACAGTCAAGAGGTTTTTCAGAAAACAAAAATTATAACAATTCACATTATATTGTTTCATTTACGACTACACTACACTGGCAGTGTTTAGGACAACCTGACTTTATATAGATAAGATATTTAGGTCGAGTCTGTACTAAAACCGAATCAAAACACCCATATTGCATGCCTTGAGCGCGAATCGCGCAGGTACGCTCTGCTAAAAATTAAGATTCTAATGTTTTGTCGCATGAAATCGTATCTAATAATCACATTATACATATAAATGATATAAAAAGTACATTGTCAGAAAGATAAATGATTGTTCAACTTATTAATATTCTTTTTAAATCGATTAATTGCTATTTTTACATAAAAAAGGGGTTTTAGTGGTTAATGGTGTGGATTTATCAAGTAGCGTAAACACGATAATTTTTAGAAATATTAATTGTTCAACTCAATCTATTTTTAAAACTCTTCATCTATCATGTGGGAAGCCATAGAATGTAAATGGCAGTTTAATTTTGTTTTGTTTAGTCATAATTAATTTATTTGGGCTAAAAAATGGCGAAATTTTCGATGGTTTGAGAGCCTTGTATTAATTTTACTAAATAGGCTGAGCCACAGCTACAGAGTAAGAGTACTTTATTTACTCCGGGCTCAAATGCCGTCGTGAGTGGTCGTTTGTTACAGTGGCTCGTGCAGAAAAATATCGATCGCCGTAGTAATACAAAATATTCCAAAAACCAAACTTGATGCGTACTTGACCAAGGTAAGATATTATTATTTTTAGCATGCAGAATTTATATATAAATAAACTTATACGTCTTGGACTTTATAGACCTGAAAGTGTGTCGGTATCTGCTACTGTGACTCCTCGACTAGGAGAACTAGATGTGCCAAGTTTGAGCTCGTTTTGTTAGGTATGATGAGACCTTAACTCCGGACTTGATAGAGTGACTTGAAAGTGTACTTTGAAAACTGCTACTGGAACTCCTAGAAGAGCAGAACTAGATGTGGATTGGAACGGATTTAAATTGAAGTTTGACATAAAGATATCAGAAAATTGGAAGTATAGTTATAAGAAGAAGAAAGTAAGAAACTACTTTAAAAATTTAGTATAATAAAGTTATACGTAATTTTTTTAATGCGCATAAGGCATGCACAATTGGATTTACCAATATTTTTTATTTTTAAATATTACCCTTACAATTTTTATTTATATTTCATTAAAGTTGAATGAAACGCAAATGACGCGCGCACTTTTGTATTTTCCAAACTATTTTTTATTTTTAACGCCCCCGCACTGCCCTTTTGCGGGTGGATTTTCATAATATCCGTTCTTAGCTGAGCTCTAAATTTCAAGTATCTTATGTATGTATATATATTATAATAAGGAAATTAATTTTTAAGGTATAATATTTTTATTATTTGCCTTTCTTCTCAACATGATAGTCGATTTAAGCTATTCAAAAAGATAGTTTAAAAAATAAATCAAAGCAAATTCAAAGTAGCAAATTTATGTACTGATAAAGGTACGAATAGGGGATTTCACTGAGCTGTGAAAATTGTTTTTAGATATGTTTTATTTGGCTTCTGTCCTCGATGTTAATATTTGTATTTCTAGTCATACCGTTTTAGCGTGAAACGAAAAAAAGCTTAATTTTTATATATTCAATCATATGATAAGTAAACGTAAATTAAGAAGAACTTATGCTGTGTTTATAGGTCCCACATCTAGATTTGGTAAGGACTTTGTCATACAGAAGAAGAGCGTTTCGAACTGGATATGCCTTTAAATTATATGATTAAGAAAAGATCGTGCAGCGTTTCCCTAAAAAATTTCCTTCGTTTAAAGATAATGTCATACACAAGAATTAACCTTTCAAAAATGATAACGCTGGTAAAATTAAATTCCAGATTTCTCATTTATCTGTGGGATGGCAAACAACAGATACTTCGGACGAGGATTTATTTTCATTTTTTTACCATCCACCTCCCCAGCTTATTTCCAAAGCCTTTGCAACACTCATCAAAGAATTAGAGTGGGATAAATTTACTTTATTTTATGAGGATGATGACAGTAAAGTTAAAATTTTTCAGCTTATTAATACAATTGCTTTCTTTTAAATATTTTTTTTCTAAGTCATTTGGAGATAAACATTTGATGACTTGTTTCTGATATAGGTTTCATACGAGTTCAAGAAGTAATTAATTCATGGCCTTATGATAATGATCATATTCATTTCGAGAAATTAGATCCAGAAGGAGACAACAGAGAGACGTTTAAAAACGTTTTTATGGTTTTACGAATAAGCTATCATGTATTAGATTGTGATGTGAATCATATTCAAAAATATATGAAAGAAATAGTATCTGTTAACAATTCCACTCAATATCAGGTATAATTAATATGTGTTATAATCGTCAGATGTCTTTTACTTTAATACGAAATAATTTTTCTAGACTTGATAGTTTTGTACGACTCTCTGTATCGTTTTTCTTACTTTTTTTAATTACTTTATATTTTATGAAATATAATGTTTTATTTTTCTTCAAGGAGAGTTGCAAAAAATATATCTGTTATGTAAATATTATAGACAATTTTAAAAATAACAATCAAGTCAATCATTTATTTTCTATTTACAGAGTTTTGTTTTGACTGCGCTCGATTCTTATTTAGTAAGACTTGACGAAATTTCGCAACTTCGGGCAAACGTCTCTACTCTACATTTGACTAAATTAAATGAACCTATTTGGAGAGATTTTGGTGTGAACACAAATGAAATATCAGTGCCTGTGAGTTAAAAAGTACTTCATAAATAATATTGATATACTTACAGCTTAGAGGGTCAAGCTGAATCATTGATTTATTTTGGCCGATATATAATGTACAAAGAGTATAAAAATCACTACGTTCAGATATGTATATAATCGATAACTATAAAAAATCTACATAATTTAACGTGGTAGGGCCACACTGCAGCTATATTATGATTGCAGCATGAATGGTGGAGGCATATACATTTTTCTTCGGTAAACGGTTAGTCCAGAGAAGGTACACACGCTCTCAAGAATTCAAGAATTGTAAAATAGTAGCTTAATACTGCTGTGTTTCGTATGTTGAGAGTAAAGAACCCGAGATCCTTTTTATTGGTAACGAGGCATTTTATCTTAGCCCGTACCTACATTTTGATTCTTAATTGAGGATAAATTAACGAGTACGTCTATAGGCCACAGTATTACTTACAAACCGGTGACCTGTGTATTTATTACTCATTTATTACGCTAGCACTTTCTTAGAATATTTTTCTTTCTACCTTCCTTTATAAAAAGCAATAATGCCTCGTAGGTCTGGTTGTCGTTAACGCTATTGGCGATCATGAGATCCTGGCATTGAATTCCGAGTCGGGCTAAAAATCAGTTATTGAGTTTTCTGTCAAGAAAATCAATTTAATTGAATAGTTGAACATAGCTCTACGTGGTAGAGCCATGCTGCAGCTATATTATGGTTGTAGCACGAATGGGTCGGCTCGACCGGGGAAGGACCACGCTCTCACAGAAAACCAGCGTAAAATAGCAGCTTAACGCTGCTGTGTTTCGTATGGTGAGTGTAGAGAACCGGAGACCCTTTTTACTGGCAAAGAGGCATTTCATCTTAGTCCTCACGGGTGACAACGCATCTGCATCTTGAGTCTTTATTGAGGATAGATGTAGATGTCTATGGGTCATAGTAACCACTTACCATCAGGTGGACTGTGTGCTCGTTTGTCACCCGATCCTATAAAAAAAAAGTTAAGTGAAATAAGGTAAAATGTTCTCCCTTTATTTTTCTTCAGCTAGAGACCGCCTTAACAGCCGACGCTCTAAATCATCTTGAAAAGGCCATGCGAAGCATGCGAAAGAAGTACGCAGAAAATGACTATACTGAACCACCAGAATTATGTTTCTCTGTGGAAAAAGCAGCGTATCAAGAGAAAGCGTGCACATATGGAAATTCTTTAAGGGAAAGTTTGTTGGAGGTAGAGACTTAAAACCATTTATAGTACACGGTGACTTAAAACCACGTTTTAGTCACGCTCATGCGGGACTTAATTAGCCGATTATTGTACGGTATGTTTTACTTAAGTCACGCATAAAATTTAAAATATTAGGTCCTTACATATGAAATTAGTGTTTTGTCGTACTGACCACTTTGATCTGAAATATCTCCTCTTTGGTTAAGAATTGCAAATTCAAATTTATAAATTCATTTATTTGGTACATTTGTGTTTTGAAAACAGTCATTCATTTGTTTTTTCCTTATTATTTTTTTCTTTGGCGTCGCTTGTTACCGCACAATGGAAAACATGAAATATCGGTATATTTACGAGTACGAGTTATACCATGGCACCAGTGCTGTTCCCCGGATCTTGCTCCAACAGATTACAATTTTTTCCGGGTTTGGATAGCTTCTTACAAAGAAAAAAATTCAACTCCGATGCGGCAGTCCAAACCGCCTTCAAAGAGTTTATTAATTCTCGCCCCCATGGTTTTTTTATTAAAGGGCTCAATATGAGATGGCAAAGTGCATAGATAACAACGGTGCATACTTTGATTAATCAAATATATTTTACAAAAAAAAATTGACTTTATATTCCTCCCGTATAAAACGCCAACATCATATGTAAGGACCTAGAATATTACAATTAAAAAAACATTTATTGAAACATAATAATAAACACACAATTACTATTACTACCATGTACCGTCACATTACAATAGCTAAAAAAATAAGACCGTTGTGAATTTAGGTACATACATAGTCTCATACAAAACTTCTGTAAATCGAGTAGCGTTGTACCTTTGATCCCGTTTAAGTCTTCAGATTGATGTTGTAATTCTTGTACTGAAACTTTTTGATTCTCTGTATTTACTATCAAAAATTCTTCATTCGGACATGATGTTGATATTTTAGATCGCTCTGACATGATTATTGTCTTTATAATCATTTAGTATTCTACAAATTTTTAATTAATCGGCTACTTAAGTCCCTGGTATCGTAATGTACTATTATATTATAACAGTGGAGTGCGATGTAAAAATTCAAAGGAAATTATTTTGTACATTTTTATGATCAATGAAAAGCTTAAACTAGACAGTTTCTACAATAATTTCTTAATGTTAGAATAATTGATATCCCGGTTAAATTGAAGTCAATATCTGGGCAAACCCAAACTGTTATTCATTTAAATATATTGTTATTGTCTTTGATAGCACGTCTGATTTTTACGATCTTATAGCAAACATAATGGGCATTACGTTGAATAAAATGGAATAGAGCCGTCGCAGTCGATAACTTTTTAATTATTACTGAAATAATTATTACTGTTAAAGTTGGAGTGAGACTAAATATGTATATAAAACATTTGTAATAAACAAATGTTCCTGGTTGCAATCATCTACTATAGAAACATTTGTATGCATATGTATCCTCGGAAATGCACCAGTTCCTAAGAAATATACTTTCCTTATAACTTAATTTTTTTTTATTAACTCTTATCTATTTGTGCTGTTTCAACTGAATGTTTCTTTGTTCATTACAATCAAATGTTATTACAAACCATTTCGCTTTTGTATTTTATTTTATTTTATTTTAGAACACATTTAGAGGTGCTACTGGAGATATAATATTTGATGAACACGGGAAACGAACAAATTTTACATTATATTACTCTAAATTAGACAGCGAAAGTAAATTTGTTCACGTTGGAACATGGGATTCGAAAACGGATGATATAATCACGATTAATACTGCAGTAACAGATCGATCTAAAGCTGTAACTTCTGAATCAATAGTGAGGGTAATTGTTTTTATTTAAAAATATTTTCTTAAAAAGAAATAATTTTAGTTGATACTGTTTGTTGCACATTGTATAATAGAGAACTTTTTTTAAATTAATTTCGAGATTGGATGTGCGTGGAGTCTGTGAAATTTTGATTAAGATTAAGAGAACTGATGATGGAAGGAAGTAATACTATATTGGCTTTTTCACCAAACACACACCAACACTGGTTATTTTGATACAGCCTTTTCCAGTTCCGAGTTACTTGAAAGATTTTCCCCTTTTTTTGATGTTCCATTTTTATTGGTCATCAATTGTCTCAAACATCTAATGTATGAAATTAAATCATATAATTATAGGTAGTAACAAAAAAGGGAATGCCATATTTCGATATTGAAGAATCTAACGGTACAATAGTATACAAGGGCTACGCAGTGGATCTAATTGAAGGAATTTTTAAGCATATCAGACAACAGAAAGGTTATGAGGAAATAAGACATGAAATATATAAAATTGATGGCAATAGTATTGGAAATCAGATATCTGGAACGAAAAAATGGGATGGATTAATCGGAGAGGTGTTAGAACTAGTAAGTATTGGAAAAAACGATAATGTTGTAGTTAATTTAGGTAACTACACGTTTATTAAGTATGTCTTTTAATTTTCTTTACAGAATGCAGAAATGGCTGTTTGTGACATCACAATTACATCTGAACGTAGTTCTGTAGTAGAATTCTCGACTCCTTTTATGTCTTTAGGTATTAGTATGTTATTTAGTGAACGTGAGCCGCAGCCACCAGATATGTTTTCATTCATAAAACCGCTTGCTTTAGACGTTTGGTTATATTTAGCTACTGCGTACATAATTGTATCTTTTGTTCTTTTAATTTGTGCAAGGTAAGCTTAATGCCTTTTAACATACTTTAAGTTATGTGTAAAATTTTGATTTAGCTTGAATTGAATATTTGACAGGATGAGTCAGCAAGATTGGGTAAATCCTCATCCATGTAATCAAAATCCAGAAAATTTACAAAATATTTGGAGTTTCTACAATTGTATGTGGCTAACGATTGGTGCTATTATGACACAAGGATGCGATATATTACCAAGGTATATTTAACTATAAAAACATTGAAATGGTAATGAAATGTTGCTGATATTTTTTTTTAAATTTGCAGAGCAATTGGATCAAGATGGGTCACTGGTATGTGGTGGTTTTTCGCACTTATAGTGACTGCTTCATACACGGCTAACATGTCAACATTTCTAAGTAACAGTCGCCGTGATAATGAAATTAAGGATGTCAAAAAACTTTCGGAACAGCACGAAATTTCATATGGTGTCTTGATAAATGGATCAACTTATAAATTTTTTGAAGTACGTGTAAAATTAAAACTAGACCTTTATTTCTAACCTAAGTGACCATGAATATATATGAAGAGAATTTATTAATTTATTTCTAAACATCAACCTCATCGGATGAGTCAATCTCTTACTGTAGGGAGCAATAGTCGAAAATCCTTCCGAAATTGCTGAGTCTATATAGAGACACAGGCATGAAGTGCAGCTGGCAGATTACCTTAATTTAGTTATAGAATTACATTTAAAACGAACATTGGGGGAATAAAACTATGTGCTTCTCTAAGAATTAAACATTTATTTACATTTAAGTGTAGTGATTATAATTAATTATTTACAGTTGATTATTTACAGATACAGATAATTAATTATTTAAAGATTGAGAGATATATCTCATTATAGAAATGGAGGTTACTCGCGTACTATGAAATTAACGAAGAGCACTGACACTAACCCTTGAGCTTCCATAATTTTAGTAAACTAACGTCCTAGGTAGAAGTTATTGTGCTTTTTTTCCGGTCTCAAGAGTCAAGTCCGCTTCGAGGTTTCAAGAGATAGATATGGTGGTTATTAGGAGGGTGTTTGTATGTAAGGACGTAGGTATGTTCGTGGTTGATTTTCGTTTCGCATATTTTGGTGACGAATAATGATATCTATACGGGGCTGGTTTGAATCGATTAATAATTGTGTAATTAGAATCTGATGAAGTTTTTAACATTATCGGTTTGGTAGGTTTTGTCATATTAAATTAACTTAAAAATTATAAACTAATCGAATTTTACAATTAAAAGTCTGTAGGTGTCACGCAGGTTTTAAACATGGTCAAAGCATTTTTACGAATATGTATTGCATATTCTAGGTTTCATATTTTTCCTCATTTTCTACTGGGAAGGTTGTAGTGTGGACTTCCCGGGTCGCACCCATTTTAATTTATAAAATTGCTTACATTTACTTACAGAACTCTAATGATTCTGTTTATCAAAAAATTTTTACTGTAATGGAATCTGCTAAGCCCACTGTTTTCACTACCTCCAATGATGAAGGTAGAGATCGTGTAGTAAGGAGTAAGGGTACCTACGTGTTTTTTATGGAGTCAACAGCCATTGAGTATTATACGGAAAGGCACTGTGATTTGAAAATGGTTGGCCCTAAACTTGATTCTAAAGATTATGGTATTGCTTTGCATAAAAGTAAGTTTTGTATCATACTGATAGTGTTCGAAATGAATATACGGTGCAACTAATCGTATTGTAACTATTTTAGAATCCCCTTACAAACGACTTGTCGATAATGCAATTTTAGCTTTGCAAGAGACAGGAGAACTATTGACCATGAAAAAGAAATGGTGGGAGAGTAAAGAAAAGGAAGGAAACTGTGAGGTATTGTTTTTGAATATTTGTAATACTTTAAAATGTATTTTTTATATCACCATCACCATTAACGTAAGTTGAAAGTTTATAGTTTTTGAGCATTAATTATATTTTTACAGAAAACGAAGGAAGGAGATGATAATGGGTTACAAATGGAGAATACAAGTGGAATATTTTTAGTTTTAGTATGTGGTGGAGTTTTAGGATTTTTCGTTGCTATTATCGATTTTCTATTACACGCCCATGAAATATGTGTGAAAGAAAAGGTATTTTAAATCTTTTTATTGACCTTTTAATTTTCTAAAGTTTTGTAAACGGTTTCAAAGTTGCTCCATGTAGAATAAAAAACACAACCCGCAGAATCGCAGCTTAATGCTTAACCTCAGCGCGCACTCATTATAATGCGATACAAGAAAACATGTTATTATAATTATTATTACCTAAAAATGTAGCTTATCCGCCTTTTACACTGTATTCGAGTAAAAAATGATATGATTTTTTTTTTAGGTGACGTTTCGAGAAGCAGTTATTAGCGAATGGCGAGTTTCTCTTGATCCTCGTGCTATTCATAAGCCAGCTGCGCCACCTCGCTCTACGGCACCTTCTACTGCCACGCCATCGCCACAGCGAGAGCGTTCGCAATCACGGGCGGTTTCCGTTCTAAGGGCTGCTACCTCTTTTATTAATTTTGATGAGATTTATTAATATATTATATTAAAACTATATAAGTCAATTTAAATGTGCATTTTTTTGAAATGGATGAAAGACCATGCTGCTGTTACTACGTCTAGTAGAGTTATCTGTCTGCCAATCGTGACGATTAAGGCAAATTCTCTATTAAACGGCTCCTCCGTTTTATGGAGAAGTTTGTGGAAACATCTGCAGTCTTTATCTCCAGCAAGCTAATTTAGTTTTACAAGGTTTCGAAGTGATAAGACCACCTGTTTTACATTTTTGTGTAATTTTATTTCTTTTTCCATTTTGTATTTGGAGTATCTATAATAAATGATAGTTCAATAAAATCTTCCTATAAGAACAGAACATCACGCTTACTATTGTAATTTTCGTAGTATGTCGTTTCGTTTTGTATCATAACACCTGATTCAAGATTGCCGTATGCAGCGTATTAATTCTGTTTATACTAATTATGAAACATATAACTTTGACGTTTGGAACTTACAATGTATTTTTAATCAAATTGTAAACATTTATGGTATTTTCAATGGCATTCGTTGCAAGTAATTGTGATTGCAGTATATATAATGTCAGGTACTGATATTAACACTGAAACAAAATTTTTATTAGTTTTTGGTAAAATAGTTGAGTTATCTGTGACACTAATGGAGGATTTCATTTAGAACAAGAAAAACCTCAACCTCAAACATCCGCTAATACTATCAAACTTCCTCTATTTAATACATATGGGCATATGGCACTCTGAACGTTCTGCGCGCCTGGCTGCTAATCATTTTTTGAATTTCAAATGTTACATGTTTTAAAACATAAGAAATTGATTTATTGATTCAAAAAATTTTTGGCGGGAAGTTGCGTGTCAATTTTTCTAAAATCACAAATTGAAGATTTTCATCCGTAGCAAAAATGGGATAAACGCGAAAATATTTCAGGCCGATTTTAGGGAGTTTGTACTGCTCGTCTTCAAAATGCTTTCGGTAGGGATTTTATGATAAAATTCGTAAACGTTGACTTTCAGCTGCAATCACTGAGGGAAATGTGGTTACTGTCAGACGACTAATTGAAGAAAACCAGGGCATCACCTATGAGGACCTTAGAATATATTTGGGTATTAGTATAAGCCAGATTATAAGAAATACATCAACATTTAAAAGTTAAAAAACTTTGTTTCCGCTAAATTCCGCATGAACTCACTTTGACACAATAACGGGTTTGAGTTCATTTGTGTATAAAATGTTGTTGAAATACAATCACGGACGTTCAAATACTGTGTATGACACTGTGTATAGATATATTGTTAAATTTCTAAAAGAAAGCAACAGTCTTCTGTATGAGTATTTCACGGCGACAGTAAGCTAACAAAATTGAGTCAGCATTAAAATTATAGCATCATTTTCTCCCAGACGGGTCCTGTTTACATGATCTTGATGAGAAAAAGACAGTTAATGATAAGTGGTAAATTTTTTGTTTGTATTTTGTCTTTAAAACGTTAGGGAACAACAACCAAGAAGTCGCATCATATTGTTATGTCATTTTCACAAGAAAAGGTGGTGCTTGTGACCCATCCCACACACAATCTAAACCTCGTACCATGCAATTTCCAAGTTTTTTCAAAAATCTAAGATTTGATGAGAGGTTTGCCATTTTTTTCCTCAATGCTTTGTGTGTTTTTTACTTATTAAAATAGTATATTATAGTATGTCGTAGTCTCCCGAACGCTGCTCAGCTGAGTTGGACCCTTTGATTGACCTCTCGATCGAAGTTGGACTTGACTAGTCGAAAAATCTGTCTTAGGTAAATATAATCGTCGATAACTTCGAGCGTAGTGCTCCTAACTACCACCGGCGTAGGTGATGTCCTTCACTGCTGGCCGTAAGAAGCCGTAATAGGTGTGTTTCTGCACTTTTGGCCGTGAAAAGGCTCTATGTTGCTCACGACTTCCTATGGAGAGGGCTATAGGGTGATAGACTTGAAATGAGGATATCCGCAGTAGAATCAGAGTAATCAACATAACCTAACAGATATGTAAGGTAAAGTGACAATGGGTCGGCCTTATGGTTCGAAGAACTGACAACCGATGGGGAAGAAAGGATCTCATGTGGCAACCTTGAACCAGTAAGCTCACGGCCCCCAACTAGATGAAGTGACGAGTTGGTATGAGATATAAGTTTTCAATGGATGCAGGTGGCTCAGGTCCGTGCTATATGGCATTCCTTGGGGAAAACCATCAGACATCCTCGGAATATTGTTTTTCTTATTTCTCTATACATACATTTTCACTCCATTTTCTGTAGAGTTACTGATTTTACAGTCGAGCAAGAAGTGAAGGAAATCAAGCATTTAATTTTTTGAAATGAAAAATTTAGCATCTGTATACGCCCCTAGCTGTCCCAACATAGGTCGACTATACAGGGGCCCATACAGCTGTAGACTCTACGGACAACTAAGGACGGGGTCCAAATGGCCTATGGACTATTATTGATATACACGATAGAGATAAGGCTGGGTAAATAAATAGTACGTACCTGTTCAGAGGAGAAGACTGTTCCAAGGTTCGGTCAGACCGTAGGTATGTGTAGGTGCATGTACAGTGGTGTTTAGTGGTGTATATAATGGTTGACCTGACTGGACCGTTGAAGTCTGCAGCAACCCTGACTCCGGCACCGCCCCACGGTGTGGTATTCTCCAGCGGCGTCACCAATGGACAATTTCTTTCTTCAATTCACTATGTCAGTCTATCAACTCCATTGCACATTTAACTAACTTCAAAACTCAACTAAATCCCGTTAATTATAATCAAAAAACATAACACGCGGCACGAATGATGAACGGTGGGTCAAAGTTCACTCCCGTTCACTCAGCAACAAATTATTTCGAGAACCGAACGCGACATTCTAAGGCACTTAACGTAACGGTACAATTAAACATCAACTTCCAAACAATAAATCAACCCGGCGTCTAATTTTCTAGACTCCACAACTTATCGTCGTTGCATAAATTTGCTAACAAAATCGACACAATCAGAGATTATTATGTACGTGATCACGCGGCCCAAGTAGACTCACTGCAATACTAGACAACCTAATCCGAGGCGGTCTTCACGAAATCACAATTTAAGTAGCGAAGTAACGCGCACAAATACTGAAAATCTAGACCATAAAACCAAAAATGGACGCACGAAATCGCTGCTACGATCACCACAAATACGTTACGTTGCGACGGCGCCGCTGCACTCAAGTTACTGTCTTCGCACTCGCGTTCTGCGCCTGCGCCCTCTGCCGGGCGGCGCACACGGGAGTGGGGCAACGGTGACCTTTACAAAGTTTAACGGGCGGACACGAGTGTTGAATGCAAATTTCAAATGTTAATTGTTTGGCTTAAACAGCATCGTTATGATTTAAAACCTACACCTCCTGGCTAGCCTGAAGTATTGATTTTTGTTAAGCAAGTCAGAGAAAAAAGCGCTTTCAAACCGCTTTATACGCCTGCGCTGGCGTAATGTTAAGTAATACGTAACTACTATGTTCAACAAAAATATACATCTTTTTTTTCATTAAGATCTTTTGTGACAAAAAAATATTGAATATTATAAAGTGATTTTGACCATTATTATTAGATATGGCATATTACAAAAGTTACTTCATCATCAAGACAATTTTAAAAAGATATACTTTGCTCTTCATAGTATATTATTTAGACGCATAGTTTAAGATATATTGAAAAATTAAAAGAAATTGAACACTCAGGTCGACGCGCGAAGTACGCATAAACTAAAAAAATGACTATATCGTCGGCAAATCAAAGATGGGTAATGTACTCGTCATTGTTGTTAATACCGTATCCTTTCTAGTCCAGTATCTTGAAAACGTCTTCAAATGCAGCGGTGAAAAGTTCCGGGGATATAATGTCAACTCTCTGCAGTTGGATGGGTTTAGTACTATACTAGGATAGCCAGCGTAGCCCAGTAGGGTTACACAGTACAGTAGTACAAACACTTAAACCCTTGGATATACCTATAGTCAACTTGGCACCGCTGAAGGGACTGCAGCAGACTGCACCGCCCAAATTTCGAAGGAATCAAAAGCTTTCTCCACAGTCCAGATACGCAAGCCAAAGTGGCAGATTGTACTCTTCGGTCTTCTGTACAATTTGCCGAAGCGTATGTAAGTGATATCATAGTACTAAAGCCTTTTCGGAAACCAGTATGTTCGGGAGACTGGTAGCCGTCAAGGCTGCGTGCAAGAAGATTCGTAAGGACTCTCGAAAACAGCACGTAGACGCGACTCAGAAGGGATATGGGTCTGTAGGTCTTCAAGAGAGCGTTGTCGCCTTTCTGGAAAAACAAGACCACCGCACTTCTACTCCACGCCTGCGGCGTGGTCGGAGATGAGGGGACGAGGATGGAATTAAAGAGCTTCTGAAGGACTTCAAGTACCGGTTTTCCACCCGCTTTCAGAAGCTCCGCTGTAATTCCATCCTCACCCGGGGCCTTGACGTTTTTAAGGTGCTGGAGAGTCATTCTAATCTCGTTCAGACTGACGTCCGATATATCATCAGAATGGTGTCGGATAAGTCTTGCTCTTGGATCGTTACTCACACTTGCATGTGGTTCCAACGCTGACGTGTACAGCTGCCCAT
This sequence comes from Parnassius mnemosyne, assembly GCA_963668995.1. Classification (NCBI taxonomy): domain Eukaryota; kingdom Metazoa; phylum Arthropoda; class Insecta; order Lepidoptera; family Papilionidae; genus Parnassius; species Parnassius mnemosyne. The sequence goes on from CAVLGL010000079.1 coordinate 19,235,776, forward strand.
AGAACCTCTCAATCTCACTCAAAGTCTCAGGTGTCCCGAAAACGTTGCTGCCACACTTGGTGTTCAGCTTTGACAGTTGGCTCTTTCTGGCAGAGAGATCTCTGGCAGAGATTTTAGAGCCAAGGTTTCGCACGATCACTTTTTCAATACGAGCTGTATTGAAGTTGTGTAAGTCCCGTCGCATGAATTTGAAGATCTGTCTGTTCAGTTGCCTGTATGCTGTCAATTTTTTTTATAGGATAAGGGTGAGAAACGAGCACACAGTCCACCTGATGGTAAGTGGTCGCTGTAGCCCATAGACATCTACATCTATCTTCGATTAAGAGTCAAAATGCAGATGCGTTGTCACCCGTGAGGACTAAGATGGAATGCCTCGTTTCCAGTAAAAAGGGTCTCCGGTTCTCTACACTCACCATACGAAACACAGCAGCGTTAAGCTGCTATTTTACGCTGGTATTCTGTGAGAGCGTGGTCTTTCCCCGTTCGAGCCGACCCATTCGTGCTACAACTATAATACAGATGCAGCAGGGCTCTACCACGTATAAAACTGCGGAAGACTGCAGCTTCATTTCCCGCCTAAGAGCAATGAGATTGAGAGTGTGATCAGAGAGTTTTTGTATTCTTCTTCAACGGGTTTTACAGAACTTAGCTCCTTTTTCGGAAACTGTCCACGAAAAACCGAAAACCAAAACGTTTCCAAAAACAGTTTTGTTTTACAAAAAATTGTAACCCCAAATCTACCCCTTTTAGTTCAGTATGTCATACATTTTAACAGCATACATTTTGCATTAAACGCTACGAGTAACATTTTAACGTACACTTTTTCGATATCGACTCGCAAGTCACTTGTTAACACATAACACAATAGTTACGAAATAAAATGTTACATAGAACAGTATTTGGTAAGGGATGCGGGAATAATTTATAAATTAACAAAATCGATTTCTGGCCTGTCTCGTTGCCGCCATAATCATTATTGCTATTTGACATTTTATAAAGCAACAATAACTAAGTGGCAGTGGCACTTTTTATTTATAATATGTAAGCCAAAGCCCACCCTTGTCTCTTCTTATGGTTAATATTATGCATCATGATCAATATTCTCCCATCATGTACCTTATTTTCTTGTCATATATCTTCAAACCTCCCGAACCCTCACTGTTACGGCCTACGGTTGCTCCCCTAAAGGTCAAATCCTCAGGGGCCCATTCAGCTGAGTTTCGACGAGCAGACGTAGGTCGGGCCTCCTAAGGCCAAAGTGGAAAATCTCTAGTTACACTAAACTATATGGGGGAGCGTTCTATACTACGGCCATTCAACAGGGAGAATTTTAGACGTAGCTTACTTACCTATATCCAAAGCTAACTTCGCACCAAGGCTTGGGCAGGCCGTGAGTGTGTGTAATAGTGGATGGCGAGTAGTGTACAGTGAGGTGTGAATGTGTGGGGCCTTGGCAAGCATAGGCGACCAGCAGCGGCCGAGTTCCAGGCTGCTCCAAAATGAGGTGACCTTCCGCGGTGCCGTCCACAGTCACTTTCTTCGTTCATCACGATGACAGTCCATTAACTCCATCGTACTATTAACTAACTTACAGAAGCCACTAACTCTCGTTTGTTATAAAGCCTAACACACAAAATGAACAGGGAGTGTCCGGATCAAAGGTCACTACCGCTTCGCGTAGCAACAGTTATTTCTAGACTATCAAAGGCCGCTTTAGCTATTATTGTCGAATGCACCCATACAGGTTCCGAGTCAGACCCAACGAGTCCCGGGGAAGCTCTCCAGCAAGGAATACGCGCTACAAAGCCTAGACAGTATATTTAATAGCCGCGGCTAATTATTCCGAGTTCCCGATCAAAATTGACAGCGTGCAGGCGTTAGCACAGCTGGCAGACTACTGGTGCGCTTGCGCGTTCTACCGCACGACCGACAGTCAAATCGGTATGGCACCGAGCCGCGCGCCCTCTGACGTCGATACAACAAATCAGCGTTTGGCGCGAACACTCACATAAAGTCCTACTGTAAGGGAAAAGCGCCTTCGTCTCACACCTTGCATTAGAGGTCAACCAATTATCGACCTATTCACAGATCAATACCATACCACGCTGGGTTCAGGAACAACGAGGTGGGCGTGGCCCCAGCGTAAGACGTTCGAGTCCGAACTTTTATGCAAATAATTAAACATTTAATTCTTTATTCGTATTACGTAGACGATTGCTATATAACGCATTACTCATTATTTAGTTTAACATAATATCTTTATCTCTCAGAAAATATTAGTATTTCTTTATTAATATAATTTGGATATTCTATCTTAAGTAACGAATTAATTATTTTTTGGAAACATTATCTCGCGTCGCCAACACCTACACTTGTGTTGTTTTGGTCGCATGGATGTAGAGATGTTGCGTCAGGAAGCCTTTAAAATCTACTGGGACGTTATGATGGACGCTCCTACAGTGATCGAAAATGTAATCGCATTTAATAACGTATTGATAGATCTTTATTATGTACACGCTCCTATCAATAAAGTAAAGCTGAAGTGGCTGTCCGCATCTTGGATGGCGACAAAAGTTCGCACTGTAATGAGGCGTAGAGACCGAAGAAGATATAGAAGCGCAGTGTGAGGAAAATTGGTTCTTGTTTAAAACTGCAAGAAATCTGTGTAAACATATGATACGCAACGCAAAACGCTTATATATTCTTAGCAACATCATATACTTTTCCCGCGGTGATATTTGGAAGTTCCTTGGAACTATGGGTATTGGCAAAAAGTCCCATTTTGAGTTTCAGGGGACGATTCGTTTGGATGATATCAAACGTCATTTCTCGTCAGAGAAACCTTTGGATCACCAAATGAAGTGTCAAACTGTTAATCATTTAATGGTTTTACCTCTTCCAAATATTGCTTCTTTTCACTTCTCTCCAATTGCAACGAATGAGATCAGGAAGTTAATAATCTCCATCAAATCTAATGCTATAGATTATGATAATATCAGTGGCCATATGATTATTTATATTCTAGGCCATATCCTCCCTGCTATTTCCTATATACATAATTAACTTCTGACTGGATTCTGGAGTTTTCCCGTCTCTATGACGTAAAACCTTATTTATTCCTCTACCCAAGATTTCTAATCCTTCTTTATCCAATCACTTCCATCCTGAATCCATTCTTCCCTTCTTATCCAAGTTACTACAGTCCTGTGTACATAAACAGCTATCACAGTTTATCTTCTTAAATAACTTTATTAGCCTCTTACAGTCTAGCTTCAGGCTAGGTCATAATACTGTTTCCGCGGTCCTCAAAGTCACTGGTGACACTAGAGCTGGCATGAAGGAAACTAAAGAAAAAATAACATCAGTCACAACATCCTTCTACTCGTATCGATTCTTTCCCCTTATATGATCTCATCCGAGGCTTTGGAGTGGTTCTCATTTATTATATATGTATTCAATAAATAAATAAAACCTTTTAAACCATGAACCGATTTTATGAACCGTAGTAGCTATGAGCCATGGTAGCTCAGGGGCTAACCGCGTTTTGGGTGAAACGAAACTACGAGAGTTCAAAATAAGTTATATATTAACTCGATGAAATCCGCAATAGTAGTTTTATTCAATGTGTAGTGTACGCGTCAAAATTAGAAATTATTAGGTATATTGAATTTTTATATTACCTATAAAATAAATTGATTACAACTTCTTGTTACGTTATAAACTACATTATTTAAAAACATCAAGATGAAATAAATCTACTGCTGATCGAAGAACTGAAGATGCCCGCGAAGCGATTGACCCCGACGTAGCAGAGGATGGTCGTGAATGAACTACTGGTTTCTCTGTTTTCCAGAAACTTAAAACAAATGCGAGCTCCGCCCAAAAAGCCTCAGTTTGCGTCATCTGAAAATAATATCGAAGTAAAATACAAACCAAGGTAAAGCAAACTAAAAACAAACTGAAACATAAAAAAAACATTTACTTTAAATTAAACATTATTCCTTTTGGATAAAATTGATTTTAGGTATTTTACTCAATATAATTTTTAAAGTAAATAAGAAATGGTTAACCTCCTTCCCGGCATCTTCCGGGTGGATTTGCCTGAATCACCACGCTTGGCAGATGCCACTTGGATTCTCCCCGTCACAGATATGGTCTATGTATTTTGCGTTAATGATGAGATGGTTATACCGCCTTCTGTCGGTAGCTATAAAATTTATCTCGCATTTCCCGTAGTCGTCCTTACGAAACTCACGGGAAGAAATGAGGTGGGAGATGTTCAAATACTGTCTTATATAGAATTTGGTGCCTTATTTTTATTACTTTTACTTTGTTATTAATTTTATACTATTTTATTAGAAAATCTATTAAATAGTTAGGATTTGTATGATTTTCCGACTTTTTATTTTATTTTTTTATTTAATCTTGTTTGTTAACACCTTAGTAACAAAGGTAACTAAAGGCGGACTTAATGCCTAACGGCATTCTCTGCCAGTCAACCCGTGGAGTGATGAGATTTTGGGGCAGATGCAAATACATACACACACACACATACATATATATATATATATATATATATATATATATATAATATACATGCATACATACATACATAAAATTTACATATAGTGATGTAAATATATGAACAAAATATATATAATATATACGTTACATATAATAATATTTAACCTGTCAAATAATAAAACATCTAAATGTATCAAAATATATCATCATCATTCTTAACATCCAACATCTCTTCATTTAAAAAAAGTCATGTACCAACTCAAAACAGACCTTACTCGGCGCTCTTCTTATGTTTTCGGGCAAGGAGTTTCAAAGTAATGTTGCCTGAATAGTAAAGGAATTGTTGGTAAATCCAGTGAAATGAGATGGAGTACTGAACTTATGATTAGTCGAGGAGCGAAGAACATTATCATGAGTTGAAAAGAGAAATTGGAATTTGTCCTTGAGACATGTTACAGAAGTTGGATTATTCAAAATTGAGAAAAGAACAAGCAGAATTCTAGAGTTTCGTCTTTGTCGGATAGTGAGCCATTTCAGGCGTTCACGTTAATGAGAGATGTGATCATATTTATGAGACCAAATATATATCTAATACAATTATTGAGAAGAAGCTCTAGCATGTTAAGAAGATTTTGGTTTAAGTGTGGGTAGCACACATCTCTGCATAATCAATAATGGGCATTACAACAAATGTCACTTTTTTTCTTCTTTTTTTCTCGCTTTAATTTTATACGCTCAATCCACAGATAGATAAAATATGATTGTGTGCAAGTTTCTCGGTTTTCATACAGAGTTGCATCACCCTGCAGTATACCAACTAAAGCCACACCCACTGTGATGACGTCTGGACATAGTTGGAATCACAGTGCACTTTGTACCTGCTCCGTGGTATTAACTATGTATGTGTATATGCATGCGCACGTATATATGTTAGTTTGTTTTTGTATGTATTTACTAGTGAACGGGTCGTTTTAATAGAACATTAAATTTTTAATTTTAATTGCTTAGTACAATGCCCCATTAGTAATATGTGGATAACGGTGTTGATTTTATGATTATTAGGCTTAAATATAGTATTGTGTTTATTAATAGCTAAAGATCAGATTGACGTACTTAATATCGTCTCCGCACTAGGTGTGAAAATTCAGCCAGTAAAAGTTTTTAGAATCGGGAAGTATAATCCAGCAAAAATCGCAGTATTAAATTATGCTTTGATGTACCGGCTCCTGCCAAACAACTACTCCGCAACAAGAGTAAGCTACCAGCTGGCATCAAGATATACTCCGATCAGACTCCAGCCCAACAGACCTACCTCAAATATCTTAAAGAAGAATTGAAACGTCGAGAAAATGACGGTGAGAATAGTCTTACTATTAAATACAGCAACGGAACACCGACAATAATTAAAACGACTTCAAAAAACTAAGAAAATTAGAAAGCATTCATGCCACTGCAAAAGGTAATACTTACGAAACACTAGATAGCTACCAAAATTTTCCAGTAAATAAAACACGGTTTACATTTCTTTACCTGAATGCTCGCAGTATTTGCAAGAAAGGTAAATTTGACGAGCTCAAATGTATCTTAAAAGCAATACCAAACACCCTTCATGTTATTTTGTTAACGGAAGCATGGTTCCTCACAGAAACTCAAACTCTGCAATTTCAACTCCCTAATTGTACACATTACTACAACTACAGGACCGATTCTGGTGGTGGAGGAGTTTCAGCTTACGTCCACAATAGCTTAATTAATACCCTATCGGAGCCTAAATACATAGCTGAAAATAACTATTTATGGATAAAACTAGAAAGATACGCAATAGAAGCGGGTGTTGTATACAATCCAGGGCACACAGATTTTAAAAAATTTCTCGAAACATACGAATCTCAGCTGAAAAGTAGAAATAGAGCAATCGTCTTTGGAAATTTTAACATTGATCTATTAACAAAAGACAAAAAGGCCAGCAGTACACTCAACTCCTAGAGGAATCAGGTTATACAACCCTCAACAAAATTAAAAAGAAATACTGCACGAGAGAAGGGACACCAAGAAAATCAATCTTGGACCATGTAAGCACCAACCTGAAAGATGATTGTTTTTATATGATTACAGTTATCTCCGCACTATCAGACCACAAGCAGATATATTTAGAAATTAAAAAAGTGCACCCTCCACCGAAAATATATTCCCGGTATGTAGCTACAGATTATGAAAAACTGTTCCACTTAGTCAAAACACATAATAACACAACAAAAATGTATATAATATGGACTACACAAGATTAGAGGAACATTTTAAAAGGTAAAGGTAAGCGCAGAGGACAGTAAAGTAGTAAAAACTAAAATCTTTAACCAGCCGTAAAAGGACTGGATAAATAAAAATGTAATAACTGAAATAAACAGAAGAAACATTTTATGGGCCGAGCTCAAGAAAACTCGAGATGATAATGCTTTAAAGGAAAAATTTCTGTCAAAAAGAAACCAAGTTGTAAAACTAATTCAAGTCACGAAGGAATCATACTACCACAAAGAATTTGCCAAATATAGTAACAATGCCAGGAAAATGTGGAACATACTAAACAATTTGTCAACAAATAACATCAAACAAAGCTGCACTCCTTCAAAGCTTGTAGTAGACTCAAGAGAAATAACAGACTCTCACCATATTTGTCAAGTCTTTAACGAATCTTTCTCAACAATAGGTACACATTTAGCAAATAAAATTCCTATAAAATTTCATGATAATTACATTCAGGCCTTGCCAAAATCTACCGAATAAAACTCACAAATGTCGGAATTCAAACCATATACTAAACAAGAAATTTTAAATATTATTGACAATCTTGACCCCAATTGCACCATCGGTTTAGACGGAATTAGTACCAAAATTATAAAATATATAAAATCTGATAATAAAGAAAATAACGGAATGCTTTAGTAAATTACTTCGTGATGGTGTTTTCCCAGATACACTAAAAGTAGCTAAAGTCTCTCCTATCTACAAATCAGGACCAAAAACTGATCCAGGCAATTACCGACCTATCTCGGTGTTGCCAGTTTTATCAAAAGTTCTTGAAAAGGTTTTACACACAAGATTACAAAATTATCTGAACTCTATTAACTTTATATCTGAACGACAATATGGTTTTAGGCTTACTGCAACTATTGATCTTATCACTAAAATAAAATATAAAATATATCAAAAAAATATAGTCCTAGGTATATTCATAGATCTGAAAAAGGCGTTCGATACGGTCAGTCATAAATTGCTTATTAAAAAGTTAGAGAGAATCGGTATTACCATCAAAGTTTTGAACATGTTTAATCATACCTGGAAAATAGATCACAAGTAGTCAAAATATGCAACATTCAAAGTAATTCATTACCAATAACTTGTGGAATTCCTCAAGGATCAATTTTAGGCCCGTTGCTCTTTTTGACCTATATTAACATCATACACGACTTAGGTTTAAATGGCCATATTAGCCTTTACGCCGATGATACCTGCCTATTTTACTTTGGTTCATCAATACACGACAAAATGTCGCAAGCTCAAGACGATTTAAACACCCTATATGATTGGTTTCAATATAACTTATTAACCATAAACATTTCAAAAACTTGTTACATTTTATTTAGGGCCAAAAATAAATTCATTCCCCCCACTATCCGCTTACAATTAACAATATTCCCTTAAAACTGAAAACTCATGAAAATTACCTTGGATTACAAATTGACACTCATTTTTTTTATAGAAGAGGGGGCCCTCTTCTATAAAGAGGGGGCAAACGAGCATGCGGCTCACCTGATGGTAAGTGACTACCGCCACCTATGAACAACTGCAACACCAGGGGAATTGCAGATGCGTTGCCGGCCTTTTAGAAAGGTGTAAGCTCTTTTCTTGAAGGTTCCTAAGTCGTATCGGTCCGGAAAATTCGCTGGTGGTAATTGATTCCACAAGGAAGTTGTGCGAGGGAGAAAACTTCTTCTAAATCGCACAGTGCTGGACCGCCAATCATACAGATGGTATGGATGGTAACGCAAGTTTTGTAGCGATGTGCGATGGTGAAATTGAGCGGCTGGAATTAGTCCCAACAATTCCTCAGAGCACTCCCCGTGATAGATGCGATAAAATACGCAAAGTGTATCAAGCCGATCAGAAAGAACTCGGTCTTCGACGATTCGAACCGCTCTGCGCTGGATGCGGTCAAGTGGAAGGAGCTGGCACTGGGGTGCCCCGGCCCAGAGATGAGAACAGTATTCCATGTGGGGCCGAACTTGCGCTTTGTAAAGTTGCAAGCGATGTGCCGGCATGAAATACTGTCTCGCTCTGCTGAGCACGCCAAGCTTTTTAGAGGCCAATTTGGCTTTCCCTTCCAAGTGACCACGAAACTGCACACTATTCGATATGTCGACGCCAAGGATTCCGACTAGCTGAGACAGCAAGGGGAGTGCCTTGAAACTGAGGAGATACGACAAAGGGGTTCTTTTTAGCGGTAAACGCACAAACTTGTGTCTTCTGGGGATTGAACTGGACTAGATTTAGTCGGCCCCAATCCGAGACTTTGTTAAGCAAATACTCGACTTCAGACACAAGTTTGTCCCGGTACTCAGCGACGTTTTCCCGAGAAATATTGGCACGGCCGGTATATAAGGCATCACCAGTGCTGTCGTCCGCATAGCAATGAATGCTACCAGTTAGCAACATATCATTGATATGCAGGAGAAACGGCGTTGGTGATAGCACGCAGCCTTGTGGAACACCAGCGTTAATAGGCTTGAAATCAGAGCATGCACCGTCTACTACGACCTTGATACTCCGATCAGCAAGGAAACTGGTGATCCATTTGCACAATTTCTCGGGAAGCCCATAGGAAGGAAGCTTCGAAAGAAGCGCTTTGTGCCAGACTCGATCGAAGGCTTTCGCTATGTCCAAACTAACGGCCAATGCCTCCCCCTCGGACTCTACTGCCTCCGCCCATCTATGAGTCAGATAGACTAGAAGATCACCAGCTGGTCGATCTCGACGAAAACCGTACTAGCGGTCACTAATCAGCTGGTGATCCTCAAGGTACCTCATGAGCTGGCAGTTTATAATGGATTCCATTATTTTTGAGAACAAGGAGGTGATGGCAATAGGCCTGTAGTTGGACGGGTCTGAGCGGTCGCCTTTTTTAGGGATCGGGTGGACCAAAGCTGTCTTCCATGAATTCGGGACTACGCCTTGGGAGTAGGAGTACCGGAAAAGATGCGTTAAAACCAGTGCCAACTCCGGAGCACACGTCTTCAGCACAACGGGAGGGACTCCATCGGGCCCACTCGACTTGCTGACGTCCAGGGAGAAGAGTGCTTTGCGAACCGAGCGCTGTGTAAGCCGCACATCCGGCATGGAGCACTCACATCGCGGGATGGTCGGCGGTGTGTTCCCCCCGTCATCTAGAGTCGAGTTGGACGCAAAAAGAGAGCTCAACAGATCGGCTTTCTCCTTTGCGGAATTGGCCAGTGAGTCGTCCTCCCTGTGCAGAGATGGAAGTGATGGCTGACAGAAGTTCCCTTGGACAGCCTTGGCGAGAGACCAGAATGCACGGGTTCCTGAAAGAAAGGCGAACTAGCTTCTCGCCAATTCTGCCGATGTGCTCAGACCTTGCCTTGGCAATGACGCTTTTAAAGGACCTGCAGGCGGAATTATACTTCTTTTTAAGTGCGCTGGTGTTTACATACCGAGACGTTGATGCGTCAGCCCAGGCCCGGTAGCACTCCTGCTTATAGCGTGATGCTATTTTACAGAAGCGACCAAACCATGGCTGGGATCTGCCTCCGATGGGCACCACAGAGGATGGAATAAAAAGTTCCATACCCTGAAGTACCACATCATCAACAGAATCGGCAACAACGCTGGGACCTTCCGGCGAGAAGCAAACCCGCCCCCAAGGGTAGGATGCAAAAAAAGACCGCATCCCGTCCCAATCAGCTGACCTATAGTGCCAAACACGGCGGCAAGCTGCAGATCACGACTGCGATTGGAGCGTGAGTGACACCGTACTCCGGATCAGACAATGGTCCGAAGAGCCCAGAGGGGCATCGACGGAGACCTGATATCCGTCCGGATGAGAGGTCAGCAGAAGGTCCAACAGGGAAGGTACATGGTCTTCCACATCTGGGATCCGCGTAGGCGAAGTAACCAGTTGTGTTAGACCATATGCCAAAGCAAAGTCATAGACAGATCTACCCGCATGATCGGTTAAACGAGAACCAAGCCATTCAGCGTGGTGGCGTTAAAATCACCGAGTATTACGATCTCTGCGGATGGGACCTGTTGTAGCACGGAGTCTGCAGCCATTTGGACGTGGTCGATGAGTCGGTCTGTGTCGGCATTACCGCTATGGGACCTATAGAGGCGGGGATGGTCGTCGCTGTCTACGCGCAGCCATAGGATGGACAGGTCCGTACCTTCAAGACTGCCGAGGCGTCGAAAACAGATGTCCTCTCTGACGTATACGCAAACTCCAGCCCGGGGCACAAAGGAGTGTTCCAATTTTTTACCCCGGGTAGGAGAGATATGAAGTATCAGCCGGAGAGGACACCTGAGTCTCGGTAAAAAAGAGCAAGGCCGGCTTCGCCGTCTATAGATGGTAATGGACAGCGTTAAGGTTGGAATGAAGTCCCCTGATGTTGCAAAAATTCACGGATTGCGTAACAGGGGTCGCCTTGGTTGCATTGCTCCTCTTGCCCCGAGCAGCATTAGTCGCGAGCGGAATTTTGCCCCCCCCCCCCTCCCACAGAATACGCGGGGCAGCCTGAGCACCCATGCTCAGGAGTGAAGTAGTTTGGTCGTGGATGCTCAGCGAGGGATTCTCCAGGGGTGCTGGTACCCTCCTGGGGTAGTCTCTTATTTAATTTTACTACCATGTTGATGGGGGGGGGGGGGGGGGAAGTTGGGCCTCCGGCCACCTGCACTCACCAAGCGCAACGCAGAGGTAAACCTCTTCTTCACGCTGGTATTCTGTGAGGTCGTGGTACCACCCCGGCTTGAGCTGGCAGAACTCAATTATGGGCATTTAAGATAAACCTAGAAATTTGGTCAAACTAACCATTTTTCTGTTATTGTGGTTAGTTTTTATTATTTTTGTTTATTTAAACTTTGGAACCGTAACCTTAAATAAAATTTTTAGAACTACAGCCAAAAATAATGACACAACTGCCCCAAGTTTTCTAGAATTAAGACTATTTGTTAAATTATGAATCTAAAATTTTCAAAATTTGTCGACTTTGAAAGTAAAAAAATAAAAACCTCGAGTAACCCGTTTTTTGCTAACCCATTTTACTCAGTTCAAATGTTTTTTATTCGCACAAGCTCTTGGTATGTTCTTAATTTTACGGCAAAATGATGAGAGAGATGGATAGTGGACATGTTTGCCATGAGCGACTGAGACAGATAGTGACGCCACGCAGTGAGACGGAGATGCGTCTGACACCAGTTAGTACGTTTCGCTCATTCGTCTACTGCGCACCTTTCCGTATTCGCTTGTGTTGATTTAGTACTGACAACTTTGACTTCTCTTTTTGGACTTGGATTTTTGTGAATTGGACTTGTTGATTACACACCGGCAACTTTTTTCTCTCTTTTGGAATTGGACTTTTGTGTTGGCATCCTTGTTATCTACCATGCCTATGCGCTGCACTTCACAAGAATATTCGAACATGCACCTCATTTATGGGGAATGCAGATGCAACGTAAGTGCCACCGCTAGACTTTATCGTGAAGGATATCCAAATTTAGAGCGTTATCCGGATAACCGCGTGTTTGTTAATGTGCATCGTTCACTCACGGAGGGCGGCCATTTCCCGAATCAAATCTGGGCTGGAGGTAGAGCTCGCTTTCCTTACGAGGAAAAAGTGTTGCAAGAGGTCACAGATGATCCAAGTATTTCCGTTCGTGGAATTGAAGAAAGAACGAGAATACCCAAAAGCACATCACATTGTATTTTACAAAGAGCCGAAATGCATCCATTTTATGTACGAGTTCAAAGTCTTCTTCCTCGAGATTATCCTGTAAGGATTTCATTTTGTAGAACAATGCTACAGAGGCATAATGTAAATCCCAAATTCACCAAAAAAATTCTCTGGTATATATATATGTATATAATAAATGAATTATTATTACATGAAATGGAAAACGAGCGTATGGGAACGAGAACGGATAAGTAGGTACATATATACAGAAAAAAATAAATTCGAAATAAAATTGAAATTACGTAAATAGAAAATGGATTAATGATATTTTAATCTAGAAGATGGCCTAAAACTATCTATTTATTGTTTTAATTAATTAGAGTAACATTAAAACAACAATTTAAAATTAATACGGTGGTTTTTAATAATATCTTGAGTTTTACGTAAGTCGTCGATATCCTTAACTTAGGCTTTGCTGAGCGCGCACTCAGCACGACTTCGCAGTTGGCTCTATAAATACCGACATTGTCTGAGCTCAAAAGTAAAGTCTGAGCAAAGTCAAAGCACGGTCTCCTAGTTAGCCACATCGTCCTACACACATCCCTCACTTTTTGTATGTAAAAAAGCTGCACTTTCATTGGCAGATAGCTGATGTCATACGAAGTAACTTAGGCTATTTTTATTTTAGAAAAAGTATTAGGGTTCCGCGCAAAAACTTAATATCCATGAAATCTAATCGTAAATTACGCGCGTGCGAAGTCACGGGGAACAGCTAGTAATAATATATAAACTTTAACGGCATTACTTTAAATAGCTGATTATCGCTTTTTATCTCTGTAACCGACTCTTTCATAATTAAGAGAGGAGAGAGTGTGTGTGAGTGAGAGAGTGTGTGTGTGAGTGAGAGAGTATATGCTTACCTTTTGTTCAATGGCAACCTCTCTGACATGCCATAAGAATTCAAAAACTCCCATCGCTGCAGCCATTCCACATCCTACTCCTAGTACTACAAACACACCGCCAACGTTATCTACTCCCAACTCTTCTGCACTAGTTCCCTCTTCTGCCGCTTCTTCTGACTGGAATAGTTAAAACGCAACGACATTTATTGTTTTTTTTTCAAAAATAAATAAAACTTGATGGCAGTTCTAATATTCTCTTCATTTTATTTTTACTTTCTCATAGTCCACTACGAAAGATAAAATGGCAAAACTAAAACGAATAATTTTACATTCTGAAGTCTGTGATAGACATAGTGTGTAGAAGAATTAAGAAAAGTAGTTTTATTATTTTCAGTTATTTCAAGCTTTTATATTTTGTTAATTTTTAACCCTTTGAATGGTCTAAAGAATATCACAATAATATTATCGATATAGAACCAAACACGATGTAGAGGTAGGGTTCCGTAGTTGCCAGTCGCAAAACATGAGCCTTTCTTGATAATAAGCATATTAAGTGAGTTCGCCATTTGACTGCTATAACGACTAAAAATGGGCCTAAATACTTAGGACGATGGTAACTGAAGGACTTATTTTCCAATCAGACTTATAGGGAGTGGTATTCAGAAAGATTAAAAAACTTTTCGATTTTGAAAATAATACAATCTATATATTCCCGGCAGCCCAATCCGAAGATATATATGACTAATGAACCTTCCCGTAAACCATCACTGCCCTAAATTATCTTGAGGGTCACCCGCGTAAACCAATAGTACCACGAATGAAACTCTATGAGGCTAAATGAATGTATGAATACTTTGAATGAGGCCTACAATAACTACCAACTAAAAAATAAGCGAAAGTAGTAAGTACGTATGATCTACTCTTCCTATCCCGCATAGGAAAAAGTAAAGCTATAGTTTATTTCTTACAGCTAACATTAACATTAAAAAGTTATACTCGTAATGCAGCTAGTTCTAGGTCATTTTCCATGGCGTTGTAACGACTTTTTTCTTATCCAAGTGCATTTTATAAGTTGTTCGACTATTAACTTTACAAACCATCTAACTCTACACATCACTTGAAAAATATTACTTTAAAACTAAATATTGCGCAAACGGACCCCTGAATCGGAAGGATGTTGTTCCATACCCCCAGTATTTTTCAAAGTACTATCCAACGACCTACACGATGGAATAGACTAGTAAAAAAAAAATATCCTCCATTTACTTGTATGGGAGGTACACAAAAGATATTATTTCACAGTTTTGTGGGCGTGATTAGTATTTATAATTGTGCTGAATTACAGATTTATACGGTCGGACAGACGGTAGGATGCATGGACATGGCGAAACTATAAGTGTTCTTTGTTGTTTAACTACGAAACCCTAAAAAAGCAAAAATCAAAATTGGTTCACATTTGTCGAAGACATCGCGTAACATAAGTACAAAAAAATATACAGTCGAATTGTAAGTCTCCTCCTTATTTGAAGTCGGCTAAAAAGCATTATGGATTTTTTTTGTAATGATATAAAGTTTAACCTACCACGCAGCCCTCTTCTGGAGGGACCTTCCACCAACGATTTTTTAGTTCAACCAATTTTCCACTCTCTGCTAACTTCAGCACAGCATTATCAACAGGTGTGCGATATGATGAGTCTAAAATGAGGTTTTATATTAATAAATTTATTAAGTTTATATTTTTATTAAAAACGAAATGATACGTACAAAATGGCATCGCTATACCATAACCCTTGGAATCGAGTGTAGTGCCAACTTGCATTAAATTACAATGCCGTTCTAACTGATATTCGATGGCAGTAGATTCCATTAGAAAAGCATAATCTCTTTTACTTTTCAAAACTCTTTCTACTCCCTCATCATTGTTTTTTACAAAAACTGATGGACGGGCTGATTCCATGGCCCCCCACATTCTTTGATACGTTGATACGTTTGATCGCTATAAATGTTTGGATATGAAAGAATATGTACTCGTATAATAACAGTTTGAGAATTCATAAAAAATATTAAAAATGCACCTTAAAGAATGAAAATGTGGATCCACCATTCACGGTACCATATTTAATTTTGGTCTGCATTGCTAAATCTTCGGCACCCTTAATAGAGTCATCCATAGCGGCATTTGTAAGGAAAGCAGCCAAGTTCGCAGTATACGATGAGCACATTATTAGTGCGAAGAACCACCACATTCCGCATACCCATCTTGTTGAATAGTCCCTAAGTGCATATACTACCTTCTATATATACAATTATAAATTAATGAAAATTAAATAATAAGTTTATTGAACGATTGAAGGGGATGTACATATATACATATTTTTATATTTAATTTAATTACATTCAATTCATATGGCATTGACTACTTGGAAAGAATAGAGGCAGCCTCGTCATAAAATTTTCATTTATTTTAATTTATCTATGCAGAGGAGCAATATCTGAATCATAAAGAAAAAAAGTTATAGTTTACATAAAACACACTTATGACCACAGGCGTACTCATTTCTTAAAGGACAAAACAGTCCGCTGCGTAGCCCCAATGGTACATTAACTTACTATTCTAATATGTTTGAGAAATATATCATTATAATCATCATCATAATTACAGCTAATCAGCTTAGAAATCCACTGTTGAACATAAGCCCCCCGATCCCCCAGCGAATGTCACAAAGCACGGTCATGAGCTTTCTGCATCCATCGACTTCCTGCATACTACTAGGTCTTCACACCATCTTTTGGGGGGCCGCGCTCGACTTCGCTTATGGTACGAGGCTGCCACTCGAGAACCTTTCTTCCTCATCAGCCAAGAACCGACTTCGAGATTTATGGCCGTAAACATTTTTATTTTTTCAAACATGCATAATTCCTTCTTTTTCTTCACCTTGACCACGGTGTAAATCAGTTCTTAAAATTGCAGTTAAATATTTCATTGGTGCTTTCGTGGTCGAACCTAGTTTTTAATTTTATGGCGAGCACTTATCAACTAAGTTACAAGGCTTTATTTTATCTGAACCATATTATAATTAAAACATTTTTTTTTACTTTATAGGCGATATTATCCTTTACTATTAAAAAATGTATAGAAAATTAAAAAAAAAAAATTAAAAAAATTACTTTGGCAGAATATCAGAACCTTGCGTCATTATTGAACCTACAGTTAGCCAACATGAGTTTTTGATGTGCCATATATTTTCCAACTCTTCAGGAGATTTATCGCAAGGATGAGGATTCTCCCAGTCTTTCGGAGCAAGCCTGCAAAAAAAAATAAGTCTCATGTTTTAACATTTGTTTGAGGATAAATCTTTTTCATTCCAATTGACAGTTTGAACAAGTGTTTGTATGGACTACGAATAATTGATTTGGATCCAGATATTTGTTCACTTGCAATATATGCAGGTATTGTGTATTTCCTTCTTATCTTTGCGTTGATATCAATTTAGTATTTTAATAAATGAAATAATAGAAGTACCTCTATATTTTGTTATAAATCGGTCTGGCTTCGCTCGCTTACAAAAGCTAACAGAAAGCCGAGCGAGCGAAACGAGCTACTTACCGCTATTCGATTGCCTGTCGTGATTTTAATTAATTAAAATCAAGAAATCTGTTTTGTCTAATACCAGCTGTGCCACACGCATATAGTTCAATCATTTTAGCCACAAAATTGGCAAAATGAATGGAGTACTTTTATCTATCGGCTTATGTATAGAGCAAAGTAAAATTTTATCCACTCTCCCTCCCTCTTCCAGGTGAGTGTCTTGGCGCCTAGATTTAAATAAAAGTTGCCGATTTTTCCATACATTGCTATCTAGAATGCTTGAACTAATAGAAGCGTCCTCTGCTGGTTTCTCTCGGTTCCCATCGGACGGCTAACATTTACGCGTCGTTCACGCGCCGGAGCCGAGTGTTGAATTATTTTAATTTTTCATTATCTCTTAAACTATGCGTCCAAATAACATGCTATAAAGAGCAAAGTTTATCTTCATACATTTTCCTTGATAATGAAGTAATTTTCGTTCGTAAGGATTAATATGGCATGTAACGCTCAAAATAACTTTTATTTCCAATAATTTTTACTCACAAAATACCTTATTATGGCTTTATGTATAAGAAATAGGCATATGCGGACTTTTTTTTAGATGGAGTAAAGATATGTTTTGTAGATTATTGTATTTACGTATCACTAACCATTACGCAGATAAATCATTTCGGGAGCGCTTTTTCTTCTGTCTTGCTTAATAATATTTTTTTTAAACAAACAAGAAAACAAAAAAAACTCTTCTGCTTTATTATATTAGTATAGATTTACTTAAATTATATACTTAACTATAAAGTCATGGAAGAAACACTTTTGTTTTTTTATAAGCTAATGTACGGTAATGGTAAAAAGTAAATTCGTAATTGCAACCCTTATTTCGAATCGATAAAAAGTTATTGTACATGCTATGGCTGGCTCTTATGCAGATCACAATATCAAGCAATATGATCCAGCAAAAGACAGACAGACAGTTGGAAGCAGATATTTGCACTTAATTCTATGATTAACATCGATTACTAATCAAATAATCTCTGTGGGCTAAGATAGAGTACCAGTATAGAGATCTTGTTAGAAAAAGAGTATCCGGTTCTCTACACTAACTATATGAAATCAAGCAGTATCATACTATTGCTTTACACTAGCATTCTGTCAGGCCCCGGTCGAGCCTAGCCATTCGGTTGCAGCCATGGTAAGTATAGCTGCAACGTGGCATTACCACTTAAATCAAGTGCATTTAAAATCATAACTTACCGAGCAAGTATGTGAAGCAGTAAAGAAACCATTAAATACGCTGCTGCCATGTAAACCCAGACATCCACAGAAAAGGGTTTAAGAAACGAAAACAATTCAGGGGGAGGAGGGGTGGGTTTTGAATAGAGTATGCTAATACCCAAAGTCATAAAAGGGGTTGTGAAGTCTACTGAAGATCTCCGCTCGTATGTTATTGTAAGATCACAAATAGCTAAATCAGCCTTCTGTAAATAAATGTATAAAAAAATATATAAAAGGCAGTACATGAAAATGAGTAGAGACGATTACTTGCATATAACGAAATAAAAGTCACAAACCCTTTCTAAAAGGTATCCTATTAAGCCATCCCATTTCTTGGTATCTTTATGATAAGAACCATAGAGGTTTCCAGGAACTATGATAATCTCATAATTAAGATGCATTGTTTCTGTTAATATCTCATGTATTAGGTCTTTAGAATATCCTTCATATCTGTCGTTACCTTTTAATACTTCACCAGCTTTCGGAACTTTTTCAACTAAATATGGAGCACCAATACGTGACACCACTCTAAATGTTTTGTTCTGCCATTTCTCGGCTAATAGATCTGAAACTTCGACTGCTGTTCGTACATATGTAAAACCGTTATCAGGATTCCATTTTGCAATATTGTTAAATCCACTATTGGATAATTCCATTATTTCAACGTTAAAATAAGTTCGTTCACCCGTTGTATTATCTAGTAGTATTTGATCTGTTATACCAGTTATTGGATTCTAAAATATAATGATATAATCTGTTGTTTTAAATCTGTTGCAATAAACATTATGCCTAGTTGTCTTAATAAAAAAAAAACAACTAGTTAGTTTTTGTGACTAAAAGTAATAACTTGTTACCGTAAGTAAGTGATTTAAGAATTCTTCGCCAATTTCCCACTGACTATCAGAATTGCATTGAAGTTCTTGAGATTCTAATGTAAATCCTTCTGATGCACTTTCTATAGCATCTGTAATTAGCCTAGCTGCGTCACTTGCTAATGCTGCTTCTACCTAAGAATATGTAAAATATTGTAATTGCATTAGAATATGTTGTACTAAGAAGTTTAATACAGATAATGTTTGAAACTAGATAAATAATCATACTTACTGTAATTTCTTGTGTTGTTCTTGGTATTTGGACATCAGAAGTACTTCTTGATTTCCAATCTGCTAAGTAAGACCGTGTCCTTGAATCAGAGTGATCGAAAATACGTAAACATGTTACGTTTGATAGACCATATCGTAATTCTGCAAGATCCAATGTGTGAGCATCCAGGGACATAAGAACGTAGCTCTAGAAAGATAAATTTATACAATATTCACATTATAAATTAAGATTTTTTTATTGTATTGGTTTCTAAAACTGATAATTAGATATATAATATATTCTTGTTTCAAATCATTACCATGTAGTCTTCAAAAAAATTTACTTCATTCGCTTGACGTAAATATTCAAGAATTCTTTCCGCGGGGCAGTCGATAATAACTCTGGTGGCACCAGTTGACTTTATAGCTTTTAACAGAGGTCTGTTATCTCCACCAGGTGTCAATCTACGGACTAACCATTTATGTTCCGGATCAGCATCTTTAAGGATTTCTTGAAGCCGTATTAATCCTGCAAACATTAAAAATTAATGGCTCTAATTAGACTCAATGTAACCCATATTCCAAGATACTTAAGCACTTATCAAAAATTCCACCGTTACCGCTACAGCCTACCAAAAGTCCACCGCTGAACATAAACTCCTCCCATAGATTTCCTCATAGCGGGGATGTGTGCCATAGTTCCTACGCTTGACTGGCAGGTTGGCTACCGCAGTATTTCTTTTTCAATGGTTATTAGTTAGACGATGCTGCCCATCTCCTGATTTGTTTCCCTCTGTCGCCACTTACGACACCTACAAGACGATACGAGTAGTGGATATTCTAACGCCGCTACTACTTATCTACCACTAATAATAATAGTAAACAAGTTCAATGTAAATTACCATGATCGTCATCGTATAAAAGTGTATAGCTATTCCAATCACTATCCTTAATGTATAATGCCACAGCCTTTGAGAGCGATACAGCTTCAGGATATAAGTTGATTCCAGGCGGATATACTCGTTTTAGCCCACGTACATGAGGTGGTCGCCAAACAGCCTAAAATATTTTTTTATGTTATTGTTGGAAATTAAATATCTTAGCTATTATCAAATGTATTGTACGTTTAAAAAATTATGATATTTGATAACGATATTTGGTTGGGCAAGGCAACATTTTTTTATAACTGTTTAAACTCGCCATTCAAGAACCGTTCCCAACGGATTGGTTTTTTGGGCCCAGACTACAGTCGCCTCCCAATGAAGGTAGCGGCGTGTGTAAGTAGCATAAATTGCAGAAAATCGATGGATGCAGATGACTAAGGATTGTATTGAGTATTTGTGATGGACCATAACGTTGGTAATGACGTAGCTCTATCAAAAACAACAGTTATAATTTACACTTGCATTGTTGTCTCATGTTGAAATATCTTGATGATTGCCGACCCATTATTTACCTAATTTATGATGTTCCCCGTTACCTTTCTGGGTATATTACATCTGGCATAAACGAGATAAGCGAGAGAAACTTAAGAGAGGGCTATGCCCCGCAATAGATCGCCGCAGGTTGATGAGGATGTCCCCCATGTGCCCGACCATATTATATTTTTACACGTCATGTGTCAGAGCCTTTCGGGAAGTCGCGCGATACCGGTAGGCGCTCATGTAAACAATGATAATATATTTTTAATTTTATATGCCAACTATGTATCAAACTTATACGCATTGATTCGTTATGAATTAAGATGTTTGATTCTACTTTATAAGTAATTATATTATAAATTTCATTTTTATAATATTACGAATCTTTGTATATATATGTATCCACGTAATTTTGCCGGTTTCTTATACATAATGTGTTTTTGTATGATTGTGTTTATGAAATTAAACCATTATATAAAAAGGTATTTGTTTTATTTGCATAACAATATATTACATCAAAAGAGATTAAAAAATCACACCCCTTCAATACATTTTTTTCACACCATGAACTTTTTAATATCTACCTCCTTTTACGCGACAAATCAAAAATCGGTTAAAAGAATCGAACATATTCAATCCGAAAACGTTTAAAAACGTTACATTACAGCCTTGTCTTTAATTTATGTTATTCAAAGATTAAAACAGCGTTTTATCTTTGAACAATATACTCGTAGATTAAAGACAAGGCGTGTTTAATTGCCAAATGGGCACACGGGGTGAGCTGACAGACGGGAATGCATAAGCTGTCAGCCCCCTGCAGGCGTCATGGCACGTGAGGAAATAAACGAGATAGTATAGCCGCAATCTTTCGAAAGCCAAGATGTTTTCCTGGACTTCCCCATAGTCTCGCTCTCCCATAGATTTCCTTCTTAAGACACTCATAGGACAAAATAGGGTTATGGATTCCATGTGAATAAGTGATCCACTTTGTAGTTTTTACAATTTAGTCAACCTATATATATATATATATATATATATATATATATATATATGAATACAAATTAAATGCAGAAGGAGCGTAGAACACTAAAGTTAATGTATAACATGTGTTATAAGTACCATAAATAAAATAAAATAAAACATCAAACACATGACAGTCTGTGACCAAACAGTAGCACAGAGTAGAGATTGTCACCGAAGAATTTAAAAATGTTACCAACAAATAATTACAACTTAATTTTATGTTTTTTTTAAAATGTTCCTGTTTAAAAAAACCTGTGGAGTGTACGTCAAAGCAAAAAAGCGTTTATTTTATATTTTGTATACTAGATACTACAAAAACAAAATTAAATACAAAAATAAATAATCACCTGTATGTGTGGAACTCGAGCAGCTCTACAGCGTGCTTCAACTGCTGCAGCTGAATTTGGATCTGTTGGTCCAAATATTGCTACAACTCCACTCGCTAAAAGGTCGCATGCTAGATGGTGAAAGATATAGGAAAAACATAATAAATAAACAAACTAATTTGAATAGTTTATAAAATCGGTTAAAAATATGGTATTGTCCAATAACTACAACGTTCATTAATAAAACAGCAGACTCCATACATATTTTTACATAAGTGTACCTATAATTTCTGGAATTTAGTTTTAAATGTTATATTACTTTTACAGGGTTTAATTCCCGCCGGTACTAATGAAATTGTTAATGCAATTTTAAGTGCTGATATAAAACTTGCTCGGCGGTAAAACAAAACTACGTAAGAAGACCTGCAGTCCGACGTTGAGTTGTCGACCGGACAATATAACATCATAGATATAGAATAAAACTTAAATTTTTTACTTTGGTTAAGTAGCGCACATAAAGAATCAGCTTTATACTTCGTATTCAACAACTTAAACAGAATGGAAAGATGCAAGCAGGATTTAGTAAAGAATGTGGCACTGCAGAATGCAATTTGCGGGACTATTTTACTCATTATTAAAATGGGGGATTACAATAATTGCTATTGCTCTGCAGAATCGCGGAAGTCGGCTTGTATAAATAAATATGTCGGGGAATTCAACAGAGATCCCAATTTTGATCTCCGAAATACATCGGGATAGCGTTAATTGTTAAAATAATAAAAGTGTGAGAGCGGATATTCAACTTGCTCTTTTACTTACGCAATAATTAATCATTATCAGTAACGTACTACACATTTAGTATAGTGAAATTACAGTTCGACCGCACCGTAAAGCTCGCTTTTTACTATGAGATATAAGGCATGTATATCCCGAGATATATCTTGCCTGTTTAAATACGTGATGCTATAATAGTGTAACTATTCTTTTTTGAAAACTATCAAGCTTCATTGCAAAATAATGTTATTATGCTATTCACATTGTATTGTATTATTTATACAAGAAAAAATAATTATACCAGCTCGAGATGCTGCGAAACTGTCTCCATAGGGGGAATAAACTACTTTCATAGTGTAACGGTAATGTTCGCTTTCCATTGATGCTCGCGTAAGCGCTGATGCGAAGGCCACTTCTGCTACTGTGTTCGGTGGAAATATCGCACCTGAAACAATGTTTCTCTTTTGAGCCACGATAAAACGGTTTTTGACAGTCTCTTGTTAAAAATCATAAAAAATGTAATCTGTAATTTGTCGATACAATTTATTCTTTGTTTTATAGAATATTGCTCCCAACTTTAATTATTGAGACTGGCTTTTTTAATGTAATAATGATGATATGATTAAACGTGTAGTGGCGGTGTAAGATATCCACTACTTCATATCATCCCGCGAGTGTCGAAAGAGGCGACAGAGTGAAACTGAAACAGATGGGCAGCAGTATCTAACTGCGGTTGCCTACCTGTCTGCCTAGCGTAGAAACTATGGCAAAATTCGTACCTACGCCATAGAAACAACTTATCTTGTCGGATTATAAAAAATTACAGCTTAGTATTAAATTTGTTATACATTAACTAAAAGTACTTACCTATTGAAATTGTTGTTTTCAAAGATTCGAAATTTCTAAAAGCACATTCTCCAGTTCCCATAACGAAAGTAAGTAGTAAATATGAAAATATTGTTTCTGTAATTGAAAATAGCAGATAATTTTGGAATTAGAAGAATTAGTATAGGATGATTAGGATGTTAAGAAAAGAGAACACACCATGATGCAAAACCATTTTGAATATTGTGTATATTGATAAATGAAACTAATACGGATATATTATTCAAAGTGCTCTCAGGCATTTGAATCAAAGTTTGCTCGTAGTGTTTTACTATTTGTCCAACTTTTTGTAAGCAGTACTTCTCGTGTACTAGATGCACTATGCATGCCGATCGATGCCAGCGCATCTACTGATTGCAGCTCCCGGAACCGTTCCAACTTTTTGACGTATGTACTTATGACATAAAAGGCTTAGCCAATTAAATTGGATTGTATATTAATAGACGACTAAACGAAATTCATGTATGTGAATGAAAAGTTCATCTCCAATATTTTTAATTTTATAAATTTTATAATATTATTAAAATATACGTTTTATATAGTTACGTTGGAGTAATTACTATTTATAAAGGATTGGGTTTATGCAAAAAATCAAAAAAAGTAAGAAGCTACATATTTAGCATTACTGAGCACAAATCTCTTTCTTTGTTCTTGGGTGATTTTTAAATCACGGAGCTCAATTTGGAGAAATTGATAATATCTATTGGAAGGATTTCTCGGAGACAGACGTTGGTATATTTTTGGTGATCCGTGCCAAATCTATTAAAACAAAACACGTATCATATATCACCTCGATGAGAGTCTGTGACAGATAGAGGTTTTCCCTGAGAAACTATTTCACTTTTATGATGAAATTTAGCATAATTAATTAATGCGGTTATCTCAACACAGACGTGAGATGGGAGATCATAGTGTCTGAAGTCAATTAATAACTCTTTTTATAAAAACTAGGTGTTTCCCGTGACATCGACCGCGTGGAATTTATTACAATTGGATTTCATTGCTCTTAATTATTTTTTTGCGTGAAACCTTAATTGTTTTTCTAAAATAAAAGTAGACTAAGTTACTCCTTATAACTTCAGCTGCCAGTGAAATTCCCGTCAGAATCAGTCCAGCAGTTCCGGAGATTAGCCGGAACAAACAGACAGACCGACAGGCAAAAATTTTAAAATTGTTCTTTTGTTATAAGTACCGATATACTTTCATATGTATTTAGTAAAAAAAAACTGTTATTTTGATATTACAAACAGACATTTTAATTTTATTTGTTAGTATAGAATAATTAATTAAATTATTAAATTTAATTTCATTAATAATAAATTTAATAAATGTTATTAAAAATTTTATATTTGTTTTTTTATTTTAAATTTTATTTGACATTTTCCCCAAGAAATGTTTCAAGAGTGCTTAAGGAATATCGCTGACAGAATTATGAGTAAAGATTAAAAAAGGTAAACATTGAACGAAATTTGATAAAAGGCAAGAAAGGTTCTATAATATTTCTTTCTTTTAATCAATTTTCGTAATCATAAATAAATGAGTAATACAGAATCGGAATACAAAATCTATCCAACTGCAAGAGGTGAGGTTATATCTCCAAATCTCTTCACCGCTGCATTGGAGACGGTTTAAAGCTGCTGGACATATAAGGATATGGTATCAGAATACAACAGCGAGTATATCATTCACTTTTGATTTGCTGACGCTATGGTCATTCACATCTTCTCTTCAGACACATCTCGTCACGTATAAAAAAGGAAAAAAAATGAGCAACGAGTTCCGACTGCGAGTAATGATCGTATCGATCGATCGATCGTTCACTGCTATCGGTATTAGGAAGCTCAAGGTCGCTATGGATATGGGATATTCGTAATGGGAATATCCACAGCAGAAGAATACACGTGGTAAAGCCATGCTGCAGCTGTATTAGTAGTATAGTTATAGCACGAATGGGTTGGCTCGACCGGGGAAGGACCACGCTCTCACAGAATACCAACGTAAGATGGCAGCGTGACACTGCTGTGTTTCGTATGGTGAGTGTAGAGAACCGGATACCATTTTACTGGAAAAGAGGCATTCTATCTTAGTACTCACGGGTCATGACGCATCTGCATTTTGATT
Organism: Parnassius mnemosyne; assembly: GCA_963668995.1. Classification (NCBI taxonomy): domain Eukaryota; kingdom Metazoa; phylum Arthropoda; class Insecta; order Lepidoptera; family Papilionidae; genus Parnassius; species Parnassius mnemosyne. The sequence goes on from CAVLGL010000079.1 coordinate 19,261,650, forward strand.
CTTTATTGAGGACAGATGTAGATGTCTATGGGTCACAGCAATCACTTACCATCAGGTGGACTGTGTGCTCGTTTGTCATCCTATCCTATAAAAAAAAGAAAAAAGAAGAATGCACAGAAAATATAGTTAGGAAAATCAACAAGTGATGGGAAATAAAGGTTTTCAGGTGGCAGCCTCGTACTGGTGAGCGAAGTGTATGGCAATCCTCACTAGATAAAGTCACGTGCTGGTATACCCTGCAGAATTCGAAGGATGCATGTGGCTCAGAAGCGTTCTTGGTGATGTAATTATGATGATGATTATTATAATAATAATTATTGTCATTAAAGTAAAGTACATGGGCTATGTTTAGTTATTTATAATTTAGTAATCAATAAAATGAGGTTTGCCAAAATGCACTTTAAGCAAGTGCCATATTACTACTACATGTAAACTCATTTATTTTTTACTGAAAACTGAAAAAAATTGTAAATGCTACTTCAACGTTTCGAAATCTTACATCGAATGCTATTGGCGCTACTGAATCAAACAAAAAAAAATACTTTTTAACTTTACGTGTTTTGTATTACATTGACATTTTTAGGCCTTTGTGTCAAATTGTTAAACATGAACAGGTGTGCTGAATATGCCATGGCCAGAACATTTGGCCGATCTCCAGCTTGTTGACAACTCTAACTGCAGTCGCTAATATCGGTCAGTATAGACTAGGTTCACATCATGCTTGCACTGTTAGCAACTAGCTTACCTTGGTTTTGAGTGAACTATGCTTGTTGGTTTTGGAAATCATTTCGATGATAATGAGGTAATTTTACGCTGGATATATAGTGAAATAATAATAATAATGTCCTTCAGACCGAAAATCAGTCACGCCTGCCCGTCTCAACGGAGGCAGGCCGTCTACGCAGGACATAGTTATTGTGTCGTAGAGTAAGTGCAAGCAAAGTGCACTCTTTACTCCGTAATCTCATAGTTCGATGGGACAGCTTTCTGACACTACAAGAGAGAGATCAGGCACAAGATTAACGGCTTTACATGTATGCCGTGACACGGAAGTGAATTCATATATTTCTTTTTGGTCCGGCCCCTCGAACGCGTGGCCTTATGATCAGCACCCGCATTTACGACCACTATTTGGTATAGTGGCAGTCAGTCAAACTGGTACCAGCGATTACTACATAGTTAAGTTGCATTTCATTACATATTTTTGACAATAACCTTGGCCTAAAGTCGCTTAAGCATCTGTTAATGCTTATGATTTCAGAGTACAACAATATAGCTGATATTACAAGGAATTTTGTTGCGGTTCTATAATCAGGGCAGCCTGTTAAGCCGAAAGTGATATGAAAACCAAAAGGAGGGTTTCCATCTCTCCTTGCATAGGTACCGTGTACTGACGGTGATATCCGCTACCCCGTACGTGGGTGACGTAAGAGGCGAAAGGGGGAAACAAATCAGGAGATGGGCAACAGCGTTTTCCTAACAATATCTAAAACCTTTTTAAACATAATTTAGTTTTTGTATATTATACTCGATGAAATATAAAGTAATTTTATGAGTTACTTTATTTACACAAAACTTGTATGTTAAACTCACTTAAAGAAAAATGGCATTCCTTTATGAATATTTTAAGCAAACTAAACCTTTGCAACATTATGTCAAAGGTCTTCTTCGTAACCTGCTAGTGAATTCATACAGAATTTTAGCAGCTTTTTGCCAAAGATGGTATCAATTTTGCTGAAGATTTACATATCAAAGTAAGCATTCTCTTTGTCGTAAAAATATACAACAGTTTCCTGTCACTTTATAAAATATATAACACCCTTTTTTCATATGAAAGTACTTTAGCGACTGCTAAAATACTTATAAAGCTTTTGTTGTATTTGCAAAGATATTCATGTGGACGAAGGGTGCCCTCACAATTTCCTTTGTGTCTGAAGTAATTCGGTAATGTATCGTGAAATTTTCTTCTTAAATCTTATACGTAATTTATACAATTTTTTTTACAAGGACGTATTTAAATTTATATTCTACATCACCTAGCACACCCCTAAACAGTCTACTATTCTACATATATATTACTTGTACATAAGGTGTAGGGAAGATTATAAGAATATAAGAATTTGAGATTGTTTATTTTTATTTTGGCCAATAAGGGCTAATAATCTTCTGTTCACCAGATGTCGCTAGTTGGGACTGAAGTAAAGTTTTTTGTTACACAATGTCATTGAATTGTAAAGTTGAATTTTTTAATGTAATTTTTAAAGTTTATAAGTTCCTAGAGTTTTATTTGAACACAAAGAAATGCTTTCGTGGTTTGCTCTTTAATGTTTTCCTCATTTTTAACTCTTATTTTAATTTTTCTACTTGTAGGAATTTCCGTAGTGTGGTTCTTTCATTTTTGATCTAATTAATATATTAATATACATATAGTTTAGCGGTCACGAGGTCCCAGGTTCGAATCCCGGGTCGAGCGAAAACGATATCAGTTATTGAGCTTTTCCATCAAGAAATTCTCAGTTTTTAGAGCCATGTTGCAGCTATATTAGTAGTATAGTTGTAGCACGAATGGGTCGGCTCGACCGGGGAAGCACCACACTCTCACAGAATACCGGCGTAAAATGGCTGCTTGAGACTGCTATGTTTCGTATGGTGAGTGTAGAGAACCGGAGACCATTTTACTGGAAAAGAGGCATTCCATCTTAGCCCTCACGGGTGACGATGCATCTGCATTTTGATTCTTTATTGAGGATAAATGTAGATGTCTAGGGGTCACAGCAACCACTTACTGGACTGTGTGCTCGTTTGTCACCCTATTTTGATCATATCGATTTCCGTCCCACCGGACCATGCGAGTGAAACGAGTGTGCACTTATGTTTGCGCATACACTTGGTCACTGTAATTCTGTCCTGCACCGTTGGCTAGTCTCAGTTGAGGCTGGCCGCCTTGACAGAAACTTGTTCTCAAGAACATTATTACGATACAAATGACTAATATTACAGAAAGAAACATTAACCCTTACATTTTCCTAATTAATTCACTTTCCCATTATGAAATCGCTCAAATATTTCTCCTAATTTCAAAGTGATGCCGTCATATCGTCTCATTTCTGAGAGGGCTATGGAACAGTTGCCATCAGGGCTCGGAAACCTGTTTAAATTCTGAACCGGTTTCGGTCATTTACCCCAAAACCGGTTGCGGAATACCGGTTTTATAAATTTAGGTTTAGGTAGTAAGAATTAACCGGTTAAAACCAAGTTTTGTAATGTCCCCCCTCTCCCTTACCTCGCTTGCACCCAACTTTGTACGGTTGCCCTCTGTCTAATTCACGAGGTTTTTAGACAAACATATGATATATTCATTGCATCAACGCGACTGCCTTGTAACGTACTCCCTCATATTTTTTCAGCTTAAAGCAACGATCGTATTATAAATAACAGAAGATGTAAATTCTGTTTCAATTAATTATGCGTTATCTTCACTTTAAAATTAAATTTCGATATTAAGTTTAATTTGACTTTAATTATATGTAACATTTTGTATTAAAATTACGTTTTGTATCTTTAATTCAATGTCATTAGTTTTAGTAATATATCGCATTAAATTATGAACTTACTTAACAGAACACGATATTTTTAAAACTTTATGAAATTATATGTAATAGTATTTGTCCTTTTTAGGACTAAAGTGAGGCAGATTACCAGATTTTTTTTAAATTCAGAAGCTTGTGATTCGGACCAAACTCTATCTCCGTCTTTGCAAAATCAATAATGACCACATCTGAGGTGTAAAGTTTAACTAGAAGTGATGTCTAAAGTATAAATCACATTGATGTCTACGATCTTGTATTGAATTACTAAAGAGAATTATTAAATGTGTAGCCAAGTTTTCTCACGCCTCAAGATCAAAATAATATAGTGATCACTTTCGAATTTTTTACAAACTTTCATACTTTACGAATATGGAACTATACAAATAAATAAAATTGAAGTGTCTGTTCGTAACGTCAAAATAACAGATTTTTACTAAATACATATTATGAAAATATATAATTAAAAAAAATTAAAATTTTGTCTGTCTGTATGTCTGTTTGTTTAGGCTAATCGCCGAAATGTTTGGACCGATTTTGACGGGCCTTTCACTGGTCCGATTGCCGACTGCCTCGGTGCCTCGTTGATCAAGTGGTCACTAGCGCGACTGTGAATCATGATTTGGACCTGCTGTTATTGGATTAATTTCGATATTATGAGTGTTCTAAAAACCATCTTGATAGTCGTATTACAGCCCTCAATCAAGCACTTACGTTTTTGGTTTTCCTCGTCGTACGTTTTCGTATAGAAAAGGGGGCAAACTAGCGTGCGGGTCACCTGATGGTAAGTGACTACTGCCGTCCCATGAACAACCACAAGACCAGGGGAATTTCAGGTGCGTTGCCGGTCTTTTAGAAAGAAGTAAGCTCTTTTCTTGAAGGTCCTTAAGTCGTATCGGTCCGGAAAAATTGTCGGTGGTAAACAATTCCACAGAGAAGTTGTACGAGGAAGAAAACTCCTATTAAAACGCACAGTCATGGCCCGTCGAGCATCCAGATGGTGAGGATAATATCGTGAATTTTGATGCGATGTGGGTTCATGAAATATGGCGGCTGAGATAAAACCGAACCTCAGAGCACTCCCCGAGGTATATGCAATAGAAAATTCAAAGGGATGCAACATCCCAACGCAGTGCCAGTCAACCTCATAGCTTTTTACTGGGTGAACCGATTTTGATGATTCTTTTTTTATTTCAAAGCTGATGCTTCACATGTGGTCCCATATAAATTGACCAAGGTCTGACCAATATTTTTTGAGTTATTCTTAATAATTAATATTGAAGTCGGTGGTACAAAATTTTAAATTTTAAGTTATGAGATATTTTGTTTCTCAGATACGCAGGATGTTTACATTTACGGTCAACCACGTGGAAAATCAGCACATAACATTGTAATTGATAATTTCATATATGACGTTACCGTTACAGCCTATTAAAGTCCACTGCTGAACATAAGCCTCCCCATAGATTACTTCGTAGGGGGGATATTTGCCATAGTTGCCACTAAGGCAAGCGAGTCGACAACCGCAGTTTTTTGTTTTTAGTCATTATTAGTTAGACGCTGCTGCCCATCTCCTGATTTTTTCCCTCTGTCGCCTCTTACGACACCCACGGGCTTATATAGGGTAGTGTATATCCTTACACCGCCATTACACTGTAAATGATGCCGATCCATCAAATCTACCGTGAGCACTTAGCCTCTTTCAAAATACAAACGTTCAATAAATCACAAAAATGAAATTTTATCACAAAATTATGTTTTCTTTTTCTTGTACAACTTTAAAATGGAATAAAAATGTTTTGTTTCTTTGTCGTTCGAATTTTGGCTTTTACAGGGTTCACAGTCCATCTGGTCGTCGCTTCTAATCTTTTATGGTCTTTGACATAGAAGTTTTTGGTGTGCCTGTTGACAGGCTGACATGAAGCACATATGACTGACGCTGCCGTACCCACTATGTGCAATGCAAGCAATCTTTTTTCTATAACTCCCCACTTCATAAAGTTATTTAACAAAAACAGTGAAAATAAAATGAGAAATAATGGCGGAAAAGTTTCATATATATTGTACGCATTCTAATTTGAAATCAGAAAAACAGAATGTTTTAAATTGGAACATTATTTATGGTCAGACTAGTAATATAATACACCGCTATAAAATTATGACTGCAATATTCTAATATTGCTTTTTAAAAAAATCAATTCGAGGAGACTATAATATAACTGAACCCACATCAGTTTCGATTTGTTGGCTGTATATAGTATTTCTAATATTTAAACTAACCGGCTTTTGTTTACGTAATCATCAGGCTTCTTTGTAAATTGGAAGAATCTTAACAACTTCCTTATTTTTTATTTCAAACATAACACTAGGTTTTCTCGCAGATATCATGGAAGTATATTAAATAATATATAAATTGCACAATTCCACATTCACAAACATCCAAACCCGGAACATTTATTTATAGGCCATATGTAACATCAAGCTAAGGTAGTATTAGATAAGTTATGTTACATAAGAAAACTAATAAGTGGTAGGACTCTTTTTCTGCCTACGAGTCTGTCAGTGTAGGTAACACCATCTTACCTATTTCTGGTGCTAAACTGCAGCGCTTGCACTACTGTGTTCCGACCCGAAGGGTATAGAGAGTCATTATAATCACAGACTGCGAGGCTCTCAGTACTCAGAGGTGACTACGCATCTGTAGCCTTTCTTATTTGACGTTTACTGCCAGTCATCGTGGACTGCAGTAGCCACTTACCATCAGGTGGACTGTCAGTTCGTTCGTCACTTTAGTTCTATAAAAAAAAAATTCAACGAACGAAAATTACACGTATATTATGCATTTAGTTTTATTTCAAACTATAATAATAATAAAAAAAAAACTAAAACTAGAAACTTTTTCATATAGTCCTACTCCCCGCGGTATCGTGCCAAGAACGCTGGCTGCGTTTTCCCGCTGAATGGCTATATAATATGTTGTTCGATGTAAAAAATAATGAAGCTTAATTAAACCAAAATATAGATTAACTTACGAGCCCATAAATACACTAAACATAAAATAACAATGAGAGAAAATGGTAGTACATACATGGTATAAAACCAACAGTTGATACAAAGTGCAATTTGCGGTATAGCAATTTGTTGGACCATTATGCACGATAAATTTATCGCGTACAATATCTTCACTAGGTTAAGTCATGTTCAGGCGGCATTTTGTGTAAAATATTACGTTTATGATTGAATCGCATAACGTAAACAGTCTTTTCTTGTCCTTTTTTTTCCTACTTTTTGTCAGACATAGTTCTTTCTAAGAATGCGCCTGTTTTCAGTTTGTCAGGACAGTGTTTGGTGAATGCAGGGCAGGGCTGGAATATCATTGCATTGAGAATGCTACCGCAATTACCAGTCCACCAGTAATTTGATTCATATGTTTGTAGATGCTGTGTGGTGGCGTACGTACCATAAAATATTTTTGTTTTACGGCTTCTAAAAGATGGTGGTCTAAATATCTCGTTTACGCCTGGCATAAAATACCCAGACCGTTGAAGGGAAGCAGCGTCAAAAGTGCAAGCCTTGTACTGCGAGCGTCAATCCGTCTGACCAGTATGACCATAAGGGTAAAACCTACATGCAATGAAGAATGAGTCAAACAAAATTTAATTAAAATTAAAGTTATCGAGAGATCAGCAAAGTTTGAACATGGGGTAATTAATTTACTACAAACATTGACAGCCTTGTTGGTGTATTGGTCCTAAACGCCACTGCTGATAATGGGGTCCCAGGTTCGAATCCAGGGTTAAATAAAAATATTATTGAGTTTTAATGTCAAGAAGTTCTCAGTACCAGCCCGAAGTCAGGAAGTCGGCAGTATTTCACCCCCGTGCTTTGGAAATCCTGTAAAGCTGTGGGTCCTGCGCCTGAGATCTCTCAGGTCGTGTCGGTTTGCCGTCCAATGGGACTATGAGAGTGAGGGAATAGAGAATGAACCAGTGACCTGTGCTGACACATACTCTCGACTACTATCCTAGTAGGCTAGTCTCCGTTGATACTGACCGCGGTGAGCGAAATTTGGTTTGGAGGACATTATTATAACAAATTGCACAGAATATCAGTGTGAACTAATAACATAATGCTGCCATTTTTCATATGTTGAGTGACTAAAACCGGACACCCTTTTTAATGGTAACGAGGTTTTCCAGCTTAGTCTCCTGGGGGTACAAAGAATTGTATCTTGACTTATAATCGAGGATAGATGTCAGTGTCAATGGGCCACAGCATCCACTTACTATCAGGTTGATTGTGTGAATGTTTGCCAGATGTCGTTTTAGTGATATATTGGATCAACTGTATAAATAAATCTTACGCTATTTTGCACACTATAACAGGAAAAAAATTGTGTACTGTCTCACTCTTGTCAGACTTTCTCGGGGTGAGTAAACAATCGATAATAAATAAATCGGGCATAACTAAGGATTAATTGAAAATGAACTTGTGACGATTTGTGGATGCTTTATGTTATATTGTTGGAAATAGACTAAAGAATATTTGATTTAATTAGTATTTATATCTTTTCTATACACAGTACTTTAAAATATTGTGTATCTATTCAAAATAAGCTAATTATGAAAATGATGGATGGTGAAATGAAGGAATGAAGTAGGGTGGATATGTTCAGTTGACTTTTAATAGGCTGTTTTGGTAATGGTAATTGGTAATAACTACTATAATAATAAACGCCTTTTAAGTTAAGCAATATTAAATACGTGGACACTGACCAAGTGCGTGTCGGGCCACGCACAATGTAGAGGTATGGTTTCGTAGTTGCCCGTCGCGATACGTGGGCTTTCTTGATAATGCACATAATAAATGAGTTCGCGGTTTGATCGCTATTACGACTAAAATTGGGCCATATAGGACGATGGTAACTGAAGGACTTATTTTCAAATCAGATTTATAACGGATGGTCTTAAAAAAGATTAAAAAAAACTTTTCGATTTTGAAAATAATACAATTTACATCAAATCATTCACATGTCAAGTAAGTAGAAAGATGATCATAGTTGACTATCTATCTATATATTCCCGGCAGTGCAACCCAAAGCTATACATATATGACCGCAACTAACCTTTTCAGGTGCTTTTTTTCAGGTTATCCTGACGTCGCCCGCGGAAACCAAGAGTGTGAGAAATGTCTACAATAACTACCAACTAAAAATATGTGAAAGTAGTAAGTAAGAAAGTCCTCCCCACCTATCCTGCAAACGAAAAATAAAGTTATAGTAGTATTACATTTAAGTCGTTTTCTTTACAAAATGTTTATTTTTTCAGTCTACAATACAATTTTCTACGGAGTTGTAACGAGGTTTTTACTAATCCACGTGATTTTTATAAATTGGTCGAATAATACTCATTATCTTCTTAATTCTATTTAGCTGTGAAAGTTTTCTTTTTAATTTCATTGTATTTACTATTACTGTATACTTTTCACATTTCCAAAAACAGTAGCTTAGTTGGTACCAGATGGCAACACATGATTAAAGTCATGTGTTGCCACCTGACAAATACCACTTTAAAACTAAATATTTCGCAAACTGAATACTGAATTGAAAAGATGTTGTTCCACACCTCCAGTGTTTTTGAAAGACCTATCCAAAGATACCACACACGTAGCAATAGACGGATAAAAAAATATCCTCCAATTATTTATATGGAAGGTACTTAAAATAAAAATGTTTTTTTAGGATTTTATTTCACAGTTATATTTATTTATATATATATATATATCATCATCATCATCATTACAGCCCTTCACAAGTCCACTGCTGAACATAGGCCTCCCCCAAAGAATGCCACAAAGCACGGTCCTGAGCCACCTGCATCCATCGACTTCCTGCATGTCTTACCAGGTCGTCACTCCATCTCGTGGGGGGACGCCCTACACTTCGCCTACCGGTACGAGGCTGCCACTCGAGAACCTTTCTTCTTATATATATATATATATATATATATATATATATATATATATATATATATATATGTATATATTAGATTAATGTCTATAATTATGCGAAATTACAGATTTTAAGCACCTAGGCTCTCTCAGTAAAACCGTGGACGGACGGACGGACTGACGAACATGGCGAAACTATAAGGGTTCCCTGTTGTGTAACTACGGAACCCTAAAAGTAGGTACTTACTACTACTTAATCTTTAAGATAAGTTATTGTGAAAAACATTTTAATACTTAGGATCGTGTTAAAATGGTGACTATATTTTTCAAGAATATGCCTACGCATTAACATTGCGTTAATTAAAAAGGAAAATACAAATTGTATTAATAAAGTGTTAAATTCAATTTTCATTAATGTATTTTTAAGGGCTCATATTTTAATTATCAGATTTAAAGTATTCATCTAATAAATAATTGCCTATCTTCAAGTACAACAATTGAACTTATTTATATATAGAACTGTACTAATTTAATTTGGGTGCACTGGGGGTGGGGTAATATCGACAGAAATTTCGAAGACATCACGGGATTTGAACAAAGAATAAGAAATCATTACGGGATTTGTACATTTTGATAATATATAATTTACATGGAGTAAGTTTATGTTAGCAATTAAATTATTTTACTTGTGTTTATTTTAGGACATCTTTATTTATGTAAAATTGTCCCGGATAAAAGCTTAGTTTTCTTCAGTTACGAGTTTTATAACTTGACTGTTACTTTCCTTATACAGGAGATATTGCGAAATATCCTGGGTTAACTTAAAAGGGTGTTTTATTATAAGTCTTATATTTTTGTTATTTTCGTTCGGAATTATTCCTATCCCAAGTTACTTTTAAAATGTTGGTTAAAAAAGGTATTCACATTTTTATGATATATATGTAGGAAGGGTAATTGAGTATAGTACAGAGACTAATTTTGTAGTTAGGAATAATAATTAATTCGTTTACACGAATTAATTATCCAACGAGTATAGGATAAACTAGTAAGGGAATACGACAACCGCACCGTTCCACGTCAGAGCCAAGACTGTCTTAACGGCGGCCGCTCAGTCTGTTTTATACAAGCAGGACGGGCGGCAATGCAGGTGCGATGTCACAGGTGTGCGGTACACGTGTCGTTTACAAGAATTCTGTCTAGCTAGACCGACTTCACCGCATCTACAACGGTGCAGGTGCCGTCACGGCCATACTGACATGCGTGCGTCCTCGCACGCGCTCCATTACAATTTTAGTTATCTGTAACAACTGTAATCTGTAAAACATCGTTCGATTATCCTGACAAAACAGCGTCTGGTCCGGTCTATACTGACCCTTCAGACTCTGGTGATAATCAGTTTTGTTCCGGCACTAAGCCCTACAAAACCTTTATCAACTTTATGCTAGATCGGAATGATTAGTCTGTAGCTTTTTCTATTTTCTCTTTTTTTTCAAGTACTGTTTTCGCTAGTCCGGAATAACTATTCCCTATAGCCATATCATTGGACCGGCACAAAGCCCTGCAATGATAGTAAGAACTATTTTTTTTTCTTACGCTTTTTTTTTCAAGTACTATTTATGCTAGTCCGGAATCACAATTACCTGTAGCTATATCATTGGACCGGCAAACGCCCTGCAATGATAGTAAGAACCACTTTTTTTTCTTACTCTCTCTTTTTTTTCAATTCAGTATAGAACAGTTACAGACCAACCATACCGCAAACATGTCCCCGTCACAATCACACAAAAGTGTATCGTGAGGGACGTAGTGACACGATAACACCTAAGTATGTAAACCAACAGCAACTCGACACAAATCCCAGTGCAGCACAGACCAGCCTCCCTGCAACTTCATGTTCCTTTCCTGCACTAGAATAATTACTTCGCTAGAGTGTTGCAACGTCTCTAGTATTTTCTAGATGCACAGACACGGCTACCTCTGACTGTCGCACGTCCTCGTGCGGTTGACAGTGAACAGCATACGGTCTATCAGTTATCACCACCTGCTAACAGATATTAACTCTTGTTAAATATTACAACGGTCGTCCATCGCAGACTTCATTTAAGTCATGGACGCGCCGATATGGCTACCTCCAGGCAAACGCACTCCAACTTTTCGTTCTGCCGAGTTCGTGCCACATTCGCGCCAGCAAGCCGTCGCGCCGTACTAGCGATAGCGAATCGTCGCACTGCTTTGCAAAATTAAAAGAAATCGAGATAAATGTATTGCGAACCATGAAATTCCGAGCTTCCAAAATTCATCACATATTCTCTTAAGAAACGGCAACTGTATGGACATTTGAAAACATTGCAAAAAAAAAACGGCAACTTTGTGTAGAGACGGATACCATCACATATTTCAAAGGGAAGGAGGCAACTGCGCAAAATCTACGAAAGCCGACCAAGCCTCAGACGTTCATTTCCAGCACCAAAGACGATGTGTTCAGCGGCCGCTTGAATTGCCTTGCCGTAAGATCTGCCGATAAGTTACAGACTTTAGCGATGTAGGCTCAATCTTATTAGCGCTCGGCCGTACCTGACCATGTTCGATTAGCCGTCACAACATCTTCCTCATTGATCATTGTTGTAGAGACTTCTACGAATCTCTCGACATCAAACCCCAATCTTGTCGACCACACAGTATTCGGAGCAAACTGCAACACTGATCAACACATTAGAACACAAAAATGTCACTTATTATTTTTAATTCATAGCGTGTTAAAGTTAATCCTTTATTGTAGTACAACCCTTAAAAGTCTTGAACTTCAAAACATAGCAAATGATAATCATGTTTCGCGTGAACTATCAAATTACAACAAAACGAGAGCAGCAGGAGCACCTGAGGGTTTACAAGCATCGTCGGGGTTGTAGTCATCATGATCTGCGTGAAAAACAAATTGTTAACTATAAGGACAACATACACAGTTGCCTGTTCTCTCATCTATCACACATACGAGGCCCTAAAACAAAAATACGTTCTCATACCTTGGACTATAATAAAGCACTTCGCTTTCACAAGTAAACATAGGTCTTCATACGAAGTATCTGACACATACTCTTACTTGAACTTGCGAAATCCCACGTTAACTACGTGAACCACATTAAAAACGTGAACCAGGACAGCGCCTGCCAGGACAGAGCCTAATACATGTTCAGAGAACATTACCGTGCACACAGCATACGACTTCCGCGCACACAGTGTGACTCCCACGCATACAGAGTACACGACTTCCGAGGCATCGCCATGTACAGCATACGCGCGCTCCGGGATGGCGCCTGCGTATACGCGCATACGCATTTGCCGAAACCAGGCCATGTTACAGCTGGACCTGGCAGTCTGTTACGACCAGCAAGGCACACACTCACGCACTTGTAATCACATCACACGTGCTACTGTAACACATAAAAGAAAACATTAAAAATACTCAGTCGGAACTTGATTTCAAGAAATGCAGCACTACTCTTGGTACACCATTCGCCTTTCTAGGGCACCAAATACTGAGCTGCGGCTACACGACAACCTCTGGTATAGTCCGATCCTCATGTAAACTTAAATACTCTCTTCAATGTCGGAACTAATTGGCTCTACTTCACTTTCATCAGTTATACTTCGGTTTTCCGGCATTTTTCGCAACCAATTAAAAATGTAAACACTCATTCTTACAAAATAGTTTCTGAGCCAATGTTTAGGATAAATTTACTTTCCTCATGTATCTAATGGTGATCAGTAGCAGCGACAAATAATAAGTCCGCGACGTCATAAGCCGACAGCATACTCAAAAGCGAGCGCTACAGCTCCGCGCTTTCCACTAAACCATTCCAAGTTTGTCGACTACGTAATGCTCGGAGTAAACTGTAACACTTATCATCACATTAGATCACAAAAATACTACTTAGTGTTTTAAGTCATAGCACGTTAAAGTAATCATGTTCTTTTTTTCGGTACATCGTTTAAACATTTTGAACTTTAAAACTAGGCCATGTAAATCACACCTCGTGTATCAAATTATAACATTACTTGAGCAAGTTAAACTTCCACTAAATGCAAACTATAACTCATTCAGAATATCTCCAACATTTCTTTCGACATTTTTTATCATATTTGGGTACGTTAAGAAATAATGAAATTACTTGCGGGTACTTTCTATTATAAATTGAATAAAAAGATTTAACCTTTGACTTAAATAATTTCACTTTATCTTTTCTCTACACTTTAATGATACGACAATATCGTAAGTAGGACAGCAAATTTCATTACGGTATTTAACATAAAAATAGAATCATCAATGCAGAATGCATTATAGTCTTTCACAAATGTAATAATCCTCATACTATTCGAAGATTGTATGTGGGCAAAAATGGGGACTTTATCCCACTTCTGATGTAGGAAGGGTAATTGAGTATAGTACAGAGACTAATTTTGTAGTTAGGAATAATAATTAATTCGTTTACACGAATTAATTATCCAACGAGTAGAGGATAAACTAGTAAGGGAATACGACAACCGCACCGTTCCACGTCAGAGCCAAGACTGTCTTAACGGCGGCCGCTCAGTCTGTTTTATACAAGCAGGACGGGCGGCAATGCAGGTGCGATGTCGCAGGTGTGCGGTACACGTGTCGTTTACAAGAATTCTGTCTAGCTAGACCGACTTCACCGCATCTACAACGGTGCAGGTGCCGTCATATATATATATATATATATATATATGCATAGAAGTAACCCCAAAAAGAACATTTGGTTCTCTATATATGCTAACGTACCTATACGCAATATTTTTATTTTATAATATAAAATAGAAACAACAGTAAAATATTTAAATAAAACTAATTTTACGGATTTTATCGCGTATATTGACTTATTATATATTCCCGACATTTCGGGCACTTTTCAGCACCCATGGTCACGGGGGGGACTGAGGTGTATGACGTCCCAATGTCATAGTTAACCACGGCTACCTTCAGATTAAAAATTATTAATTTTTGTTCCGATCTACGCAGTATGAACTTACAGTATCATGAAGTCTTGCAGTTCTATGCTTGGGTTGGGATTTAATTTTATTAATTATGGGATCCCAAGTAGATGGTAGCACCCAGCCATTTTCTCTATTGAAATTAGGATGTTTTTTAATTTCAAAAACATTGGGAAGTCATACACCTCAGTTCCCCCCGTGACCATGGGTGCTGAAAAGTGCCCGAAACGTCGGGAATATATAATAACTTAATATACGCGATAAAATCCGTACAATTAGTTTTATTTAAATGTGTAGTGTTCGCGTAAATATAAGAAATCAACAGTAAAATATATATGTAGATTCAGAAAATAAGTTTATATATCAGTTTCTAGTTATAAATCATTTCACTAACTTTTTAAGGAGATTACAAGGTTTCAGTTTTGTAGTAATTGCAGATAGTTTTAACATTTAAAAGAAAATGAAGAATCAACAATAAAAGAATGTTAAAAAAAGATATTTTTTTTTGCAATTTTGCTGTCATTCTTATAAAGATTTAACAAAAGGATGTTACCTAACAGATCAGACATTGTACTCCTGATAAATTGAAAAACTCAACCACATTTTGGTTTTAATTCGGGGATCGAAACAGTCCCACTTTCGGGCACCAGACCATACAGGGCAGTTATAATATATCTCTAATAATATACTAAAGCGGAAGAGTTTTTTTTTGATTTTTTTTTCGGTTGTTTAAACACGCTAATCTCTAGAACTACCAGTCCGATATGAAAAATTAATTTTGTATATTGTAGCCAGATACATGTAGAATAGTATAGGCTATCTAGCATTAGGCTGCACCTCTCAGCTAGCTTTAAAATGTAATTCAGGAGCAGGCCCACTTATAAATAAAATAATAATAATAATATTATTATTTTTTGTTTGAAATTATCGTCGAACAGTGTTTTAAACTCTAAATATCTGTTACATTATAAATCGAAACAACCAGCTCACTTACTTTCAGATTAAGAATCACTGACTTTAAATATAAATATTACGAGTATGTATATTTCTCCTATCAAGATTCTCCCATGGGGGTTATTCCAAATAAATATTACAAACGAAGTTATGACGTATTATGTAGCTCAACATTTAAACAAAAATGATAATCTATGTGGCAAATCATTTATTTTTCATTTAACTTACCAGGTTGCTGTGAAAAAGTAGCTGGGGTTATTTCAAACGACAAAACTTGCGCCAAAACACTCTTCTCAGAAAACTTGACATTATTCATGGCTAGTCAGTCTTAGGCCTTAGCGACTAACGTCAATTGGAAAGACGTTAGGTAACACATAACACAATTTCTCTCTACCGAAAGATGGGTGATTAAGATGTCACCTAATCATATATTGCTAATAACCTGAATATAACCATTTTCGTAAATACCCCAATGCACCTTATTTACGTTGTATTTTATTTTATAAATAACTTTCATCTAATAATTGAAAATTCGGCTCTTATTTAGAGCCGAACTCACCCCCTACAGCCTCCGAACCTATCTCTGTGTCCAATGATGAGATTTCATCCCTCATCAAAGGACTTAAGCCTAAAAAGGCTCCGGGCGCGGATGGCATCTCCAACCAAGCCCTAAAACACTTTCCTGAGCAGGTGCTAACCCTTTTATCTATTATCTTCAATGCCTGCTTCAACTTTAGTTGCTTTCCCACTACGTGGAAAGAGGCAACTGTGATTGGTATTCCCAAGCCAGGCAAGCCTCTCAACCTTCCCTCCAGTCATCGCCCCATTAGCCTCCTCAAGGCCATGGGCAAGCTCTTCGAAAGAGTCATCCAAACTCGCATAAGGCGCCATCTGTTTCCCACAGACGGTGACCCTCATATCATCCCCCATCAATTCGGTTTCCGAGCGAAACACTCTTGTCCCCAACAAGTTCACCGTATTGTGGAATATATCCTCAGCGGTTTTTATCCTCGTCGTCATAAGACCATCGCGGTCTTTTTCGACATAGCTAAAGCCTTTGATAGAGTCTGGCATGAAGGCCTTATCTACAAATTATACAAAATAGGTCTCCCCGATCGTCTAGTACGTCTCGTGGCCTCTTATCTAAAGCATCGTACCTTTCGTTTTAGACACGAAGGCACGCTATCTTCTCAGCTCCCCATCAAAGCTGGTGTCCCTCAGGGCTCAGTACTTGCTCCTCTCCTGTACATTTTGTTCACTAACGATATTCCCATCCCGTCGAAAGGTGTTCAGCTCTCCCTCTTCGCAGATGACACTGCCCTATACTGCAAAGGTATCTCGCTACCTTTCATACGGAACAAGATCCAAAAGTCAGTTGATGACCTAGGAGCTTGGTTCAAAAAATGGCGCATCGATGTGAACCCAGAGAAGAGCTCCGCCGTTCACTTCGATTATAAACGACGCCGACTCAAAAACACCACCAATACGTATGTTAGGGACCCCTGTCCCCTGGCATACGACTGCCAAATATTTAGGCGTCACCCTTGACACGAGGCTCACTTTCAGGTCCCACGTCAAAAGAGTAACCCGTCACGCACGTTTTTACCTGGGTAGGCTCAACAGTATGTTGGGCCGACACAGTAAAATGTCCATCAGAAACAAGCGTACCCTTTATAAGGTCTGTATACGACCAGTCATGTCCTACGCGGGCCCCATTTTTGCCCACGCTAACCCTAAAACTATTAATGAACTCCAAGTAGTTCAAAACCTCTTCTGTCGTTGAGCTACGAACGCACCTTGGTACGTCCGCAATGCCGACCTTCATCGGGACTTAGAGCTCCCTACAATCCAACAATTCCTTAAAAAACTCTCTGAGAACTTCTTCAAAGCCTCAGAGTCGCATTCCAATCATTTTATTCGTGAGGCAGCTATTTATGCAGCCCCACTCCCCTCCCGCTATAGCGTCCGCAGGCCGAGGAACTCCCTCTTGGACCCGCCCAATAAACTTTTAAACGACCTGAACTGCCTCCTGGCGGCTCAGGCCAACTCTAATTAAGTTATTCATAATTAGTTTGCCTTCGTAGGCACTCCCTCAGCGGCTAATAGCCGCCTGCGCCCTCTTTTCCCAAAAGAGGGTCGCTTCCGATACGGCATAAGAAGCTTTAAACAGCTGGTTGCCAGTCCCCACAGGCGGTTTTAGAGGGTATCACTTAGGTTCCCCCGGTAGGCAGTGAGTCCCTCATAACCACGATAGACCGGCTGTCGTGGTATGCGTAATGCATTTCCGCCTCCCTACATAAAGGGTAGCCCTTTTCCAATTGCTTCGGGCGCAAAAAAAAAATTAATATCAGATGGCCGGTTTGCCAGCCGGCCAGTTCGCTAACACTAACACTGGCTGAATTGCTCCGGGGACTTTTTGACCATAATGAAATTTCTGTTTCCAAATGTGAAAATTCATAGAAACAGAAACAGAAACAGAAACTTTTTTATTCAATATAGATTATAAATAATACTTATTGAAAGTCACTCTTTTGTTTGATTACCACTGGTTCGGAAAAAACCTCTGTCCTGGGAAGAACCAGCAAGAAACCCAGCGGGACTTTTTTTTTAAATAACAGCTTACAATCATGATTTTACACAAATTAACAACACAACAAATTAGAAATAGCTTGGTAGCGATCACCTCATTTCCAGGGGTTATTATCATCCATAAATTCCTTAATATTATAATAACCCTTTTTATACAAACTTAGTTTAATAAAGTTTTTGAACTTTGAACAGGTCAAACTTTGTATATTTTCTGGAATTTTGTTGTAAAAGCGTATACATCGCCCCAAGAATGAATTACTGACTCGATGGAGTCGAGTAACTGATACTACTAGCTTGTGTCTGTTCCTAGTATTTACAGAATGAATATCACTTATTTTTGTAAAACTACTTTTATTTTTGTGTACGTACATTACATTTTCATAAATGTATTGAGAGGCCAAAGTTAATATATTAATTTCCTTAAATTTTTGTCGCAGCGACTCTTTAGGCTTTAAATCATAAATTGCTCTTATGGCCCTCTTCTGCAAAACAAATATAATTTCAGTGTCAGCTGCGTGTCCCCATAGCAAAATACCATACGACATTATGCTATGGAAGTAGCTGAAGTAAACTAGTCTAGCTGTTTCAACACTGGTTAAACTTCTAATCTTTTTTACAGCATATGCTGCAGAACTAAAGCGTTGTTATCGTAAAAATTATATGAGCGATTTCTCGGTGTTTTTAAAGATAACTTATATTGTTGTCATTTACTGTTACTATGTAGATTATTATGCAGATTACTGATATCCCCATATCTGTCATTATTCGTTCAGAAATGAAGACATTTCAATTCGGATCTATTATTTCGTTTGCAAGTTCTCTGAAATAATTTAATAATCCGGCCATCGAAATCTAATTTTTTACTACATTTTTAGTGTATGTGTATCCGTTGAGTTTGTAATTTTTTGCAGTGATAAAATAATAAATGAAAAGTAAACAACTTTTAGTAAAAAAGAAATTTAATTTTAACTATATTTCTAGTTACGCTAAAAGCTGCTTGTTTGTTTAACTCAAAGAAAACGAATCGTTTTAAAAATCAGCACATGAAGTTGCTTGGTTTTGTTTCATTCCCTGTACCAACAATTACTGTGCACCGTTTAAAGAAGTAAATGAAAATAATGCTTGTGTGAAATATCGCTGCAAAATATCAAAGCGATTTTTCAGTTGAAAGATGAAGTACGCGAACTTTTACTGTACATTATAACTTTATCATATTATACGCCTTCCACACTCCAGATTAAGCAAGGCTCAAGAACTTTAATGATGGCAAAATTTATATAAAAAAAAAATGCTTGAGCCAAATCGTACACAGGGATGATGTGGAGCAACGCCTGAAGCACAGCGTTAGAACGCAGCAGAATCAGCACCAGAACGTGGCGGTGTCTGCACTGTGCTCACCAATCCACCAGGCCAGTGTGGTGAAGAGTAGAGAGTACAGACAATAACGAAATAATTACCAGATAATGTATTCTTGGATATTTACAGCTCAACTGATGATGGTGATAATGAAACTGAATGCTAGAATTATCCCGGTATCAGTCTCAATTACTAAATGGTTTGTATACGTAATAGTAAATGTATGAAACGCGGGTCATAGAAGTTGTGTGAGTGTTCTCTTCCTGCCGCTTCTACTCTTATGCGTCACGACCTGTCATGACATTCATCGTGTGCGTTTACTGCATTTATTCAAGAAAAGATATGAGAGAATCACCGTTCGCCTCGTCATTGTCCCAAAATGTACGTAAAATTTAACTTTTTCGAAAATTATATTAAGTGGGGAGGAAATAAGACATACTTTAAAGCTCTTAATGTATTTTTATTAGGTGATTACAAGTGGATTGAGAATGGAATTACTAAGCATGGCACACTTGACGTTACTTCCAATCGTCGATATAAATATTTTGTACATATACGTCATAACGTAGGTATGTATACGAGATGGCTAGACTCCTAACAATAGTTTGTGTATTTTTAAACATTTCCCATCATATTTAATGAGACTTGTGGTATAAAAATGAGGTAATAGATTTTCTTAACCCCTCACGTTACGTGGCTTATCATCGTAATCAGCCTGTAATATTTTAACGCTGGCATTTGGTCTGCCTTAAGTACCTGGAGAAGTTGCCGCAACCGCTACGCTTAGCGGATTTGCAATCAAACTGCAAAGTTTGATTCGGCAGGGTCTTAAAACTCTGTCCGCACTGCGATGTTTCACCGCGCGATTTTTTCTATTGTTCATTTTTAGACGTACGTCTCAGACGGGAACTGCATCGAACTGACAAAAATCGTACTTAATTTTATTCATAGTGCGTACTAT
Organism: Parnassius mnemosyne; assembly: GCA_963668995.1. NCBI lineage: Eukaryota > Metazoa > Arthropoda > Insecta > Lepidoptera > Papilionidae > Parnassius > Parnassius mnemosyne. Next base: position 19,282,056 of record CAVLGL010000079.1, read on the forward strand.
TTGTAATTCCGGTCGCGGAATATAATACGCGAGAACAAAAATCGCGCGGAGATATATCGTAGTGCGAACAGTGCCTTATAAATAATTTATTGGTCAAATTGGAGACTAGTTAAAACATAAATTGGTCAGTTACGTGATTCGAAAAATTCTTAATTTGTCAAATATATCGCACGTCAAAATCTTAAATCTTAAGTTGCCAAATCTTGAGCTCGTCGTAATTTGCTAGTGAAATATGTTTCGGTAGAGTCGGTCAAGTAAAAATGGAAACGATACACATAATCAATTTTTAAATGACTTAAATAAAAATAATAAGTTTAGTTAAATAAAATTTTAAACAATTCCTTTTGCTTCAGAGGTCGTAAAACTTGAAAACTTTAAAAACTCAATTTCATATAAATTTTCTTATTTTATTAATATAAAACTATAATAAAAAAATAATTGATAGAATCAGGCGTTACTTTGCGGAAATCCATTATAATGGGGTTGTTATAAACTAATTTGCTTAATTCCGCGTAAAGAAAGAAAATGATGTGTCCTGCCCAGTCTTAAGGGGACCTCCCACCCTCCCTCAATCGCCTAACGTAAAACTAATAACTTAATTAAAAAATAAAAGTTGTGGCAGCACTGTGCTTTTGTAGACATCAGCTCCGTAGTTTTATTTCAATTAAAAATATAGTTTAGTTATTATTGTAGTGAACTGTATGTAAATTAAAACTTGTGTGTGATTGTTATCTATGTGATTAGAAACTAACTTTGGACAAAACTGTGCTGCGAACAATACGTAAGTTTTTCAAAATTTACAAAGTGAAAATAAAACATTAACGCTTAGCTAGTGAACAACAGTTGTAATAGCATTAATAAATAAGTATTCTCGACTCTGGAATAATATCAGTGCACTGAAGGTTTATATTTATTTGTTGTGAAAGAATAGAAATATCGTTTTTTCTTACGACTTGAACTACCACCAATTGAATTGACCAATCAGCGCGTTTCTTTGTTGGACATATACAGACACCCAGTGACATTTAGTAGGCATTCGTGAGAAACTGGTGTCATTACCTTTTAATCAATCAATTATCAATTAACTATGTCGTCTAAGATAAGAAGTGATACCAACAGCGGCCGTAAGAGGGCACTACATGTTACATGCTATAAATGTAAAAGTCGAGTCGATTATAAAAGCACAATTGTGTGCACTTTGTGCAAAAACTATTTTGAATTTTCTTGTGTTGGCTTCTTTCTTCTTGTCTGGATTAGACAAAAGTAAAAAATGGCAATGAAAATCATGCGATAAAAGAATCGCTGAGCAAACTTTAGTAACTACAGAGCAATGTGACATTGAGAAAGAAGATGTTGGTAAGCAATATAAGCGATAATGTAATCCTATCTTCTAATAATGTCCAGAAGACCACACCAGTGTCTACTACAGCTAGCACAGAATCAGGAAAAGAAACCACAGACATTCTTTCCGATTATCTAACCACTGATGGAACCTTGTTATGAAAAAGAATGGATTACACAATGACGGAAGCTGTCTCTATTCAGGACATGAGAGACATCATAGAACAGTTACAAATGGATCTTGCCACAACACAAAACGAACTAGAAAACATTATTCTAGACAATAATGACCTCCGTTCACAAAATTCCAACCTTATCAAAGAAAATAACACATTAAAGGCTTTTCTATCCAAAGCACCGCCAAAGGAAAGTAAATCAAACTGCAGCATCAAAAAGAAAATTAGAAGATCCCTACGATGTTCGGATATAAATATGATAGCCACACCGCCCAGGACTTCCAGTGACAATAAGACAGATGACTTCTCTAGCAGGAACATCTTAACCCTCCAGCAGAATCTTAAAGATCTCGATCTGCAACTGAAGTCAGCCAAAAATGAAATAGCGGACCTTAATCATCGAATTATAACCCTTCAAAAGGCAGTACAAGTTAAAGAATCCGAAGAATCCTTGCAAACTCAGAAATTTATAAAAGTAAGAGACTCAAATTATGTATCCTGACTAACAGCTCATCCTGGGGTACGCTGTCAGCTGTTGATGCTACGTTTAATAAACAGTTTGACTACATCCGCTATCTCACGAAGAATAGTAATATTAAATATTTACTTCAGAACATTGATGAAAAATTGCATGGATACGATATGTGGGACTATTGCATTGTTATGATAGGTGAAAAAGATTTTAGAACCACATGTGATTGTATAGAGTTAGTAAAAACCACAAGAGAAGCATTACACCATATTTCTCATACTATTATAATTCTATGTGCTCCTACATACATACGTGGATTACTAATATATAATTATAAAATAGAATTATTTAATAATTTAATGTATTTGGAATTACAAAACAATCATTATGCATACTTGTATGATTCCAATCTCTTAACTTCATTTAACATGTACTCTTTTAAAACTAGGAAAATTAATAAAAAGGGAATACAATACATTTACAAAAATATACTAGATAATATAAATATTGACTATAACTACTATGGTTACCCAATAATCACACCTCGAAAGACCAATCCTCAATTAGAAAGTGCTAAGTTTTTTCCCGTATAGAACAGCCCACAAAAAAAGAATAAACGTAATAATAAAGTACGATCTAAAAAAATACTATTGTACTATCAAAATTTAAGAGGTCTACGCACAAAAACTGTTACTTTCTATAATAATATATCTCTAATGTCAAGTGATCTTATGGTCCTTACCGAAACTTTTCTCAACGATTCTGTATATAACTCTGAACTGTTTCCTTCCGAGTATATTGTGCTAAGGAGGGATCGTGCAGGTAATGTCGGATGGAGTGGTGTTTTCTTAGCAGTAAAGAATAGTTTTACCGTTAAAAGGATTACAAACATAGATGGTTTAACTGATGATAAAGAATTGTTATTTACTATTTTAACGTCGAAAAATATTAAATTCTTAGTGTGTGTTGCATATTTACCGCCAAACTCCAACGACAACCAATATCTTGATGCATTAAATTGTATAGAAAATGCCATTAACACATATTCTGACTGTAAATTCTTGATTGTTGGTGATTTCAACTTAAAATCTTGTAATAAATCGGTTCAAACTCAGTTTCATGATTTCTTAAAATGTTGCAACTTACAACAATGTAATAATGTTTGTAATAAATATGGATGCATCTTGGATCTGGTATTGACTAATCTACACTCCGGAAGTTGTACTGTGTCATTTGAAGTTGAACCATTGGTACCTATTGATGCTTATCACCCTCCGTTAGAGATCATGCTCACACTACCAACGAGTGCTGTAAAAAACATACCAATTCCACCATGTCAGAACCTACGCACAGAATGGAATTTCCGTAAAGCAGATCTCTGCGGCCTGTATACTGATATAAATGACTTGGACTGGACAGACCTAATGCACCAACAGGACGTAAATGTAGCTGTTGAGATCCTATATAATAAGCTTAATAAAGTCATTAGTAGACAAGTTCCTCATAAATCATTAACTACCAATCATAAATATATATATCCAAAGTAGTATACTAAAGAAATCATAAACTACATAAAATTGAAATATTTTAATTTAAAAATGTTTAAAAGTCGTGGCTTGGAATATAATAAGGAGTTATTTAAATATTATAAAACCAAAGTAAAAAAACTTATTAAAACAGCATTTATGAATTATATAATAAAAGTTGAAAATAATATAGCACGCGAACCCTCAAATTTTTGGAAATACGTGAAAGAAAAACGAGAATAGACAACAGAATAAGGAATTTGTGTATAATAATAGAACTTTAGAAGGGCAGCAAGCTATTGATGCATTCGCGCAGTATTTCAGCCCAGTTTTTCAACCTGATATTTGTACAAACGCCAGTATGGGTACTACCCATTTCTATATCCGTCAATGTTTGTATCGGGCATGGTTAGTCTGGACACCCTCAAGTGTAGGCGAGAACTTATGCATATAATGCATTATTATTTTTTATTAACTAACAAAGTAGATAACCCCGCAGTACGTGAGATCATACATCTTTATGTACCGGACCAATATATGCGAGGCGCTGGTAGACGAAAGCGTAGACTCCTCTCGTGTCCACATACGTGGCGCTCCCCACACGCGGAAAAAAGTCCCACCTCCAGAGCCGTTAGACTAATAAACTGTTTCCTCAAGGCCAATCCAGAAGCAGATATATTTTTTGACAAACCTAGTGTAATGTATAAAAATGTGTTAATTTTGTTAAATAACTTCGTAAGATAGAAAGAAGAATAGTATAAGTTTACGTAATTAAGTTTTATTTATGATAAAGTAAAAAGATGTCATTATAAATTGTTGTGTCTGTAATTTATATTGTGTATGTTAATATTAATTATCGGTGATTTTTTTGTTTATTTTACTTTATTTTGTAATTTTAGTATAGATATAAGCGATTTGGTTATATATACTGTAAGCTTATATTTTAACAATAAATGGAAATGAATATGAATTATCATACAGTGCTACTCCCCGTTGTATCGGTCCAAGAACGCTGGCTGCATATCCTCGCTTAATGGCTATACGTAGCCTTTGAACGAGAAAAGAACCAGCCCTCTTATTTCCAGCAGTAACAACCAGTTGCGGATAGAGTTCCTTTAAACTTGGTTCAAAAAATATTTAGAAAATAGAAATATTGTTGTTCGTGTAAACGGAATGGATAGTAGGATAGGAAAAGTGAAATTTGGTGTACCGACTGGCTCTGTGTTTGTCCCGATCGGATATATAATGCACTTCAACAGCATGGTAAATGTTATTAAGAATTGTAGAATATACATGTACGCTGACGATACCTGCCTCGTGTATAGTGGAATACACAGTAGCCAGATACAGTTAAAAGTGCAGCAGGATTTAAATAATTTAATAAAGTGGTCCCACGACAATGGTATTATCATAAACTTGAGTAAAACTAAATTTATGGTAATATCATCACCATATAACCGTTCTATAAAAACTGTAGATATAGCTCTTATGGGCCACACTTACGATTGCCTGCATACTGATCGGTTTGGTTCTCTCTGCTGCTGCGAAAAGCTACAATATGTAACGAACTATAAATATTTAGGGTTGGTTATAGATAATCGTTTCTCATGGGACTCGCATGTTGAATTAGTGTGTAGCAGGCTTAGGGCAGTTTTAGGTAAACTGAATCATATAAAATATGTTGTGAACCGAGGAATCATGTATATGCTCTATTATGCCCTGGCAGACGCAACGATCGGATATGGCTTAAGTGCATATGGACTTACTTTCCCAACTTATCTTAACAAAATAAAGTCTAAACAAATAAGATTCTTAAAGATATTAGTTGATCGTAAAACCAAAAATGCTATAGATAAAAATTATGAAATGTTATTTAAAATTTGCAAAGTTCTTCCCATAGACAAGAAAGTAAAATCCATCATCATATTAGAACAGCACGGTATGGTAACATTTAAGAAACCTAAGACATATATAATGCCGAAGCGCCAAGTTACACAAAGGAGGAAATATCTCATACCTACAGTTGAAAATTACTTTGGACGACGTACAAGGCAATGGATAACTCCGACCTTGTGTAATGAGGTGGCGGGTATTTATGACGAAAACGTAACTAAGTCGCAGCTCAAAACAATCTTGAGGAAACATTACCTGTCGTTGTGTCCTTAGTAGTGAATGTTTCTTTAATTATGTGTGTGTTAATTCAAGTATTTATAAGTAACTTATATTGTTATATAGGAGTGTGAAACGATAAACTGTTGCGTTGCCGACAAACTGGCATACAGTTTGGCAAAGTTTGAAATATAAATAATGTAACACTCCTCCTATGAGTAAATAAAAAAAAAGACATGCATTTAGGAACTTCACCGCATATAAATTAGAGTTCAATATTTGCCTTTCAAAATGCTATCAATTTTCTCTTATCACTTTTCATCGGGTAATAATCAGTAAATTTTGGTGTAATCGAAGTTGTCTCCCTCGTACTTCGCTTTTAATCCAGTAAAATATTTTAAGGTATTGTCGACTAAAACAGATCTGTTTCTACAATAATAATCTTTGTATGTAAAAGGGTGAAAGAGGTAAAAATGAAAAAGAGTTTCTCATCATCAGCTGTAAATAATATAAAATTAGTCAATAGCATACTAGTAACTTTCATCATGGGGGGTATATATACAAAAACTCTCCGATCACACTCTTAATCTCATGGCTGTTAGACGGGAGATGAAGATACATTCTTCAACAGTATTGACAGCATACAGGCAACTGAACAGACAGATCTCCAAATGCATGCGGCGGGACTTACGCAACTTCAATACAGCTCATATTGAAGAAGCGATCGAGCGGAACCAAGGCTCCAAAGTCTTTGCCAGAGATCTGTCTGCCAGAAAGAGCCAACTGTCAAAGCTGAAGACCGAATGTGGCAGCATCGTTTCCGGGGCACCTGAGATTTTGAGTGAGATTGAGAGGTTCTATGGGCAGCTGTACACGTCATCGTTGGAGCCGCACGCAAGTGTGAGTAACGATCCAAGAGAGAGTCTTATCCGACATTATTCCGATGATATCCCGGACGTCAGTCTGAGCGAGATTAGAATGGCTCTCCAGCACCTTAAAAACGGCAAGGCCTCAGGCGAGGATGGAATTACAGCGAAGCTTCTGAAAGCGGGTGGAAAACCGGTACTTGAAGTTCTTCAGAAGCTTTTTAATTCCGTCCTCCATGGTGGCAGTACACCGGAGGCGTGGAGCGGAAGTGCGGTGATCTTGTTCTTCAAGAAAGGCGACAACGCTCTCTTGAAGAACTACAGACCGATTTCCCTTCTGAGCCGCGTCTACGTGCTGTTTTCGAGAGTCATTACGAATCGTCTTGCGCGCAGACTTGACGACTTCCAGCCTCCCGAACAAGACCACATACCATAGACCACATACATACCCTTCGGCAAATTGTACAGAAGTCCGAGGAGTACAATTCGCCACTATGTCTGGCGTGTGTGGACTATGAGAAAGCCTTTGATTCCGTCAAAATTTGGGCGGTGCTGCAGTCCCTTCAGCGATGCCAAGTTGAATGTCGGTAAATGGAAGTGTTGAAGTGCTTGTAGAGTAGGGCTACGATGGCTATCCGAGTACAGAACCAGAGTACGAAACCTATCCAATTGCAGAGAGGTAAAAGACAGGGTGACGTCATATCCCCGAAACTCTTTACCGCTGCATTGGAAGATGTTTTCAAGCTTTTGGACTGGAAAGGATACGGTATCAAGATCAATGGCGAGTACATCACTCACCTTCGATTTGCCGACGATATAGTCCTTATGGCGGAATCGCTGGAGGACCTAAGAACTATGCTCAATGACCTCAATAGTGTTTCCCAACGGATAGGTCTTAAGATGAACATGGACAAAACAAAGATCATGTTTAATGTCCCTGTCACACCTATGCCGGTAGTTGTTGGGAACACTAAGCTCGAAGTTGTTGACGAGTATGTTTACCTGGGACAAATAGTCCGACTAGGTAAGTCCAACTTCGACCGAGAGGTCAATCGACGGATTCAATTCGGTTGGGCAGCGTTCGGGAAATTACGGCATATCTTCTCGTCAGGTATACCTTAAAACTTGAAAACGAGACTGTATACCCAGTGCGTGTTGCCAGTGATGACATACGGAACTGAGACGTGGTCCTTCACTGCTGGCCGGATGAGGAAGCTCAAGGTCGCTCAGCGAGCTATGGAGAGGGTTATGCTCGGAGTTTCTCTGCCTGATAAACTCAGAAATGAGGATATCCGCAGTAGAACCAGAGTGACCGACATAGCCTAACGGATTAGTAAGCTGAAGTGGCAATGGGCCGGCCATATAGCTCGAAGAACCGACAACCGATGGGGAAGAAAGGTTCTCGAGTGGCAGCCTCGTACCGGCAGGCGAAGTGTAGGACATCCCCCCACTAGATGGAGTGACGACCTGGTAAGATATGCAGGAAGTCGATGGATGCAGGTGGCTCAGGACCGTGCTTTGTGGCATTCTTTGGGGGAGGCCTATGTTCAGCAGTGGACTTGTGAAGGGCTGTAATGATGATGATACTAGTAAATTCCACGCCTACGAACACGTAGAGTTATTTGAGGGGTCAATTTTAGAAGGAACACTGAGGATTCCTCTACTTCACTTTTGAAACTTTTTTATACGTGGTAGAGCCATACTGCAGATATATTTGTAGTATAGTTGTAGCGCGAATTGGTCGGCTCGACCGGGAAAGGACCATGCTCTCACAGAATACCAGCGTAAAGTGGCAGCTTGACACTGCTGTGTATCGTATGGTGAGTGTAAAGATCCGGAGACCCTTTTTACTGGAAAAGAGGCATTCTTAATTCATCTTAGTCCTCACGGGAGACAACGCATCTCCATTTTGATTCGCAACAGAGGATAGATGTAGATGTCTATGGGCCACAGCAACCACTTATCATTAAGTGGACTGTGTGCTTGTTTGTCATCCTATATTATAAAAGAAAACTGTTCGTGCATCCCGCGTAAATTTTATCAACTGACTTTAAATCGTGTTTTTATAAATAAAATCAGTATTATTTTATTTTATATTATAGAGCCATTGCATAAGCTTCTAATTATATATATATATATATATATATATATATATATATATATATATATATATATATATATATATAATATAGCTATTACAACAATATAATGCAGTATCTGTAAAATAATTTTTGTGCTCGATTATATACTGACTTGACGAATTGTTTATGTGACGAATAACTGATTTGGCGAATTATGAAGTTGACAAAAAAGGCTTTTGGCTAGTGTAAGATTTAACATGTTAAGATTTTAATGCGTGTTAATGTGTTTAATTTTAACGAATTACAAAATATTTTGAATAATGTAACTAAAAGAATAAAGAAAAACTAAAACTAATGTACATAAAGAAATAGCTTTCAGTTTATATATAAAGAGAACAATGAGAGTGAAAATATACATTCAACTTATTAGAGTCATAAATTATATCTAAATACCAAAGTTAATCTGCCCGGAACATTTTATAGCGCTCACGTGGCGCAAAAAAAGAAATTAATGTATCAAGTTTGCCAAGCACACATGTTGTGTTAATTTTATTTCTCATTGTACAAGCGTACTACATAATTGTGGAGCATGTTATGTTCAAAAAGATAAGTTCATGCATGCATATGTAGTATATTAATACTTGTATATGTCGCCGCACGGGCTTCAGTCTTCAAATGAAATCTTAATTAATGATTTAATGGACGTCAAAATACGACATATATGTTAAAGAAAATATGCTTTTAATATTAGTATGTGATTGAACTTTCTAGCAGGAATGTTTTATTTGTCCGTTTTTTTTTAAAACGAGTATAGAACAACTTAGTGTATAGTGATGTAATAATATGGGTGTAATAATATTCACTATCACATATAGTCCAGTGTTTGTGTTAAGAGGTGACAGAAGGAAACTGAAACATTCCTAATAACAGCTGAATAAAAATAGAAAACTGCGGTTGCTTACTCGCTTCCTAAGCGTAAAAACTACGGCATAAATAGCCCGTGTGAGATAATCTATGGCGGTGACCTATGTTGTATGTGAATTTGATGACTGCATTAACGATAATGAAGAAGGGTATAGAGATCGCACAGTTCAATTAATATCCTTGATTACGAATCAAAATGCAGGTGCGTTATCACCCCCGAGAAGTACAATGAAATATGTATATCCATAACATATACACTAGTATATTCTGTGTTGCCTCGATGGGGGCGACTTAATCATGCTGCAGTCATATTATGCCGTAATGTGTGCATGGCTTTACACCGTAAAAATAACATGGAATGTTAGTAATTATTTCGTATAATAATGTCTCTGTCTTCATTTTAACTTCGGAAACTTATATTGTTAAATGTTTAATACTCGTCATCTATTACTCAAACTGGAAATTGTTATTTTCTAATTTAAAACCAACATATTAATTCGTGCCTTGATAGTAGATTATTGCAGAAGAAAATGTTAACAAATCAAATTTAAAGCCTAAACTAACTAAATATCTTATTTTTGCGTAATATCATAATAATGTAGTTTATTTTGCATAAGTAAAAATATAATTCTACGCACGTATGTATGCTTAATTAAAATCTGGTTCCACGTTTCTATATTTCGTACATCTGAATGGGGCAATGAACAATTTCCTGAGAATCCAAGGTCCGTTCGACTTCGAAATAAGTAAAATTATTTTCTGTCATTCTATAAGAAATTCAAAAAAGGGTTAATTTAATTTACTTCCGTAACTGAGTATTAAAATGTATAAGAAAGTTTTAGATAGAATATAAATTATTTGTAGATAAGAAAGAATAATGAAAAAAAGCTATGCTTGTAGTTTCTCGGTAATATAGTTTATGTATATTATAATTAGTCTTTGCGCGACACAATATAAAATCATCGGTGTAATTAAAGTAGTCGACATAGACCAAATATAAAAACATAGGGTAAGAAAGTTTTTCGAGTGGCAGTCTTGTACCGCTAAGTAGAGTACACTCTGCTTGCCCATAGACATATACATTTTTCCTCGATTAAGAATAAAAATGCAGATGCATTGTCATCCTTGAGGACTAATATAGAATGCCTCGTTTCCAGAAAAAAGGGTCTACAGTTTTCTACACTCACCATACGAACCAGCAGCATTGTGCTGCTATTTTACGCTGGTATTCTGTGAGATCGCGATCCTTCCCCGGTCGAGCCGGCTCATTGCTACAACCACAGTATAGCTGCAGCGGAGCTCTACCACGTATACGGTACCACGTATATGGTACACTAAAAACCTCATGGTTGTTCCAAACGTACTCGTTTCTTATATATTCGTATTCTTATATAAATATATATTAGTAGTATAGTTGTAGTACGAATGTGTCGGCTCGACCGAGGAAGGACCACGCTCTCACAGAATACCATCGTAAAATAGCAGCTTAACAATGCTGTGTTTCGTATGGTGAGTGTAGAGAACTGGAAACCCATTTTACTGGAAAAGAGGCATTCCATCTAAGTCCTCACACATCGGGTCATAGCAACCACTTACCTTCAGGTGGACCGTGTGCTCGTTTGTCAACCTATACTATAAAAAAAAGAAAAAAGTAAAAAACGTTAAAAAACTTAAAGTCCATCTGATCGTAAGTGGCTACTGCAGTCCATGGAAATCTGCAGCCAACCTCAAACAAAGAAGGCTACAGATAAGTCGTCACTAAGAGGTCTAAGATGGAATGCCTTACAGCCTGTATTTATACCGTATCTATATCCACTAATTCGGAACACAACAGTGGTAGTAATATGACGGTACCTACCCTGACGGACTTTAGGGCATAGAAGTTCTCTCACCTGTTACCATAATGCAAATAAATAAATAAATATATTGGTATGTACCTGTATCCATACAGATATTTTGTAACTGTCCAGTGTCTGAGTATCAGACTGGTGTTGACGCAGTATCATCAACACCGTGGTAGAGTGCAGTTGCGTTATAGATGTTACTAGAATGATCGTTGACGGAGAACGGACACTCTTACCTCAGATCAATAAAAAGATACACGGAGTCCTCTGTATATTAAAAAAACTCAAAAACCAGTGAGAACTTGCACTCACGTCCACACATATGTATCCAAAATCATTTGCAACCTACAATATGGTCTTAGGTGCTCATGTGTATGACAAGCAGTGAACTTTCACTGCTAGATAAAGGATGAAATAAGAGTGGCTCGGCCGGGAAAGGACTACGCTCTCACAGAATACCAGCGTATAATAGCAGCTCAATGCTGCTGTGTTTCGTATGGTAAGTGTAGACAATCGGTGACCCTTCATACCGGAAACGTGGCATTCCATCGCGTATTTTGATACTTAATCGTGGATACCTAAATGTAGGTGTTTATGGGCCACAGCATCTACCATCAGGTGGACTGTGTGCTCGTTTGTTACCCTAATTCTATAAAAAAATTAATTTTCAACATACAAGTGTCATAAATTAATGCCGTCATAAAATAAATCCTGTCTAAAATATGCGGCTACATATTTTTTTTATTAATAAAACGTGGCGAAGAATCTATTACATTTCTTCGTATATAATTTATGAGCACGTAAAGGCTATTATTCTTGACTGACTGCTTTACGTGTCAGTGAGTATCTCAAGAGCATAACGGTTCGGCTGCTTACAAAGAGAAAGCTTTTGAAAATATTAATTTTCGATCAAAAACAAATAAAAAGAAAAAAAGGACCTGATTACAGTTCCACGTTAATTATTTAACCTTCAGAAATATACTGTATAAAAAAAAACTTTTTTTTTTATAGGATAGGGTGACAAACGAGCACACAGTCCACGTGATGGTAAGTGGTTGCTGTGGCCCATAGACATCTACATTTATCCTCGTTTGCGAATCAAAATGCAGATGCGTTGTCACCCGTGAGGACTAAGATGGAATGCCTCTTTTCCAGTAAAAAGGGTCTCCGGTTCTCTACACTCACCATACGAAACACAGCAGTGTTAAGCTGCTATTTGACGCTGGTATTCTGTGAGAGCGTGGTCCTTCCTCGGTCGAGCTGACCCATTCGTGCTACAATTATACTACTAATATAGCTGCAGCATGGCTCTACCACGTATAAATGTAAAAAAAACTGTACTAATTTTATCATATTTCCTGCTTATCTCATTTATGAAACAAAACACAGCTGTACACGATGTCTTAAAATATCCATATAATTATATGAGCTGACTTCTTCATCGATTTTGACGCCGGCAACTGATATCTACTTAAACAGACACTTCTAAGCGCAAAAAGAGAGGCACTAACTTGTATGGAACAAGTAAAGATGACAAAAAAGCGATCAGTCCAACTGATGATAAAAGGATGATGTGATCTATAGACTTCATCGACATTCATCCTCGATTAAGAAAATAGCTTATCTATCTTTGGTTTTTTATCAAAATGCAAATGCGTTATCAAAAAAGGAAGTTTTTAACGTTTTTTAACGTTATAACGTTTTTAACGTTATATATTAGGTATATATGTATATATTAGTACATGCTGACATTTGTGACTTCTTTCGCAGTAAATTTAGCAAATTCACTGCACGATTTCTCTTCAACATTGAACACCCGCTGCACCGGTCCCAATAGCGATTCCCCTTGGAAGTGTTACCTAAAAACTTCTGCGATATTATGGGGCTTACTTTTACCATTAACACTCACAGGTACCAAAGCATGCTGTAGTTTCCAATTTATTAGTTTGTCTCCAAAAGCCCTTAAAATCTTTCTCTTTGTGGTGAGTAGCCCAGATATCCATTTTTATTTGGTTCTCATTGTCAGGGATAACGGTACATTTTTCGAAACCCTTTCGCCTTAAATACCTAAAAACTTATTTCTTTCGTTTATGTTCGAACGGAATCATAATTAAAACGTTTATAAAGAGAACGAAATTTTAAATCGTTCTTGTTCAATAAAACGTTTTTAACCATTTTAAAATTTTTTTTCCCATTTTTGGCCCTGCAATACGAACCAAAAATACCTTATAAGTTTAAACTTGTCGTGGCACGCGCCATTCATTTAGCTTCCTGTGGAATAAACCGTTTTTTACGTTTTCACATTACGTTCTCATTTAGTTTTTGTTCCGAACAAAATGTTATACAAGGAACCGTCCCAAACGTTTTAAAAACGTTATTTTTAATAACGTTTCCGAGCCCTGATCATTGTCTTGGCACCGCTTAAACTTTGACTTAAAACACCTTCTAGCTTCTCGATTTCGAAGACCGTTTAGCCCCTGAGCTACGTACGTACGACGTAAGAGATAAATTTATATACAAAATATTATGTAACCTTAAAATATCGCTGTAATGTCTGCTATCTTCTCTAACCACTGTAGCGTAACACAGGCTCGGCACGCACTTTAACTAAACAACACGTCCACTCTCGCGCGAGGCTCTCGTGTAACTGACGCGGTGCGCTCGAGACAGTGACTTATATATAAATGTATGTTTGTGTATTTGTGCATGGTAAATTATTAGTAAATAAAACAAATAACAATATTTACTGTATACTACATATAAGCAAACACTACAATCGCCATTGTCGGAGCCTTATACCGGGCATTTCCGTACATAAATTAGCCACCCTCCTCCTCCTCTGACAAAGTAATGAAGAGTAAGTAACTGCACTTTGGCGCATGTAGACGGCGACTGTACCATATTATTGCTTAATACTGTCTGCCGTCAACCTGTATTTGTTTAATTTTGCAATTTTTTCCGTATTTCTAATAAATAAGAGTGTCTGCACTGCTGTGTTCTGGTCGGTAAGGAGTTCAATATCAGGCTGTGAGGAATTCCATCATGATCCTCAGAGGTGACAACATATCTTTAGCTTTCTTTAATAAGAATTGGCTGAAAGTGCCCATGGCTGCAAAAGCCCTATACTGCACTTCAGTTTAAAAAAATATCTTTATTTTTTTTAGTGGAAAGCTATGGTGTAGCACAGGTGAAGCAGAGCGATCGGAGTGTATGATAAAAGCACGCAATGCAGTGCAAAAGGAATGACAGTATCATACGTGACGGTCGCGCAAATTATATTAGAAACGCACTGCCACGCCCTTTGCCCCGCCGAACGTTTGTCACTCGGACCTTAAAAATCTTTTTTTTTATCTTCTTAAAAAAACGTTACCCCCACACTAGGATTTTCTCCTGTGTCATGGAGGCAGTTTACAAACATAAATTGCACAAGGAGAAACATCCAGACCCGGAACAATTATTTGTAGGCCATACAAATACTTGTTCCGTGCGGGATTCGAACCCGCGGCCCCCAGCGCAACAACTGATTGCTAAGCCAATGCGCCACGGAGCCGTCGATGTGTTACTCTAAGCTTCTGAAAATTACTAATGTTATTTAGAAAAATAACAATGTCTTACAATTATAGGCTCGTTACAAATCATCATAATGTGTCTCACAAACCATATAAAAAATAAATCTAATTATTTTCTTCTTATTACCATAAAATACGTTATGTCATAATGAGTTTTTTATGCTTCCCTTCGAGAGAATTATGACTTTCCATTTCTAATTTATTACTTCCTCTTTCGATTAAAATTGTTTTGCCAGAAAAAATAAAAATAATGAGTACATAAGTACCATTAAATTAACGACATTTATTATTTTAATTTAGCATGTAAAATTTAAATCATGTTTGAGTATATTTGAAAAAAAAATTCAGTAATGTTTATAGTATATATTTCAATAAAGTTCATAAAAAGTTCCATCACGTCACCGCTGGTAGTTGCCTAAAAGAATATTAGTTCATACGTAAGTAAGAGTGACAAACAGATAGTCCACGTCATGACGTGGCTAAATTTAGGTATTGTACAGGATCCATTTACTCAATGCAAGGGATCTTGTACCATATCTAAATTTAGTCTCGATTATTCGCATAAGCGTTTTCATCCCTGAGGACTAAGGTGGAATGCCACGTTACTTGATAAAAGGGTGTTCGGTTCTCGTCACTTATTATACAAAATATAACAGCATTGTGCCAAATATTTGAGAGTACAGTAGGGCTATGATGGCTATTCGAGTACAAAACCAGTGTATGAAACCCATAAAAACGCAGAAAGGTGAAAGAAAGAGTAACGATATATTCCCGAAACCCTTCACCGCTGCATTGGAAGATATTTTCAAGCTACTGGAGTGAAAAAGATACGGTATTAAGATCAATGGAGAGTACACTACTCACCTTCGATTTGCCGACGATATAGTCCTTATGGTAAAATTGCAGGATGACCTAAGAAATGACTTCAATAGTATCTCCCAAAGACAAAACAAGGCTATGTGTAACGGTCCATATCACACCTATGCCAGTAGTTGTTGGGGGAACTACGCTCGAAGTTATATGTTTACCAGGGAGAAATAGTTGGACTAGGTAATTTCAACTTCGACCAAGGTACCAATAGATCACCAGTTATACCTTAAAACTTGAAAACGAGATTGTACAACCAGTGCGTGTTGCCAGTGATGACTTATGGATCTGAGACGTGGTCCTTCACTGCTGGCCAGATGAAGAAGCTCAAGGTTACTTAGCGAGCTATGGAGAGGGCTATGCTTGGAGTTTATCTGCGTGATAAACTTAGAAATGTGGATATCCGCAGTAGAAGCCGAGTAACCGACATAGACCAAGGAATTAGTAAGCTGAAGTGGCAATGGGCCGGCCATATAGCTTGAAGAACCGACAACCTATGGATAAGAAAGGTTCAAGAGTGGTAGCCTCGTACCGATAGGCGAAGTCTAGGACGATCCCCCACTAGATGAACCTGGTAAGATATGCAGGAAATCGATGGATGCATGTGGTTCAGGACCGTGCTTTGTGGCATGCCTTGGGTAGGCTTATGTTCTGCAGTGGACTTGTGAAGATGATTCTTCGAGAGCATGGTGATTTTCCAATCGAGATGACCTACTTACGCTACAGTCCTAATAAGCTGCAACGTGGCTCTACCATATAACAAATTCGTACGTTATGTTTAAAACTTAAATGTTTGCAAGTAGAACCCTTATATTCTATTTCAAACATTTCTATTTAAATCAACAATGTATTCAATACACCACAACATATTAAAAGATGTAACTTATATAACAGCAAATTTAAGTCGTTAAAATACTTAGTTTTAATAGGAAAATATAAAAGTCGTAATATTCGGTTTACGTCAGGGATTCGAACATTAATATTTTATTACTGGCAACAATGTTACTACCCTATGACTCTCGAGAGTTATACTAAAGAGGAAATAGTAGTCTTATGTAATATATTTTATGATTTAAGCTGAAAAGCTCGATACTTAAAAAAAGGTAGCCGTTCTGATGTTTCTATGCCCCTTAAGCATCATATTAGTCTGTGATGCCCTTGCGGGGCGTTGCATGTAAACCTGTCTGAAATGAAGGTACCATCTTAAAATTATAATATGACATGCAATAAATAAATATTATTATTTTAAAATTGTGCAAGTAAATTATGAAAGTATAAAGGCATAAAATTTTGAATAAGTAAAGTAATAAGTAAAAAATAATATGTAAATGCGTATATCTACAGTGTTAAGTTACATTTTTTTGATGATTTTACCAATATTTTGCTCGCAAGAGTACGGAGAATCCCTGTGACAAAAATTTAAGGAAATTAATACATTAACTTTGGCCTTTCCCACACATTTACATTAATGAAAACGTTAAAAGTAGTTTTTTTTATAGGAGAGGGGGCAAACGAGCATGCGGCTCACCTGATTGTAAGCGACTACCGCCGCCCATGAACAACTGCAACAACTGGCGAATCGCAGATGCGTTGCCGGCCTTTTAAAAAGGAGTATGCTCTTTTCTTGAAGGTCCCTAAGTCGCATCGGTCCGGAAAAATCGCTGATGGTAATCGATTCCACAAGGAAGTCGTTATACAAAAAAAGTGATATTCATTCTGTCAATACTAGGAACAGACACAAGCTAGTAGTACCATAAGCTGAGCGAGGTCCGTTTTCCTAACGCGCCACAACGTTTTTATTTTATTTTATTTTATTAGTTTTCTTTTTACTATAATCTATAAGTATACATACTTTTAAACTGTTGTTTCCTTTATTATTATTATTTTTTATTTTTGTTTAGGCCCAAAATGGTCATTTGAGACGGCATCCAATCGCCTTCGACTTAGCGAATCGCCCGATGGTGTTAGGTGTCACGCGCGTCGCGGGGAGTTGGCATCGGCATGCAGCTTCCCAGCGTTTGGCGCTCGTGGGAGAAATCAGTAACTTGAGTGCAGCGACGCCGTCGCAACATAACGTATTTGTGGTGACCGTGGCAGCGATTTCGTGCGACCAGTTTTGGTTTTATGGTCTACATTTTCAGTATTTGTGCGCGTTATTTCGCTACTTAAATTGTGTTTCGTGAAGACCGTCTCGGATTAAGTTGTCTAAGTATTGCAGTGAGTCTACTCGGGTCACGTGATCACTGCCTAAGAAGGTCATGCTCGGTTCTCGAAATAATTTGTTGCTGAGTGAACGGAAGTGAACTTTGACCCACCGTTCATCAGTCGTGCCACGTGCTACGTTTTGATTATAATTAACGGGATTTAGTTGAGTTTTGAAGTTAGTTAAATGTACAATAAAGTTGCTAGACTGACATAGTGAATTGAAGAGAGAATCATTGTGAGGAACTACCGGTTGTAAAGGACGCGTGTGGAATTATAACGTCGATTTAAGTGCCCCTCATTTTTGCGTTGTTTTTTTTTTGTTTGTTTTACGTGTCAATGAGGCTGAATTTTGAGTTTTGAGCGATTAACTAACGTCGTTACAATTAATTAACGTCAAGTTGTATAGTGGTTGCGTGCATAAGTGCATTCTGACAATATTAATTTGCGTCGACGAGTTGCTTTGTGCCATTTGATTTAACTCGGAGATATTTTCCTGTGTCGGTTAAAACCACTGAACTTTGTGACACGCAAGAACCAGCGTTCGTATTAGATTATAGATTTGTGCTAAGGGACACTAGACTTTGAGTGAAACCGAGTGACGCCGCTGGAGTGATACCACATAGGGTGGCGGTGCTGGAGTCAAGGTTGCTGCCGATTAAAAAGGGCTAATTCAGGTTAAACATATATACACTTCTCACACACTACTTACATTCACTACACCTAACGCCTGAACGATCCCTGTGGTCCGTCTTCGCTTCTGAACCAGGTAAGTCGCATTAAGTACCTAATCCATATATATTAAATATCCATAGGCATTTGAGCCCTACCCTTAGCTGTTCGTCGAATCTACAGCTGTATGGGCCCCTGTATGGCTATGACTTTTGTTGGGGCAGCTAGGGGCGTGCATAATTTTGTTATAATATTTCTTAATGTAAGAGAAGTTCTAGATTTGGCTAGGGGAAACGAAAGAATTGTTGTATGTGGTGATTTGAATGGATGGGTTGGTACCGCTCGACCAGGGTACGAGTCGGTACTTGGAAAGTTTGGCGATAAAAGGGTTAATGATGCTGGCAAGCTTATACTGGTGGTGTGCAAGGAAAAGGGTCTTTTTGTGACAAACACTATGTTTAATCACAAGAAAATCCATATGTATACTAGAGAACGAAAGAATGAGAGAAGTATGATCGATTTGTTCCTGGTGGATGACCGACTGCGAAAACAGGTGATGGATACGCGAGTGTTCAGGGGTGCTGACCTGGGAACGGATCACTATCTAGTGATTACTAGATTTAGGGATCTGTTCGCGGGTTGGCGCTACCGGACGGCAGTAACAGAACCACAGTCGGTCTGTCGCATCCGAAGCTGGAAGCTTCAGGAAGCGGATACTAGGGACAAATATCATGCGAGGGTAGCCGAAAAGCTTGACACCATCGATGGCAGAAAAGAATTTGTAGAAAGAACATGGCAGAACCTTAGGGATTGAATGGTAAGTGCAGCGGAAGAAGTGTGTAGAACAATAAAAAGAGGCAGTTGTAAAAGAAGAGATGCATGGTGGAATGATGAAGTGAAAGAAGCTGTAAAGAAGAAGAAGAAAGCATGGTTAGACTACTTGGCCTCTAGTAATGATAAGGATATGAGAGAGAAGATGAAAGAAAGATATAGGCTGCAGAAAGTTCACACGAAAGCATTGATTGAGGAAGTGCGTGAAAGGTGTAGAATGGAAGCGGACGAAAAGTTGTTGCACAACTTTAAGGAGAACTCCAAACTCTTCTGGAAAGAAGTTGGAAGGACCCGAAGTGGTGCGACGGCCTTAATAATGAACAAAGTGCTTTCGAGAACTAATGACGTCCGCTCAGAAAAATCGGACGTCATGCAGCGTTGGAGTGAATTTTATAGAGAAATGTATGCGTGTGATGATCTTAGTGAGGGATCAGGGGATGACGCCGTGACTGGTACGCCAGACCCGGACCTCGATGACACTGAGGTCATCAGTATGAAAGAGACTGAACATGCGATTCGAAGTTTGAAATGTGGTAAGGCTGCGGGACTAGACAGAGTTACTGCTGAAATGGTCAAGTATGGTGGGCCTCGCGTCTGGGACAGCTTTCATCTGCTGTGCAATTTGTGCTGGCGGACGGGGGATGTCCCGGATGAGTGGCGATCCGCAGTCATTGTGCCTTTGCGGGTGCTATCGGGCGATCAGCTTGACCAGTTTAGCAAGTAAAGTTTACTCGAAGGGTTTGACACGTAGGATGCAAGAGAAATCGGAAAGATTTCTATGGGAGGCACAATGCGGATTTAGACCTGGAAGAGGATGTACGGATCAAATGTTTTCTCTCCGCATGATCACGGAGAAGCTTCTGGCTGCTAACCAGAAGATTTTCTGTGCTTTTGTGGATCTTGAGAAAGCATTTGATAAGGTTGTAAGGAAGAAAATGTGGGAACTGTTGCCGGGGTATGGTGTGGATGGTCGATTGCTAAGAGCTGTGCAGTCTCTTTACTGTGACTGTAAAGCCTGTGTGCGGGTAGTGCATGACCTGTCACCCATGTTTAGCGTCCAAACGGGCGTAAAACAGGGATGTGTCATGTCTTCCTGGCTGTTCATACTGTATCTCGACAGCTGTTTACAGAAGCTGAAAGATAGCTGTTTGGGTGTGAAATTGGGTGACATAAAAGTAAATTGTCTGCTGTATGCTGATGATGCAGTGCTTATTGCACCATCAGAGGCAGAACTGCAGGCATTAGTCACGTGTATGAAAGAGGAATGTGAAATTAAAGGTCTCCGTTTGAATGCTAATAAAACTAAGGTTCTGGTATTTGAAAGGGACGAAGAGAGAACGAAGTGTGAAATATGGGTAAATCAGGAATGTCTAGAACAGGTAAATGAAATTGTATACTTGGGGATTGCTTTTAGCCGGGATGGAAGATGTCATTTAGATGTGGACAGGCGTGTCGCTGCCGGGAACAAAGTCAATGGCGCCCTGACTGTGTTAGTCAAAAGGCAAGGCGTAGCGAAGAGTGCACGCCTTGCAATACATAACGCAGTATTGGTACCGACTTTCTTATATGGTAGCGAAACCTGGGTATACCAGAAGAAGCATAAAAGCAAGTTGAATGCAGTGGAGATGCGATCTCTTCGTAAAATGTGCGGCGTTACCATGGCCGACCGAAAGCGAAACGAAGAGATTCGCAATATGGCAGGTTTGAAAGATGACCTTATCACAAAAATTGATAAGGGCGTGCTTAGATGGTTTGGGCACGTTGAGCGAATGAGTGAAGACCGAATGGTGAAGAAAATATATAGCGCGAAAGTTAATATTAAAAGGTGTCGAGGTAGATCGAGACTAACTTTCGAAGACCATGTGAGCAAATTGCTCAAAGAAGGTAGGGTCAAGAGTACTCGGATACCTAGACGTGCATGTATGAAGAAGATAAGGAATCTGAAAGAAGCGAAAGAGGTTTGTAAGGATCATGACACTTGGCGATCTGTTCTCTCTGGCTACCCCGTCAGGGATTGTGCGTGAAGATAAGCTAAGCTAAGCTAAGCTAATTGATGTGTCTACAAATGTTAAAATTTAAGTACCTAATGATGTTTGTGACGTGTTGCAATAAATGTTTCTTTCTTTCTAAATACGAATGACTATATTATCATCACAATATTTTAAGTAAAAAAATGGCAAAGAAGCGTTTATTTTATATTTTGTATACTAATTAGGTATCTGAGTTTTATATATTTGTGTTCAGTTGAAAGTGAGTTATGGAAGAAACTGATGGAAAAATTTGGGACGAACAAGCTGGATTTAGAAAGGGGATGGGGTGTACGGATCAAGTCTATTTCCATGCGCATGATTGCGGAGATATTTTTGGCCAAAAACCAGAAATTTTTGTGCGTTCATGGACTTGGAAAAGGCTTATGTCAGAGTGGACAGGAATGTGTTATGACAAACACTGAACTGATTTGGGTTGAGCGCTGGTTTGATACAGGCATTAAGGTCTCTTTATAGGGACTCTAGTGCTTGTGTCAGGATCAACGGGGTCTACTCGGACTGGTTTGCCATTCAAAAAGGTGCAGACAGGGCTGTGTAGCTTCCCCGTGTCTATTTAACATATTTATGGACAGTTGCTTGCAAACTTTGAAAGTTGAAGAATGTGGGTTGAGAATGGGTGAGATAACCGTCAAATGCCTTTTGTACGCCGATGATCAAGTCATATTTGCATCGTCGGCGGCCGAGTTGCAACTGATGGTTACATTAATGAACTGTTCATTAAAAGAAAGGGGAATGAAAGTGAACACAAGTAAGACGAAAGTGATTTTGAAAGAGAAGAAAGTAAAATCGTTATGTGAAATAAGAATAGAAGGGGAGTTGATTGAGCAAGTGGATGAGTTTGTAAATTTGGGATGTTTATTTAGCAGAGATGGTAGATATGATAAGGATAAAGAACGACGAGTGAACGCAGGAAATAGAGTAAATGGGGCTCTACACGCTATTATGAGGAGTCAGAATGTGTCAAATAAGGCACGTATGGCAATTCATAATGCTGTGTTAGTCCCTACTTTAATGTATAGTACTGAAAGTTGGGTCTGGCAGAAGAAGCATGAGAGTAGAATAAATGCTGTAGAAATGCGGTCATTAAGGAGTATGCTAGGGCTGAATCTGAATGACAGTGTGGGATATAGTGCGATAAGAGAAAAGTGTGGTTTGCAAGATGACGTTGTGACCAGGATTAAGAAAGGAATGCTTCGGTGGTTTGGTCATGTAGAAAGAATGAACGAGGAAAGAGTGACAAAGTAAATTTATATTGCAGAAGTGAACGGCAGGGTCGGGATTTATCGACCAAATCGGCGATACATTGAAAATGGGTCAGATTAGGAGTACCCTTAACCAACTACCGTGCATGCGTAAATATAATGGATGTAAAGGAGGCGAGAGAGGTGTGTCAAGAGTGCGTCAAATGGAAGTCCGTAGTCTCTGCCTACCCCTCTGTCTGACATGGGTGAGTGTTTATGTATTATGTATGTGTTGAAAGTTAAATATCTCTTGTTTAATGTACACAAACCTTAAAATTTTATGAATTACGGTCGAATTTTGACTAAAATGCGACCACTAGCTTAAATTAATACATTGTACGCCATAAGATGTGTTAAACCATAAACATTGTATATTATAACAGACCAGAGAGTAATTGTGTTCTGTGGGCCTGTTGGATTAGGCTAGATCAAATGGTTTCACAAAAAGTCAGAATTGTATAAGTATTGCAAATTTTATACTGAGTTAAGTATAAGGAAATTTTTAAATTAAAAATATGCTGTGAAATTATGGCTAATATAAGTATTGGCTATATATAAGGAAATTTTAAAATTGAAAACTATGGTAGCAAAATATTCGCTTCTCTTAATTATTTATATTAGAGTATAACAAAGTTGGGTAAATGTTTATGTGCAAAGAAACACATAACAACAATAACTTAACTGTTAATGGCGTATGTAACTGTAATTTAAACCACAAATTAGTGTGATAAATTATTATGTGTGCTGGTTCTTCCCAGGACAGAGGGTTATTTTCGAACCAGTGGTAAAGTAAAAAATGACTTTCAATAAGAATTACAGATGTAATGTATATTGAATAAAAATTATTCTATTCTATTCTATTAGGGGATGTCACTTGTACCGTGATGGGACAACGTCTGCCAACATGGCTACACAAACAAGCGACAACAAAATACTTTTCTATGTGACCTATAAGAACCAAGATCTCAAACTTATATTATACTTAAATATTTCAATGCAAGGAAATCGTCCTATATATTATAAAGGACGATTTCCTTCCCTTTTCCTGTCCCAAGTTACACTTTCTATTTATTATACCAACTTTGCCATCCAATCCGTTTATCAGTCATGAAGTCATGATAAAAGAGTTTGATGTCGGATACTTTATTCATGACAGTAAGAAGTGATGGATTAGTATCTTATATTACTACAAACAATAATGTAAATGTGTTTTCTAGGTAAAATCTTTTCTAAGATGATATTTATTGGTAGGTCTATAATAACTAGCGCCCTATATTAGCAATTTTCAATTACAAATGGAATACGGATCCATCTAACGAATAAATGAGACAACTAATTTCATTACAACACTATGCCCAATAGTCTAACATTATTTTAAAGTCTATATAAAAATGTTTCCTTGTCGTTTTGGTATTCTTCTCTAACTTGTGTGTAGTGCAACTTGTTTTTCATATTGAATACACAGTTCACAACTTTCTTGAGAACATTCATTATGAGAATTATGTAGAGCACACTACTCACATTCCTCACAACCGAGATGACCAAAGAAAACATTTATTTCTTTTACAACCTTGCCATATGTCTCGAGAGATATCTGCTTATTAGTCTATTTCTCTATAAAATATTGGTGCATTATCGTAATATTTAAGTTACTGGGTAAATAAAACTTATGTTCGCGGCGATAATGTAATACTGTTGTATTTTCAGTGGTAGAGCCACGCGGCAGCTTTTGCTGTCGCACGGATGGGCCGGCTCGAAACGGGGTGGTATCACGACCTCACAGAAAACCAGCGTGAAGTAGAGGTTTACCTCTGCGTTTCGCTTGGTGAGTGCAGGTAGCCGGAGGCCCTTTTTACTGGAAATGAGGCATTCGATCTTAGTCCTCACGGCTGACAACGCATCTACATTTTGATTTGTAATAGTGGATAGATGTAGATGTCTATGGGCCGCAGCAACCACTTACCGTCAGGTGGATTGTGTGCTCGTTTGTCACACTTATCCTATAAACAAAAAATTTTAACTTTGAATATGTTCTTTAATTATTCTTTTGTCTAATGAATTTTTACGTTCATAGCTTCTCCATTTGTCTCTTTGGTCATCATCTTCCTTACTGAGTGCCAGATAAATGTGTTTATTATTTGTTGGGTTATATCCGAGTATCGTCAGAAAGAAAACCTAACAAACTTTTTTTAATTGTTGACATAAAAATGATAGCGAAAAGAAATATTTTTTTTTGGTGGTTATATTGTTTGTTTTTGTACGGGTTTTTACGGTATATGGTTCAACCATGGCTTTTATAAATTACCCTCTTGACTCCCAACTTAAATATACGTAACGATCGTGGATATTTGCTAAAATTTCTTCTGTAAACTTTGTTATACACTTTTTTCTACGTTTATCATCACATGGTGGTTTTAATGCTAACGTTGTATCAGCGCTTTTTTCTTCTATTTGGTATGTTCTCGCGTTTGGTAAGTTCTTTGATGCCATCGTTGGAGTCCTCAAACATCTTAATTTTTACTTTTCTCAAATTATCTTTGTCGGACAATGGCCTTCCATTGTTCGACAAACATGATTTGATTGTCATGAAAGGATGAATGAAGGAAGGAGTAGCAAGCTGTTATCTTCGTTGAGTTTTAGAAATAAGAATATTAAGATCAATATCTTTAACCACATTAAAAGAATTAATATATTTATCTCGGAAATCAAAATCTGTTTTAAAATCGTTGTAATCTGAAGGACGCGACCAAAGTTGATTTCAATCATTAGAAATTGGTTCTTTTTAAATAGCAGGCAACGTAGTTACGTCAAGATTTTGACGCTGATACAGTTGTATCAGTGTCAAAATCTTGAATTAAGATTGAAAATTTAACTGGTGATGAATAAGATGCTATCGTTCTATGGAATATGGTTCGCTTAGTGAGCCGCGACGAACGCCATACGCGCGCGTATGGCGTTCGTCGCGGCAGTAGTAGTATCACTTCTCCTCAAGTCACACCCCTCGCGCTCTCTTTACTACTCATAACCGCAATAACTCGAAGACAACTTGCGATTTAGTACGTATAGCCGCCATTCAAATCTTGTCTGTTTTTCCTTCAAATAATGGCACTAAATAAAACTTATTTTACGGATTTTATCGCGTATATTAACTTATTTTATATTCCCGACGTTTCCAGCACTTTACAGCACCCATGGTTACGGGGGGGACTGAGGTGTATGACGTCCCAATGTCATAGTTAACCACGGCTACCTCCATATTAATTTTTGGTCTGATCAACGCAGTATGAATTTACAGTATGCTTGGGTTGAGATTTCTAGATCTTCTCTATTGAAATTAGGATGTTTTTTGATTTTAATAGTATTATTCAATTATAATATGAAAATCTGACGAAATAAAGAAATCCTACCAAAGAAGAAAAGCATGAATTCAATTATTATAGCATTCAATTCAGTTGATCTACTGCAAATATTTATACTGTGGCGTGTAGTTACCGCAGGGAGTTCGCATAGAGTACCTATGGCACGGAGTTCGCATGGAGCACCTATGGTACCTATTAGCATAAAGTATAAAAATGGTGTAAGCTGGGGAAGCGTTATAATTGCCTACAGTTCTGGGATAAACTTCCCTTAAACAAAGTCTCGGATTGTGGCGGACTAAGTCTAGTCCAGTTTAACCCCCAGAAGACACAGGTTTCAAAGATCGCCTCTTAATAACTTCTTATTTTCATGGCACTCTTCTTGTTGCCTCAGCCAGCATCGGAATCCTTGGCGTCGACATTTCGAAACAGGTACATTTCCGCAGATACTTGGAAGGGAAGGTTAAGCTGTTATCAAAACAAGTATGGTGTGCTCAGTAGATCAAGACGGTATTTTATACTGGCCCAACGCTTGCAGCTTTAGAAAGCGCAGGTTCAGCCTTATATGGAATACTATTCTCATCTCTAGGCCGGGGCACCCCAGTATTAGCTACTTTCACTTGACCACATTCAACTCTAATGGAATCTTCGACCACCGAGTTCTTTACAATCGGCTTGATCCACTGGCCTTGGGAAGAGACATTGCATCTCTGTGCATCTTATATTGCGGGGAGTGCTTCAGAGCAATTTTTCGGATTAATTCCAGCTGTTCATGGGCGGTGATGATCACTGCTGATCACTGATGATCAAGTGAGCAGCATCCTCGTGTGCTTCCTCTTCCATAACAAACCTGATGACCATCAACCTATAAGTGGTGAATAACGAGAATTGGTGATAGGGTCCGGTCCTTGTCACTAACCATTGTTATGTTAATTCTTTTATTTCTATTCCTATATTTTGTTTATTTAGTGTAGAATAGAGGGACAAACAAACAAACAGTCCACTAGATGTTATGTAGGATCGTGACCAATAAACATGTGCACCTATACTTAAATACGAATCAAAATGCAGGTGCGTTGTCAGTTGTCACCCCTGTTCTAAGATTTTATACGATCTAAGATTCCTACATTCCAGATTATTGTATTCTATTTTGTGCCTTTTTTATTCACCTCGATAGCATATTCAAGTTATTAAAATGCTAACGAAAGTTTAAAAAGAAGAAGATATTAATATTTCTACAATAAGTACGAAAACACAATAATGATATTATTTTAACATATTAAGTTCAATTTTCATGGTAACATTATGTAATTATTATACTCTTACATGAATATCAAAATATTAGTCCCACGACACACCATTATGATTAGCTTCCTCGTAGTATCATCATCATAAATTTTGCATAATTAAGGGAAAGTTTGAGAGTAGGTACGTAATTAAAATGATACTGATACGAGAGTTGAAATATTAGGTAAATTCAAAATTGCAAATTTCGATTCATGTCAGTCATGTTATCTTTATTTCCATTTTTTTATGAAAATTATAACATAATTGGTATATTTGATTATAGGAAATAGTTAATTTTTTTATAAAATTGAACTGGCAATCGAATTTATAGTTGATCCCGCGATAAGTGTGGCTCTGGGAGTAGCTACTAGCTATGGCGGCGGCCTAAATAATATTTTCTCTAAAAGTTTATCGGCTTACGTTAATATCTCGTCATTAGTGAAGATTTCATTAATTAATTTCAATTGCTAAAGTTGTGTAATTGTATTCAGTTATCTGCCTTGTAGTGGCGGTGTAAGAATATCGAATACCCCATACCATGCCGTGGGTGTCGTAAGAGGCGATAGAGGGAAACCAATCAAACGATGGGCAGCAGCGTCTTCCTGATAACGACTAAAATAAAAACTGCCGTTGCTAACGCACTTGCCAAGCGTGGCAACCATGGCAAATATCCCCCCTATGAGGAAATCTATAAGGGAAACCTTTGTTCAGCAGTGAACTATATTAAGCTGTAATCGGAACAGTCAGTAATAATTTAAATTACATTTTTCTGTTCCTTCATATTATAGTCACTCTATCTAAGAATAAATGAAGAATTATGAAACATAATTACAAAGTGATCTAGTGATCTACCGGGTCAAACTATGCCTATATCCTTCGCGTAAGTGTAAGCGATAAATAAAACTAATTTTGCGGATTTTATGATTACGGATTTATTAATTATGGGATCCCAAGCAGATGGTAGCACCCAACTATCTTCTCTATTTAAATTAGGATGTTTTTTGATTTCAATAGCCTCGTTAATCAGCCTTGGAAGGAATCGGTGTTCTTTAGCGAGAATTTGTGGTCTATCAAATCTAATGTAGTGAATCCGAATTACTAACACATCTAGATTTTAAAGTTGACAAAAAATTGCTTTGCGTACATCCGCTCGATAAAATAAAATGATGTGTCTTACCTAGTTTGAAGAGAACCTCCCGCCCTCCCTCAATTGCGTGCACTATCCCCGTCACCACTAATCCCAGCACCACTACGTCTAACACCACTACACTAGGAAAGACACACCACTGACGACAATACGACACGTGTTTCGCCTCTACACGAGACATCCTCAGGTGATATAGACTCTACGGTGGCTAACCGTTAAGTGAGCGGCGAGCCAAAACAACTGCTATTTATGCTGACGCAACCGCTCTCTACTTAAGGATCGAGCGACTGCGTCATGCGATAAAACATGCGACCAATCACCGTCGGACTTACGCAGCCGTTTGTAAAATTAAAAACAAACCGCCGCACAACGCCCGCCTACCCTCCAACCACACAACCAATCGCCAATCACCGTGAGGGTGACAAACGACCATATTGCGAGGCTCTCTATTATTAGAGAGCAGGCTTAAAGATATTCAAGAGAGGTGAGTTAGTAACATTTGTTTGTTCATTCAGCAGTGCAACGTTACTATTAATACTTTTTAATATCTCTAACTATTCCAGCACACATAGCCGCAGCTCTTTATTACACGTATGTAAGACTTTAAAGGAGTGATCGTTGGCTAGGTTGTGTCCAATGTCCAAAAGATGTTTGGCAAAATGGGATTTATCGGGATTTCAATTCCTGTACGCGGCTAAATGCTCTTTATAATGTGTCTCGAAATTGCGACCAGTCTGGCCCATGTAAACGGCGTGGCATTCGTTACAAAAAAGTTTGTAAACACCCGACTTTTGACGTACATCCAACTTATCTTTATTATTACAGATATTTCTAAGACAATTGTTTGTTTCGAACGCCACATACAAGCTATTTCGTCGAAGAGTCTTAGCCACTTTTTCAGATATGGGGCCTAAGTAGGTCAAACTGCTCACATATCGATGAACACTTTGAGGTTGAACCGCGTACAGAGAGTTGCGAACGACATGCTTTTGTTTCTTTTTAATTAAATTGTTAATGAGATTTTTTGAAAAACCGTTAGAGACCGCTATTTGATGAATTATATTAACCCATATAAAATGGGTGCTTGAGGATTCATTGGAACAAGACTGCTCCGAGACAAGTTGTGATCGGGAAAAACATATGATGACTGTTGTATACATAACTTAATATCCGAAGTAAACTTTTTGGTTGGGTCAGACTCCAATAGCTCAAAGTCATCACCTTGGATAACATCGTTAACTTTCTGGCTGTACCCACTACTCTCCATAATAATAACAGTATTGCCTTTATCGGCTTTAGTACCAATAAGGTCGTTTTCCCTTATTCTCTGCTTTAGGGACTTAAAAACAGGGAACTCAGGATTGAAATGGGAAGACGCTGGCACAGCCCGAATTTCATTTCATCTAGATGTGTTAGTAATTCTGAATCCTGATAATACCTTGAGCCACACTGTGCATAGTAAAAATACCCATACAGATACATATTTAAACGGTGATTCTCATCACCGATCTTCACAATTGGCTACCGTGGATAAATCTTTGTTTCAGAGAGCCCGAGGGATCTGTGAAAGTAAACACCTGGCCGCATTCACGTGTAATTGACATGATGTGAACTTTAAGGTTATGGGAAATATTGTTATTTCTAAAAAAAAATATGTAATTAGCTATGTTATATGTGATAATTGAGTATACCTATTTTATCATTGTTGTTTTACTGTCAGTTTATTTTTAAATGTAAATATCTCTTGGAAATAGTTGCAAAGGCGGAAAAATTAGAATTGAGTGCGGTCAAAATAATTAAACCCGATTTCGTGTGCGAGTGGTAGCGTAACTTAATCAGTCTACAATGAAGCCCTATTTATTTGCTATGCACTCGAGGTGTGCGATACACAAAACTTTTGCCACAAAGCTTTTAACTAAAACTGTTTTTATTTAATACAAATTTTAAAATTAGAATTATTTTTTCTCTTCCTTAGCCACACAAAGTCCACTACTAGACCTCTCCCGTTATTTCGAGAATATGCTGTAATCGCCACGCTTGGCACGAATGGCGATCACTTTTTTTTGACGCTGCTTTCCGTCGTCGATCTGAATAAAGGGTAAAAAGCAAAATACAATCTATTTCTTCTTAAATCTTTATCCAAAAACATAACTTTCCTTACAAGGGACAAATATGTTAATAAACAGAGGGCTCATTATCATTCAGCATAGTAATCTTCTATATGGTGTTGTTTACTTTCCTTATTTTGAGTCTTTGAGAGATGGAGAAGGTTTCTGCAACAGAAAGAAAGTTAATTATTGTTACTATCTCTTTCTTGGAGTTATTCCCAAATGTAGCTTTCTGATTTATCACCTGTCCGATAGTAACAGAAGAGACTTTTTTAAAGAAAACAGTTAATCTCACACCAAAAATTTCTTCTGTTTCATGAAGGTGACACGCTTAAATACTACTAATACATGAAGATTCAGTCAGACTTGAAGTTGCGTCCCTTAGACCCGAAGCGCTGCAGTCAAACGCTTAGGTATATCATTTCGGATCCATAAATATATTTCAGTAACGGAGAGGAAAATGTGAAACATATCAACTCTCATATTTATTCGATTCTGTAAGGTACGTAGAACTACAATAAATACATGTTTCATGAGAAATAAAATGGAATGTCTACCATTTTATTTCCCATGAATACTAGATATGAAGTAAAATTAATTTTATGGATTTTATCGCGTTTAATTTTAACTTTTTTAATTCCCGACGTTTCGGAAACTTTCCAGCGCTAAGATTTTCCCACGTTAGCTAACTGGGTTGTTTCAGAGAGCACAAGGGTTCTATGATAGTAATCAACTGGCCGCCGAGCTCTAGCACGTCAAGTAAGTTTTGAACTACAACAAGCTTCGGGTCCCGCGCCGCCGTCACAGTGACCGAGTGAAACGGGCCATAGTCGAGCGTGTGCCTACAGTACTACCTTATGTCAGAGCAGTCACAGACACGATTGGCGACATCTTGAAGCGGGTTTCCAGAAGAACATACTACAAGCCGCCGAAGAAGATTAGTCAGTTCTTACCAACCGTCAAGTATAATATCTCTCTACAAGATGCAGGACTGTATAAGCTTGATTGTGAATATGGTCTCTCTTACATAGGACAAACAAAAATATTCACAAAAACCCGCGTGAAATAATATTTCCCTGACATGAAGCACTGGCGCTCCGGGAAGCCTGCAGTATGTCAGCATGTTCAAGATCGTCCTAACCATTATGTCAGATTTGATAGACCAAAAGAACACCGATTTCTACCAAGAATGATTCTCGAGGCTATTGAAATTAAAAAATAAAAAACATCCCAATTTCAATAAAGAAGATGGCTTGGTGCTATCATCTGCTTGGGATCCCATAATTAATAAAATTAATTCCAAACCCAAGGATACTACCGATAGACTTAAAAATATTGTAAGGTAGCCTTCGTTAACTATGACATCGGGACGTGAAACACCTCAGTTCCATGAACATGTGCGCTGGAAAGTGTCCGAAATGTCGGAAATTAAAAAATTTAAAATTAAACGCAGTAAAATCCGTAAAATTAGTTTTATTCCAAGTTCTGTTTGAAGTTTGTTGCAGGTTAAAGTAGCCACTTACCTTTCAATCAAAATTAATAAAACGAAAGGTGAAAAGTTACAGGATAGCTAAAATTATATAGAATTAATTAATTATACATAATTACACATTTGTGTATATTTGTATTATAAAAGCTCCATCGGTATTTTGAATCCATAACCAATAAAAGGTTTCTAAGAATGTGTCAAGTAACGAAAGCATAGCTTAGATCTCAAAGGGGGAGGCTGCTCTGACATGAGTTCTGATATCCGGTGGAGCCATGATTTGATCAAAAACACAAAATTGTTGATTTGACTGTATTGTGATCGTCTCCCGAGATTCTGTCACTTCATTAAAGATGAATCCTGTCTCTTAATTTATTGCACAAGCGTTGAAACAAATGGTAATTTAGGACGAGTGTCTCTGTGTATGCCCATATACTAGTGTTAATTTAATATCCTTGAATAAAACTACTTAATATGAAATATATATATATATATATATAATATGTGATCATAAAATCTGTAAAGGTAGTTTTAATATATGTAAAGTGCTCCAGACCAAATTTCGGTCATAGCGGCCGGTCTCAACAGAGACTAGCCATCTGCTCAGGACAGGATTATAATGCACGACTACACAAGCGGATTATAGTATCAAGCACAGTATTTGTTATTTATAACCAAATTCCCTGTAATATTACTCTTTGGTCTTTACATATTTTAAAGCGTATTTATAAAGCATTCTTATAAGAAACGCTATTATAAATTACATAACGAGCTTCCTTAATTAAAGATCTTAAAAATCAACTGACTGGACTCTTTAATTTTTTGTTCAAATCTTCCACTCCGTTGTACGAAGTGCGAGATTCTTTTTCTAAATTTTGTTTAGATCAAATGTTTTTACTCCAAGGTTTACATAAGTATACTATAACTCTAAGATGTAGATTCTCACAGACTTGATTTTTTGAGCGAAGATTACGTGCTAGATTAGTTTCTCTCTTTCTCTCAACAAAAGTGCCTTTGAGTTGATTGATGACTAGAATATGTTTATACGTGGTGGAGAAACGCTGCAACTATATTATGGTTGTAGAACGAATGGGTCGCCTCTACCTACAGGACACCCTCTCACAGAATACCAGCGTAAAATAGCAGCTCAATGCTGCTGTGTTTCGAGGCAATCCATCTTAGTCCTCTGGGGTGACAACGCATCTGTATTTTGATTCTTAATTGAGAATAAATGTAGATTTCTATGGGCCAGAGCATCCACTTACTATCAGGTGGACTGTGTGCTTGTGTGTAACCCATATTCTATAAAAAAAGAAACAGTGTGTGTCGTGAAGACACGACAAGTGAAACTTTTGTATTCCAGGGTAACATTTCAATTATTCGTCCATGACTTTTGAATGACATAGATTGTGTATATCATTCATTTGTTTACATAAAATTATATACATATGTGTCACAGTGCATCATCTTCTTCGATCAAATTATCGGTTTAGGCAACACTAGGACTCACCTCATTGAATTAAGTATTTAATATAGATCCAAGTGTAACAAACTACTCATTAAAGTTTGTTAATTAGGTAATTATCTGTTATTTATGCAATTCTTTATGTGATTTTATATAAATTAAACTAAAATTTTATACAATGTCAACAAAAATTTATTTTAATTTAAATTTACAAATTTATATTTAAAATAAACGCTGCTATGCCTTATTGGGCTTCAAATTACTTCTCTTGTTCATTTGTTTAGTAGCGCCATCTACTTAATTTAAGTAAAGTAATTTTATCGAACCAAAATTGATTGAAAATGAAATGTAGTAGATGGAGCTATTACTCAAATGCAAATCTTTCTAAAATAAATACGTGTACCTTGGTAACTGTCTTAAATAAAATTAATAGGTATAAAATTGGTATTTGAACGAAAGACGGGTATAATCTTGTAATTGTAATTGTATTACTCTATAATTTATGGTATGTAATGGTCTGCATTCGCAATTTTAATAATCGACCTGAATGGCCCGGTGCGTAGTGATAGATAGGTAGATAGATAAAGCATTTATTTGTTTCTCCAATCACACACGTAAAGCCAGTGACTAAACTAAGTACAAAGTAATATATTACGAAGAAAATAATTTACAAAAACTTAAAATCTAAATGTACATGTGTGTTGCAGTTTACCCTCACCACTTTTTGTCACACTAAAAAGTTGCAGATTAGAATTTCAAAGTCCTCCAGTAAAAAAAATCACTTAAAAAAAATAAAAAAAGAAGCTCCCCTTTCTCTCAGTAAAGCCACGCTATCTCCAGGCGTGTTTATAGCTGCATTCATGACGCGAATCTCGTTCAGAGCAGCATTTGTAGTTCATCCCTACGATGATTGCCGACGGTAAGGCAAGTTGTATCAAACTTATATTTTCTGCAACAATACACGAATTATCTATTTTTATTAATCAATCAGCAAAAGACAACCGTATGGTCCGAGAGCTCATGACGCATTTTTCATGAAGTGTTTGATGCATCATGAAACTTTGTTTAAAGGTATCAGTCGACTCAATAAGCAGGTATATGACTGTCTGCCTGGCCTACCTGGGTACACCTGGTACTGCGCATACAGTTAAGTCGAAAAAAAATTTGCCCAAAAAAAAGTGTTTGATTCAAATAATAATAATGACTATCCGTTAGCTAAGTTTATAAACAATTAAGAAAAAAAATGGCAGACACTTCTGAAGGGGTTTACATAGGGGCAGACGACCACAAAGTTGTATTTTCAAAAATTCCAAAAAAAGTGTTTGATTCAGTCTGTCATTTTTACAGCGTGTTTATTATGTATAATAAAATATTCTCACAAAAAGGCAGACAGTTTCTCCGGGGGTTACTAATTTAAAAATCTATACAAATAAATAAAATTTAAATGTCTGTTTTTAATTTCAAAATAACAATTTTTTACTAAACGCATAAGACATTATATACGATATTTATAACAAAAACACAATTTTTAAAATTTTTGTCTGTCTGTTTGTTCCGACTAATCTCCGAAATGGCTGGACCGATTTTGACGGGACTTTCACTGGCAGATAATTGATGTTATAACGAGTATTTTAGACTGCTTTTAAATTTAAAAAAAAATTATTAGGGTACCGCGCAAAAAAATAAAACCCTAAATTACATGCGGGCGAAGTCGCGGGGAACAGCTTTTTATTTTATCAGCAGCTATTTAAATAATCTTAAAAAAGTATAATTATTTTCATGTTTGTCAATTGGAATCGGATTCTGCTGTCAATGTACTTATCAAATCATGTGATACAGATGTATTAATTATTATGATAGGAAATATGGACCATTTAAAAAGTGATTATTTATTTGTATAGATTTTTAAATTAGTAACCCCCGGAGAAACTGTCTGCCTTTTTGTGAGAATATTTTATTATACATAATAAACACGCTGTAAAAATGGCAGACTGAATCAAACACTTTTTTTGGAATTTTTGAAAATACAAATTTGTGGTCGTCTGCCCCTATGTAAACCCCTTCAGAAGTGTCTGCCATTTTTTTTCTTAATTGTTTATAAACTTAGCTAACGGATAGTCATTATTATTATTTGAATCAAACACTTTTTTTGGGCAAATTTTTTTTCGACTTAACTGTATGCGCAGTACCAGGTGTACCCAGGTAGGCCAGGCAGACAGTCATATACCTGCTTATTGAGTCGACTGATACCTTTAAACAAAGTTTCATGATGCATCAAACACTTCATGAAAAATGCGTCATGAGCTCTCGGACCAGTACGGTCAAGGGATAAGGCTCGCTATGAATTTCATATTTTCAGTACGCCATCAACCCGGGTTCGATCCCCAACGGCTTCAATATTTTTTAATGCAGTTTTCACTATACTCTTCACTGTGTCTTTTGGAATTTTAAGCACGTACAAATTTTATTAAATTCTTCTTAATTTTCATAATTGCATGGCGACTATGGCTCTGTTAGAAAAAGTAAAGTTAGGTAAAGCCATATCGCTACATTGTGGATGGAGATGAAACGTAGATACTCGTATATTGTTACTTTTCAGAAAGAAAGTAACATTCTTCTGTATGGGTGTTCGAAAGCGACAGTAAACTAACAAAATTGAGGCAGGCAAGAAGCGAGGCATAAAATAATTGCGTTGTTTTTCTTACAGGCAGGTCCTGTCCTGTCTGCACGAACCCACTTGATGAAGAAAAGACAGTCAATTTTGAGTGGTAAACCAACCTTTGTTTGCCCAGTGTCTTAGAAAAAGTAAGGGAAAAACTACTAAGAAATTTTTCGAGCAATGTTGTGCGTAAATCCGAAGATAATACATTTTTTTATAATAATGTGTGGACTAGAATGCTAAAGAACAAATAATAAAAACTGAAATATCTTATTATATTGTGGGATTCGAGCTCGCACATTCCGGCGTGGTAGACCTACGCCCTAGTTAGTCATTGGGCTATATAGATGATGATGACGAGATTGCGCGGGCAAGTCAAAAATTTGTTGTTTTGCGCATGAAAATATGGAAAAAACGAAGTTTTCCAGAAATAGGACCTAGCTAAATCGATATTTCGCCCACGTGAACCAATACGTTTGCGCTTATAATAAATAAAATGTAATAAAATTATAACGTCCGTGGAATTACTTTGTGAACGTGTGGCAATTATATATAATAATGTTATGAATTTTATCGAAATCTTTAGAGATTTTTTCTTTTTTCGAGAACGCGATTGTAATAGTATAGGATAGATAGTTTATTTTTATTATAATGGTACACACAAGAGAAACACATAAAAAAAAACAGAAGAGATGTGTTCGGTGTGTTTTTCTTTTGTGTGACAAACGAGCACACAGTCCACCTGATGGTAAGTGGTTGCTGCGGCCCGTAGACATCTACATCTTTTCTCGATTACGAATCGAAATGAAGCTGCGTTGTCACTCGTGAGGACTAAGATGTAATGCCTCGTTTCCAGTAAAAAGGATCTCCGGTTCTCTACACTCACCATACGAAACACAGCAGAGTTAAGCTGCTATTTTACAATGGTTCTGTGAGAGCGTGGTCCTTACCCGGTTGAGCCGACCCACTCGTGCTACAACTATACCTACTACTAATATAGCTGCAGCATGGCTCTACCACGTAAGAAAATTTGTGTGATTCGATCCCGCACTCATTATATTACCAGTGCGACATGTTTCATTGAAACTCGCATTGCACTGCTTCTTTCAGTCATAGCGTAATAATACACAATTCTAAACCTTCCCGAAGAAATCCAGCATACAGCAAAAACCACATCTAAATCTATCAAGTGGTTCTCATGTTATAAGTGACCGTACAGACAGAGAGACAGACAGTTGCATTTTATATACAAATATACAGATCAGTGATATCTATATGTAATTATTAATGTTTAGTTAAATATAAATACTATAAAACAAGTAATGATAATCAAAAATGATGAAGTTTTCATAAAATCGTTAAATTTTAACACGGTTCCTTATCGCCGCCCGTCCTCGGGATTACTGATCAGTATATTTGGACACATTTTAAGATATTATCGATTATAAGAGCTTTGCTACTAACAAGTAGACACTGCGAGTTGATGCTTGGCACTATAAGTTAAAGTTTCTCCTGACAGTCTGTATAGTTACTACTTTGTCATAGTATGGTATATTCGTTTCCTTCTTCAGCCCGTAAAACTTTTCTGCTGCAAATGGGGTTGAAATGAATGAATGAAATATACTTTATTGTACACCAGAAATACATATGAGAGAGAAAAAAAAACATAAATTATTTAAAGGTGTACCAATAATTAATACCAATTAATAATTGTAATTGGCGGCCTTATCTGTTAGAAGAGATCTCTACCAGGCAACCATTGCAGAGGATAAAGTGACCCGTGAGAAAGGGTAAGGGTGAACGTAGAATTTTGGAAAATACACGCGACATACATATAATTATATAATCGATAAATGCATACGTACTATAATAGAGTTCTCTTGTTGCAGGGAGCACTTTACCGATCGCTGTAACTCAGGTCTCACTCCTTTAATGGTGTTCCCCCTCACTGGCCTGAATATTTTACGTGACGATATCGTTTTTCCGCCTTCTATCGGAAGCCATAGAATAAGGACTTTCTGGCTTTTCCTAAAGTCGCCTTTATGGCATCCATAGAACACAATAGGGATGTCTCTGTAGGTGACGTGGTGGTTATAATGTGTCTCCTACGCTGCCACGAGATGCCAATTATTTTGGCTGGTATAAATCCCATCTTAACTTAGAAAAGCAGTTGGATTACACAAGTTGTTTATACCTTAAGTTTTTTGTGACACTGCGTGAGGTTGGTAAGTTAGATAGTTTTCCGGTGGATAAATATCCTGTGCTTAAAAGTAATTTATGGTTCTGCCAATTTGTATTTTCAGTAAACCTACGTTTTTGTTCTGTCTCTATTACTTGCTACCGTTACTTTCAGTTACAAATGGTTACATGCAATGTTTTTTTTCACCGACTGCAAAAAAGGAGGAGGTACTCAATTCAACTGTATTTTTTTGTGTGTTACCTCAGAACTTTTTTCTAGGTGAAGTGATTTTGATGACTGGTTTTATTTGAAAGTCAGTGCTTGAGGTCCCATATGAGTTTGATCAAGATCTGACCAGTAGTTTTTGAGATATCATTAGTAATGCGTATTTAGTTGACTTCAACTACATTGATGATGTTCTCATTTATTTATATTGAAGTCAGTTGTACAACATCTTTAATTTTATCACTTGTTTATGATAATATATATGGAGCCGGAAATACATATATAAAACGCAGTCAATCGTCCAAACCCGGAACAATTATTTGTAGGCTAAACAAACACTTGTTAATTGAAATATCTAGTAACTCAGATAACGACCTTACTCTTTTTTAAAAGGCCGGCACGCACCTGCCCCTGGTGTTGCAGTTGTTCATGGGAGGCGGTCAACATTTATCATCAGGTGAGGCGCATGTTCGTTTACCCCCTCTTCTATTAAAAACGCTCATAGTAATACAAAATAACGTATTTATTTAATTTAATTTAGTTACACTAGTTAAACTAGTTCAAATATATAAATCATAGATTATAAAGAATAAAAGTAATATGACAAATACGGGTTCTGTGTGTCTTCGTCAGTTACTAGTGAGTTTTAAATTCATAATAAATCACAGAATGCAATTCCTTAATCATATTTTATTCACATCATATGAATATTGAATGAAAATCTTTCCAGAACCACCTTCTTTACTAAAACGTTTCGGTAAATCACACAACAAGTAAAAAGAATAAAATAAATTCCACAAAACAGCTTCTCAACACGGTGCCGAGTGTATTGAACTAGACATAGTGTATTGAACTATCAAGGAATAACGAGTAAAGCACTTCAGAAGCTATTACGAGGTTATTATTTTATTTTTGTAGGATTATAAGTTGGTTTGTACTTTTTATTGTTAAATTATTATTTTATTATTTTTACTCGTACAACTCCATTACCAGGGAAAGTAGAAGAATTTGTACTTCTGCCAGTGCTAGCATTATGAAATTCTTCTCAATATGTTGAAGCGTCACATTGCAAAGTCTTTGGAAGATTTGAACGGCAGCTTGAGCCAGCAGACAGTCTGTGATGATATTATTTCAAGGCGACTAAGAAGACACAAAACTTGAGGTTCACATGACCATTGTTTTATCGTTTACACTAATAGTTTACATGCGTAGATATTTAACACCTGAGCTACCCAGGCTGTATTTTACTAGTAACCTTGGGTTCCTTCCTACGCCCAGCAGTGAAGGACTTTGACTCAGATCTACATGCAATTCACTGGTAATACGTGCTGGTTGTAAACGATTGTTTCCAAGTTTAATGGAACACGTGACGAGACGATATGCCGTTACTTCTGAACGCTGCTCAGTAGAGTTGGATCCGTCAATTGAGAGTAGTTGGTAACTAAGAGCTGTATCTTATGTAAATCCATTAAAGAAAACCGTTTTCAATGTAATAAGCAAAAATAATTTTTGATTGAAAATTTTCTCGTAAGTAAAATAAAAATCAGAAATTGCTAAGTTATGTTGGATTATTTGGCTCTAAATATACTCCTGCCATACATAGTACGTTTTCTTAATGGTGCGAGTACTTAGTTCCTGAACTTTAAACGATTTTAAGTTTTAAGTACAGAACTTTGGAAAATTCTATAAGTTTGGCATCAATACTCTAATAAATACAATTTATAGATATTAATTTTTGTTCCTTTTGTAGTAGGTAACTAACAGTTTGCATTATTTATAGTACTTGCAACTCTTTCTGCGAAATACCAATTAAATATAAATTTGTTAAGCGAGTTTTCTGCAACGTTTTATTATAGTAACATTGATTTGTTTTCTTAGTTCGCAAATAGTATTATTCTGTTAATAACATTAATATTTTCTTTCTTTGATTTCTATTTTTTCGTTTCGTGAGCGCTCGATACTCAAGAGCAGCCAATATATGTATACTTTTAATGACTTAACGTTACAACCTATTCAAGTCCACTGCTGAAAATAGGCCTCCTCCAAAGATTGCCTTGACAACCGCAGTTTTTATTTTATGCCGCCGATGTCAAAGGTAACCTGAATTACCTTACAGATTTTTAACTACATATTAATTTTGGTCCGATCTATGCTGAACAAGCTATATCTATCTATATTGTATCTTAAAGTCTGGTCGTGGTATCCTTGGGTTTGGATTTAATTTTTTTTCATTACAGGACCCCAAGCCGATTGAAACACCCTGCCGTCTTCTCTATTCAAATTTGGATGTCTTTATTTCAATAGCCCCGCGTATCATCTCTGTTAGGAATATGTGTTCTTTTGCGAGGATTTGTGGTCTATCAAATCTGATACAATGGCGGGGACGACCTTGAACATGTTCACAGACTGCAGACTTCCCGGAGTGTCGGTGCTTCACGTCAGCTATATGTTCTTTTAAGCGGGTTTTTATAGATCTTTTTGTTGCCCTACATAAGATAAACCACATTCACAACCAAGTTTGTATATTATAAGAACTCTTCTTCGGCGGCTTCTAGAAAGTTCTAATAGAAGCTTGTTTCAAAATGCAGTTAATCTTGTCTGTGATTCCTTCGACTCGAGGCACACGCTCGATGATGGCCGGTTTCACACGGTATCAATGCCGTAGGCGCGGAACCCGAAACTTTTTGTCGCGCAAAACTCACTTGGCGCGCTGAAACTCGGTTGCCAGGTGTCTGTTGTCACAGAACCCTTGTGCTCTTTGTAACAAA
Source organism: Parnassius mnemosyne (assembly GCA_963668995.1). Lineage (NCBI taxonomy): Eukaryota > Metazoa > Arthropoda > Insecta > Lepidoptera > Papilionidae > Parnassius > Parnassius mnemosyne. The sequence continues at coordinate 19,323,505 of CAVLGL010000079.1, forward strand.
GATTTGCCCACGGTAGTTAACTGTAAAGGATAATGGTGAGATTACCGTTTAAATATCAGTTAGTATAGGCCTTTTTTCTCTATATAATGTGATTTACGGTGTTGTTAGGATTTCGGATGACTAACACAACTAGGAAAGCTATTTCATACATACTTAACTCTAACGCGGGATTTTATTAAAATCGGTTAATTTAAATCCCACAGGAAGTGTAATTTTTCTATGAACATTACTATCCGTGTAGTGGCGGTCAAGAATACCACTACCCCATATCCTCCCGTGGGTGTCGTAAAAGGCGACAAAGGGAAACAGGCAGGAGATGGGCAGCAGCATCTTCCTGATAATAGCCAAAATTACAATAAAAAACTGCGGTTGCCAACCCGCTCGCCAAGCGTGGCAACTATGGCAAATACCCCCCTATGAATGTAACAAAGAGACGGCCCCCAGTCCCCGGCGGCCCCGCTATTCCTGGCTACGGTGGCGACCATGGTAACGGCGGGGCAGGGGGTGCTAAGAATCTCCGGTGGAGGTTCGGTTGCCACCTTAGACGACTCGACCTGGCAACGTACAACGCACGCACCCTGAGGACTGACGAGAAGATCGTGGAGCTGGAAGAAGAGGTAGACAAGTTGCGCTGGCATATTATAGGATTATCCGAAGTCCGAAGAGAGGGGGAGGACACGGTAATCCTCGAATCCGGCAACTTGCTCTATCACCGGGAGGGCGACCATCTGTCCCAAGGAGGTGTCGGATTTATCGTCCACAAGTCTCTCGTTAACAACGTTGTAAAGATCGGGAGTGTGTCGACGAGGGTTGCGTACCTTATACTCAGAATCACCAAACGGTATTCGCTGAAGGTCATACACACCAACGCACCAACGTCGGCACACCCTGATGAGGAAGTGGAGGAAATGTATGAGGATATCTCTAGAGCCATGCATTCCTCCAAAACCCAATATACGGTGTTAATGGGAGACTTCAATGCAAAACTAGGCACAAGAGAGAACGGTGAGCTGAAAGTAGGGAAATTTGGAATAGGGCAACGGAACCCAAGGGGCCAGCAGCTGGCCGACTTCATGGAGAAAGAGGGACTCTTTATGATGAACTCTTTTTTCCAGAAGCGGCCCCACAGGAAGTGGACCTGGTCGAGCCCCGACGGTTCGACAAAAAATGAGATTGACTTCATTATGACGACCAGACGACAACTGTTCAGTGATGTCTCCGTGATCGCGAGGGTGAAAACTGGTAGCGATCACCGAATGGTTAGAGGCACACTGAACCTAAACGTTAAGTTGGAGAGGTCTCGTCTAATGAAGTCAACGCTCCGTCCCCCTCGTGCTCTGTTCCAAAGTCCCGAAACCTTTCAGCTCGAGTTACAAAACCGTTTTCAGTGCCTAGAAGACTGCAATGAAGTGGACGATATGAATGACAAGCTCGTGGAAACTGTCCATGCGGTCGGAGCTAAGTTCTGCAAGACCCGCCGCAGAAGAACACAAAAACTCTCCGATCACACTCTTAATCTCATGGCTGTTAGACGGGAGATGAAGCTACATTCTTCAAGAGACTTGACAGCATACAGGCATCTGAACAGACAGATCTCCAAATGCATGCGGCGGGACTTACGCAACTTCAATACAGCTCGTATTGAAGAAGCGATCGAGCGGAACCAAGGCTCCAAAGTCTTTGCCAGAGATCTGTCTGCCAGAAAGAGCCACCTGTCAAAGCTGAAGACAGAATGTGGCAGCATCGTTTCCGGGACACCTGAGATTTTGAGTGAGATTGAGAGGTTCTATGGGCAGCTGTACACGTCATCGTTGGAGCCACACGCAAGTGTGAGTAACGATCCAAGAGCGAGTCTCATCCGACACTATTCCGAAGATATCCCGGACGTCAGTCTGAGCGAGATTAGAATGGCTCTCCAGCACCTTAAAAACGGTAAGGCCCCAGGCGAGGATGGAATTACAGCGGAGCTTCTGAAAGCGGGTGGAAAACCGGTACTTGAAGTCCTTCAGAAGCTCTTTAATTCCGTCCTCCATGGTGGCATTACACCGGAGGCGTGGAGCAGAAGTGCGGTGGTCTTGTTCTTCAAGAAAGGTGACAACGCTCTCTTGAAGAACTACAGACCGATTTCCCTTCTGAGCCGCGTCTACGTGCTGTTTTCGAGAGTCATTACGAATCGTCTCGTGCGCAGACTTGACGACTTCCAGCCTCCCGAACAAGCCGGTTTCCGAAAGGGCTTTAGCACCATGGACCACATACATACCCTTCGGCAAATTGTACAGAAGTCCGAAGAGTACAATTTGCCACTATGTCTGGCGTATGTGGACTATGAGAAAGCCTTTGATTCCGTCGAAATTTGGGCGGTGCTGCAGTCCCTTCAGCGGTGCCAAGTTGACTGTCGGTATATCGAAGTGTTGAAGTGCTTGTACAGTAGGGCTACGATGGCTATCCGAGTACAGAACCAGAGTACGAAACCTATCCAATTGCAGAGAGGTGTAAGACAGGGTGACGTCATATCCCCGAAACTCTTCACCGCTGCATTGGAAGACGTTTTCAAGCTTCTGGACTGGAAAGGATACGGTATCAACATCAATGGCGAGTACATCACTCACCTTCGATTTGCCGACGATATAGTCCTTATGGCAGAATCGCTGGAGGACCTAAGCACTATGCTCAATGACCTCGATAGTGTTTCCCAACGGATAGGTCTTAAGATGAACATGGACAAAACAAAGATCATGTTCAATGTCCATGTCACACCTATGCCGGTAGTTGTTGGGAGCACTAAGCTCGAAGTTGTTGACGAGTATGTTTACCTGGGACAAATAGTCCGACTAGGTAAGTCCAACTTCGACCGAGAGGTCAATCGACGGATTCAACTCGGCTGGGCAGCGTTCGGGAAGCTACGACACATCTTCTCGTCAGACATACCTCAAAACCTGAAAACGAAATTGTACAACCAGAGCGTGTTGCCAGTGATGACTTATGGAACTGAGACGTGGTCCTTCACTGCTGGCCGTATGAGGAAGCTCAAGGTCGCTCAGCGAGCTATGGAGAGGGCTATGCTCGGAGTTTCTCTGCGTGATAAACTTAGGAATGAGGATATCCGCAGTAGAACCAGAGTAACCGACATAGCCCAACGGATTAGTAAGCTGAAGTGGCAGTGGGCCGGCCATATAGCTCGAAGAACCGACAACCGATGGGGAAGAAAGGTTCTCGAGTGGCAGCCTCGTACCGGTAGGCGAAGTGTAGGGCGTCCCCCCACGAGATGGAGTGACGACCTAGTAAGACATGCAGGAAGTCGATGGATGCAGGTGGCTCAGGACCGTGCTTTGTGGCACTCTTTTGGGGAGGCCTATGTTCAGCAGTGGACTTGTGAAGGGCTGTAATGATGATGAGCATGAAATACTAGGAACAGACACAAGCTAGTAGTACCAGTTACTCGACTCCATCGAGTCAGTAATTCATTCTTGGGGCGATGTATACGCTTTATACGCTTTTACAACAAAATTCCAGAAAATATACAAAATTTGACCTGCTCAAAACCAAAAACTTTATTAAACTAAGTTTATATAAAAAGCGTTATTATAATATTAAAGAATTTATGGATGATAAACCCTGGAAATGAGGTGATCGCTACCAAGCTATTTCTAATTTGTTGTGTTGTTTATTTGTGTAACATACATGATTGTAAGCTGTTATTTAAAAAAAAAGTCCCGCTGGGTTTCTTGCTGGTTCTTCCCAGGACATTTTTTTTCCGAACCAGTGGTAATCAAACAAAAGAGTGACTTTCAATAAGTATTATTTATAATCTATATTGAATAAAAAACATGGCCATTTCGTTAATTTTATGCCTCATAGTGCGAAAGTAAGTTGTGGTATTTTTTATGCCGCTACCACACGGCGAGGAGCCGAGTCAGTTCTTTCGGCTTTGTCGCTCGTTTAGCACCACCCGGGGGACACGTGTAGGGTGGGCCTAGGATTAGGTGGTCGAAGCCTACGGACGCGAGCGACTCATCCCCCCTACGGACGCGAGCGACTCATCCCCCCTACGGACGCGAGCGACTCATCCCCCCTACGGACGCGAGCGACTCATCCCCCTCATTCATTCTTTCTACATGGCCATGTAGAAAGAATGAATGAGGAAAGAGTGACAAAGCAAATTTATGTTGCAGAGGTGAACGGCATAGTCGGGAAGAGTCGCCCTTGGCGAAAGTTTATCGACCAAATTGGCGATATATTAAAAATGGGCCATATCAAGAGTACCTTTAACCGACGAGCGTGTATGCGTAGGTATATGGATGTGGAGGAAGCGAGAGAGGTGTGTCAGGATCATGCCAAATGGAAGTCCATAATCTCTGCCTACCCCTCTGGGTGACAGGCGTGAGTGTTTATGTTTATGTATGAATAAAAAAGTTTCTGTTTCTGTTACTGTTCCTATATATATTATATGTTTTACTTAATCTTTTATTATGTATTAGTAATTTATATTTGTATTACTTATTTATATGTTATTTTATTGCATTTATTATCCATAGATCACATGTATTGATATTATATGTTGTGTATTTACATTGCACCACCTACCACCTACCTATTCATTGTTTTGTTCCTTCACACTTTGGTTGCCTGGAAGAGATCGCTATGTAGCGATAAGGCCGCCAAATTGTACATAATATAATCTGCTTTTTGTTATGTCATTTCTATATTTGTTCGTGGTGTACAATAAAAGTATATTCATTCATTTATTCAATTCATTATTAACAGTTTTCAAAACAAATGTAGGTAAGTTAAAATTCTGCCTGGTATTTTATTTAGATGGAGTTTTTGGGCAACCGCCGTTGTGAATAATTGATCAAAAGTTGTACAGTTTGTAGCCAATTACTAAAGCAGCATTTAAATCGCTCGCTCGCTTTGTAATTAAATGCAATCCTTTTACAGCCCTTTTATAATTGGACCGAGAGATTCTTCATTACAATTTTTGCAGAAATCCTTGAAGGATTTAAAAGGAATTAGCAAAATTTCCAGAAGATAAATGAAATGTTTTAAATTAAAAACAAAATCTTTTACTCCGGGAACCTGACTAGACAAAGTCTATGAAGGCATTCTGCACCGCTTCCTGAGAGCAGAATAGCTAGGTCTTGTTAGCATGAAGGATGACATTTGGTTTTTAACTACAGGCATTGTAATGTATGAACGGTTTATCGAGCTGTGTGAGAGCTTGCGTTGTCATGGAGTAGTAATAACGAAAATTGATTGACGACGTGTCGAGATTGTTTCTCTGTAAAATTCGCCATCATTTCTTGTTTTTAAACGTAACTTCCACACTAGGATTTATCCTGTATCATGGGGGCAGTTTACATACATAAATTTCACATAGACAAACATCCAGACCTGGAACAATTATTTGTAGCCCATACAAATACATGTTCCGTGGTGGAATCGAACCCGCGGCCCTTAGCGCAGCAACTCATTGCTAAGCCGCTGCGCCACGGAGCCGTCAATCGTTGTACAAAATTCTTCACAATAGCTATCTGCTGTTATTGATAAACCAAATCTCAAATTTGGAGTAAATTAAACAATGGAATGACCACCAAATAGTTATCATTGCTTTTTTTTGGGCGAGCTTCACTTTAGGACATTGTTTCGGTATTTGATTTCCTAGATCAGATCATTCCTAGATTTAGCCCTTGTGTTCTTTAAACGTCACAATTTGTCTTAACTCCCTTCATTTCTGTTCGTTCTCATCTATGCATAGCAAGTTCCGCTTTTTTATTATATCAATTAGCTGTTCCCTGCGACTACGCCGGCATGTAATTTAGGGGTTTAATTATGTTGCACGGAACCCTTATAACACCAGCTATAGTTCAGTGAAAGTTCCGTCGAAATCGGTACAGCCGTTTCGGAGATTAGCCTGAACAAACAAACAGATAGACAGACATACAGACAGACAAAAATTTTAAAAACTGTGTTTTTGTTATATATTTGTTATATAACATATGAAAGTATATACGGTACCCGTATATACTTTCATATGCATTTACTAAGAAGCTGTTATTTTGACATTACAAACAGACACTTCAATTTTATTGATATAGATTTGGTGCAAATGAGTCAAAATTAAAATATTAAACAAAATATTGTGCATAAACTAACGTTGAATCATGACGTTAATTTTAGAACCTAAGAAAAAAAATTCCTTTTTTAATAAATAAAACATGGAAAGAGTATGTTACTTTTCAGTATTTTGTAGGAACAATTAACAAAAAAAGCTATTGATATGTTAGCTTACGCTACAATTTAGATTTATTTTCCATTCTGTTTGTTTAGAAAATATTGTACTGGTGCGATGAGACCATGCTGTTGAAAATATTATATCTCAATTAAGAGCATCATTAGGTGGTAACGGTACACAATTCGATTTTGCCTTTCATTACCATTAATCATTTTGAATAAAGAAGAATGAGCAGTCGTTTTCCTTTCATGTTTTATCGGCATTACGCCTCTTAAAGTTTTTCAACCTTTATGTCTTACTTCAGGATAACGTTTAATAATGAAAGAAAAATAAACAGAGTAAACACAAAAAAAATATACAAGTAATGAATAGTTGCTGTTTAATGTAAATAGACGAAACAAATAAAAGAATGAAAATGTGTAAGCTCATCCAACTTTTCAAAAAATATCATCAAAAAATAATCAGACCTAGACGTGTCAATTTCGGTATAAAAACATAATAGAATTGTGATAAATTTCAAGTATGGTAGAATCACGAAGTGCATCAACAAGACTACTAGGTACAGTGTCGTTATCTTTTAAATTTTGGCTTAGCTCATTTCTTACATTTAATTGATTATTACCAATGGACAAATTAAAACAGCAGATACAACAAAAAAAAATCAAGCCTGTCACCCAGAGGTGTAAGCAGAGACTACGGACTTTTACATCCATAAACCTACGCATATATTACATGCTCGTCTGTTAAGGGTACTCTTAATTTGGCCCATCTTCAATATAGCGCCAATTTGGTAATTAACTTTCGTTTAGGGCGTTTCTTGCCTAAGTGTGCATAACATAAGTGTGCTTCGTCACTCTTTCCTCATTCATTCTTTCTACAAGAACAAAGCGCGAAAGCAAACTTGTTTACGTAATGAAGGCAAACCAAAAAAATGTACATTTTTTACAAAATATGCTTTCACATTTCGTGTTGACACGGTGAAATATAGTCGATAAATTTCAGTAGTACCTATGGTATGACGTTCCAGCACATTTCGTAGGATTATCCTTAAGTAAATCCCGCTGTGATATAGATGTTGATCGGTTACTCACACTGGGTTACTGACAAATGTAAGATAGAGTTAATTTTTTTCACTACCGTGTCTAAAATCTAACAACATTGATTTAAGAAGTTTTCATTAAATAAAACTAAACGCGATTAAAACTATAAAATCTGTTTTATGCAAAGGTAAACAACACATGTAATTTATATAACTATAATTGCCGTTTCGTAAACATTTTAGTTGGAGAAATCACCTAATTTTGTTTTGTGGGTGTTTTATATAAAAGTAAGTGTAATAAATGAACACACAGTCCACTTAATGGTGGACTGTGTGTTCATTTGTTGTGGATGCTGTGGCTTGTAAATACTTACTTCAATTTTACATCAGGATGGAGTGTTATCAGGAGTGCCTGAGGATTCATATGGTATCCCTCGTTACAATACGAAAATCAGCACTATGCTGCTAATTTACATTGGTATTCTGTGCAAACCTGTTCCTTTCCCGGTCGAACGAACCCATTTCTGCGTCAGCATACGTACATATTTAAATTTAAAAAAATAATACGACCAAAAGATATTGTTTAATAGAGATTATTCTAGCACATAATAAGAGTTACAACTTGGTGGTGTTTGTTAATATTTTGAGAGAGATGTAAAATAAAAATTACAGCCTGTATAGGTCTCCATGCTGGACAAAACCTCCTCTCATTTCTGCTGCTCCAGTTTGTGTTGGCAGATTACACATATCTTCGAAATATTCTTACTACAGGGTTTTTCACGATGCTATACGTCACCGACTCATGCTCGCATGTGCTGTATCAGATTTTTAGATTGCAATTAACAATTTTATTAGTGTTGGCAATGATCAAATAAGAGTTGCTAACGTATTGTGAAATTTACGGCAAGTGTTTGTGGGAGATGATGACTCACTAATTAAATACAAAGCCCGTGATAAATCCACTGCTGAACATGTACCTTCTACATAGCATAAATGATTTATCGTTATCGCCATACTTGGCAGGTGGAATGTCATTGCAGTTCCTGAGGCCACATACCTTTGACGTTGTTCTATTAACAGTCTGGATATTTTAAGTTTAACATACACGAAATATACATAATCATATCATCATCATCCTCTTTACAGCCTTCAAAAGACCGCAGTTGAATATAGGCACACCTCACCTGAGGAATTTTCAAACGATGGGTACGCATAATCCGTGTTATTAAAAGTAGCTTACCATCAAAATGAAGATCAAACAAATACTAAAATTATTAAGATATTGACGTTCTAAAAAAATTGCAGATAGATTAATGATAAATTTATACTAAAAAAGTCTCCCTTCAGACTTTTAATTAAACTTACTAATTTACTTTGAAGCTTGGCAGTTACTTAATGATTAAGTTTTTATTCATATTCATTTTAAACCATGAACTAACCAAACTGTGACAAATATTCTCCCAGTAAGGCAATCTACAGCCTATGTTCATTAATGGACTTCTGATAGGCTGTAATGAATTCGTGCCTCACAACAAGTTATACATTTTTTAGATAGTTTTGAGCATTTTCTGATGTTGATGTTGTCACCTGCGTCCTTCATCGAGGCTTACGAGTACATCGTAGGTCAGGGTGATTTTGCGGTGCAATGTTTATGTTTATCATCGAGCCTTGGATTTACTTGGGGACAGAAGGAACTGCATGTTGGGCAACATGTAGCTGAAAAACTTCGTGGAATGTTCCGAATGTCACGGAACATTTAGCAGGCCACACTAGTCAGTGCTTATAGAAATGTCGCCCGAGCAAGTTGTGGCGATTAGTGCTGCGTACGTAGTTCTTATTAATTAAGCGAAAGAGAAGGTGGTGGATGCGAGATATACACGAGAAGAAAGAAGAATTAAAATTCAAGTGATCTCCGAATGTCTTACGGATCTTTTATGAATTTTACTCGAAAGTAAATATCTGATTTTGAAACTTTATTACAAATGACCTTGCGTAGCCAAACAGGATACAATACCACGGAACGCTGTTGACCCTAATATCAGACTTACCATTGCATTAAGGTACTTGTCGACTGGAGATTCTTACGCTTCCTTGTCGTACAGTTTTCGAGTGTCGAAACAACTGATCGGTATGACAGGAGCATGCACTTTGGTTTCAATATTCCTTTCTCGTTAATTTAACCTCCTTGGCAATAGCCTCTTACGCGTCATTTTTCTTTATTTTATTTCTATAATCGCGGCTTGAAGTATACCACAGTAAAAATGACTCTAGTAAAGCTCAAGAAGTAAAAGCACGGTTTCGTTTCGCAACACTACTGACATGTTGCGAGGCACGTTAAGCACACGGCTATACCCTGTTAACAAACTGGCGCAACACTGACACGGGACACGCGTGCTCGCTCTTGGAACGGGAGCAAACAACATGTCCCGCGTCACGTAAAATGTTGCGGGACACTGTGCAACGTTGCATCGTCACGCAGATTGAGTGCTCCGCGTCCTGTTGCGGGACAAAATGTCCCCTAGGGTATCCGGGGTTTTAACTTCGTTTCGGTACGAACTGAGCTGTTATATGATATGTTAATCCAAAAAAGATCACGAAAGAATATCAATCATATGTTACGCTAGATGTCGCTAGTCAGCCGTTAAGCTGGATGTCAAGTCGTTATACGCAATTCGTTATACGTAGCGAAAATCTTTTTACATAAAATTGACAATTCAGCTTATATGATTGCAAACTAAAAGCATAAACTTCTTCAAAGTACTTTGAATTAATAATTCTCACAAGCTGTAAACTAGGGCATTAAAAAAGATTCTGCAAGTGCTATAGGTATCATCTATAAAACTTACTATGGCAGTTATAAGTATTTGTTTCTGCAGATTATTATTATTTTAATTAAAAAAAAAGTAACCCACACCAGGATTTTCAAATCCAGTTGTTCATCCAGCTTAATCCAGTTGGTACTTTTGAAAAGGCTAATATTTAAATAGCGTGCATTACTTGTATGTATGTGCGATGCGTTCATTATGATATAAGAAACTTCGATTGATTTGCCGCCATTTTCATTATTTAATATTTTTCATCCTGATTGTTAAATTAGCTGCATAATGGATTCCTATGTAAAAAAAAATAATTGCAGTGATTGATTTGCTTAAAATGGTTCAAAAGCTAGGTATCAACAATATTTTTGTGTATTGCACTATCAACAGGTAAACCACAAATACCTCTGTCAAAGGCCAAAAAAGAGTGACGAGCCCATGCTGTTAAGATAGACGCGTTAAAGTCAGAATTCAGCAAAACCATATAAAGAAAAAAAAATTATATTATCGCGTAGAATATAAATTCCCGCTAGGACCCTCTCGTAAGTTATTTAACAAGACATGAAGGTAGATGTTTACCGTCGATACATAGGACATAGCCTCACTAAGTCTCTGTAACTTAAGGTGAAAGCTACAGGGTGACCAGCGAAAATCAAATTTTCTTGTTGTTTTTGGAATTTGCAGGTCAGGGTCAGGTTGTATGTTTAACAAAATATGATTCGCGACCGTAACGAGTATGTATTTACATAATTATAATCATTATAATCATCAATACAATCCTCTAAGTTCGTATAATCCCATTGTATGGCTATGTCCAGAAAAACTCGTTCTAGTAAATCCATCACCTCATTTCGTCCCGCGGTGGTCGTAATAGGTGTGCATAGGAAATTCTAGAAAGACCTCATGGAATTCCGAAATATGGCGGTATATCATCCCGTTAGTGCCAGACTTAAAATGTTTATACAGACGATGGAGAGGAGCGATGCAAGTGCAAGACTTCTGGTACTGCGATCGCCAATCCGCATGCCAGTGTGGCGATTACACTAAACCCTCCCAACAGCAGAGAAGATAAAATACTAGGCCTCAGGAAATACACATCTGTTGGTTTGTGTGATGTTGGTCACGAGCTATTATCTATGGGCTGCAGTAGCCATTTATTATTAGTTTAATTGTTAGATAGTTTGTCAATTTAATGATACAAAGGAAATTCTCAAAGAAATGATAATGGTATTAAAATTCTATTGTATATTTTAGGTTTATTTTTTAAGCCTTACTTTTACGTTTAACGTTTTTCTATCCAGTCTAGAAAATGGACATTGTATTTAAGAGACACCCTCAGCAAAGCAGAAAATGCTAACTCACCCTGCAAGGTGGAGGGCTCGGGGGATTGGAGTTGGGGCTGTTCAGGCTCCATTAGCGCGTCAGAACCTACACTGATTTTAAATTTAATAATATTTTTTTTTGATTTTAAATACCCTGATTTGTGGCAAGGTCTGGATAGTATGGTATATGAAGAAGATCCCAAGTTGATGCTGAAATTCAAGAACTATTTCCTAAAGATAATCGGAGGTACGTTAAATCTAATAATACTCACTGATGACCGCTGACCTGGTTTCCCGAGGCTGCAAAATCTCATTGATTGTAAGTTATGTTTCGTAGGTCCGAAGGTTCACAGGTATTGGCCCTCCCATCCTAATTCTGACTGAGATACTAGAGATAATAATGGCGATATAAACACTCCAGAACAATATATATATATATATATATATATACTAGCTGGCCCGGTAGACTTTATTCTACGCGCTGAGTTTTTTTTTATAGGATAAGGTGACAAACGAGCACACAGTCCACCTGATGGTAAGTGCTTGCTGTGACCCATAGACATCTACATCTATCCTCAATAAAGAATCTAAAATGCAGATGCGTTGTCACCCGTGAGGACTAAGATGGAATGCCTCTTTTCCAGTAAAAAGGGTCTCCGGTCCTCTATACTCACCATACGAAACACAGCAGTGTAAAGTTGCTATTTCACGTTGGTATTCTGTGGGAGCGTGGTCCTTCCCCGGTCGAGCCGACCCATTCATACTACAACTATACTACTAATATAGCTGCAGCATGGCTCTACCACGTCAATTACCACGTTATTTTCAAACACACACTTTTCTATAGATTTATTATACGTATAGCTAAATCCTCTTTAGGACTATTAGAACCATCAACAGCCATAATAACAATAAACTAAAAAAAGAAGGAAAAACATAACCCTTTCTTTTACTTTTCCATAAGCGGATAAAAAGTAGCCTATATGTTATACACGGTCATTTACTGTCTACATACAAAATTTCATGGAAATCAGTCCAGTAGTTTTTGCGTGAATCGTGAACACACAATTTTTCTACAGACTTATTATATGTATATAGATAATGTTGAGCGAACTGTAGAAATGGCATGTGTTGAGTTTGAGCACCTCATTGTTGTGAGCGTCTACAGACCCCCATGTTGTACATATGATACTTTTGAAAACATTATGGAGGAAGTTTTTGCTAAGCTTAATAAACAGAATAAATCTGTTGTAATATGTGGAGACTTTAATATCAATCTCCTAGAAGCTTCCTCCATCAATATTAAATTTAGATCATTGTTTAAATCATATGGTATTTTTAATTTATTTATAGAGCCAACGCGTATTTCTCAATCTAGTGCAACATGTATAGATAACATTTTTACAAATGTGAAGCCGTTGCATAAATGTATAATTCAAAAATTAAGTTCTGATCACTGTGGACAAGTAGTTTCGTTACCTTATGTTCACAAAAAGCAAGTAGATGAGAAAGTTGTGTCTGTTCCAGTAAATGCACGTCGCTTGGAGAAATTTAGAAGTAACATAGTGAAAAAACTTCCATCACTTTCATACCAAAATGATCCTAATTTTTTGTATGGAACATTATTTAAGCTTATTTGCAATGAATTTAATAATACTTTTACTTCTAAAACATTCTCCTTGAACAGTCGGAAGTCGTTCAATGAATGGGCGACAGTAGGAGTCCATAAGAGCAGGCATAGGTTATATGATCTTTACCATGAAAGGTCATATAATCATAGCGTCGAATTTAGGGAATATGTAAAAAAATATTCAAAAATATTTAAAAGAGTGTGCTCCACAGCCAAGTCTTTGCATTTGAGCAACAAAATTAAGACGGCTTCCAATAAAATTAAAATGACATGGAGTATAATTAATAGCGAAACTGGTAAGATCAACTCTCGTAATTCAAATTACCAGTTAAGTGTTAACAACAAATTAACTGTATCAGATCAGGACGTAGCAATGGTTTTTGAGAAATATTTTACTGATATTCCGATCTTGACCATTAAGTCACTGAATTCTTCTCCTGCCGTCGCCGAATCATTACTTAAACAAAATGTTAAGTAATGATTAGTGTGTACAAAGAATTTTACATTTCATAAAGTGTCATCAAAAGATATTGTAAAATATTTTAAAACTATTGATGTTAAGAAAACTGCGGATCTGTGGGGGATTTCTGTTAAAGTTATTGCGTCTATAATAGATACAATCGCGCCTCATTTAGCTATTATTTTTAATACTAGTATCGAATCTGGTGTGTTTCCTGATTTAATGAAGCATAGTAAAGTAATACCTTTATTTAAATCTGGTAGTACATTAGACCCCGCCAATTTTAGACCTATTTCTGTACTACCAACACTTAGTAAGATTTTTGAAAAAATTGTTCTTGTTCAAATGGTAAATTTTTTTAATATAAATAATTTACTTCATAAAAATCAATTTGGTTTCACAAGGGGTCGCTCGACAACTGATGCCGGTGTTGAGCAGATTAAATATATATTTAATGCATGGAAGAATTCACAGGATGCTTTGAGTATATTTTGTGACCTATCCAAGGCCTTCGATTGTGTTCACCATGAAACATTAATCAGGAAACTTCAACACTACGGTGTAAGAAGTGATGCACTTAAATTAATTATTTCCTATTTAAGTAAGAGAACGCAAAAAGTTGTCATTAACAATATGAGCCCTTCCGGATCGATGGTACAAATGGGCGTGCCTCAAGGCTCAATTCTCGGCCCCTTTCTGTTTCTTGTATACATTAATGACTTACCTTACATAGTAGGGGATAACCATGATATAGTATTATTTGCAGATGACACTTCTTTAATTTTCAAATTAAGTCGACAGTTACTAAATTCTGACGAAGTAAATAATGCTATCTCTAAATTGGTGGATTGGTTCGATGTTAATAATTTGCATTTAAATGGCACTAAAACAAAATGTATGAAATTCGTGACTCCAAATGTCAAACAATTAAGTGCTGGTGTGGTTTTGAATGGGGAGAAACTGAGTCTTGTAGATACCACCATTTTTCTTGGAATCACACTAGACGCGAAGCTTCAATGGAGCCCCCATATATCATAACTAGCAAGCAGACTTAGTTCTGCAGCATATGCTGTAAAAAAGATTAGAAGTTTAACCAGTGTTGAAACAGCTAGACTAGTTTACTTCAGCTACTTCCATAGCATAATGTCGTATGGTATTTTGCTATGGGGACACGCAGCTGACACTGAAATTATATTTGTTTTGCAGAAGAGGGCCATAAGAGCAATTTATGATTTAAAGCCTAAAGAGTCGCTGCGACAAATATTTAAGGAAATTAATATATTAACTTTGGCCTCTCAATACATTTATGAAAATGTAATGTACGTACACAAAAATAAAAGTAGTTTTACAAAAATAAGTGAAATTCATTCTGTAAATACTAGGAACAGACACAAGCTAGTAGTACCAGTTACTCGACTCCATCGAGTCAGTAATTCATTCTTGGGGCGATGTATATGCTTTTACAACAAAATTCCAGAAAATATACAAAGTTTGACCTGTTCAAAGTTCAAAAACTTTATTAAACTAAGTTTGTATAAAAAGGGTTATTATAATATTAAGGAATTTATGGATGATAATAACCCCTGGAAATGAGGTGATCGCTACCAAGCTATTTCTAATTTGTTGTGTTGTTAATTTGTGTAACATCATGATTGTAAGCTGTTATTTTAAAAAAAAAGTCCCGCTGGGTTTCTTGCTGGTTCTTCCCAGGACAGAGGTTTTTTCCGAACCAGTGGTAATCAAACAAAAGAGTGACTTTCAATAAGTATTATTTATAATCTATATTGAATAAAAAGAGATCGTATCATTCTATTTCTTATATCGCAAATTTTCCTATTGGAATAGACCTTGTTGTGTAGTATTTGTTATCCATTTTATTGATAATGAAATGAATCCTGAAAATAAAAATGTAGGTTTTCTGATCGTGTTAAATTTTTGATGAGCTACAGATTCGCTGACTGTTACTGGCCATATCTCTGTTATAATAGAAAGAAAAGAAGTAATTTTGTGTATTTTTTAATATAAAATATAATATAATACATATCTTCTATATTAAATTCTAACACGAAGATTTCAGTACATTAAATATTTTTTGAAATTTCTAATGGGGTATACTATATTATATTGTATTTACAAATTTGAATAATCCCTGTTTCCTGGACGCGTATTACAATTTGCTGGCAAACAGTATAAAACTTCAGTAATGCAGAAAGGTATGGTGGGATGGATATGGGCATCGATACCAGATATATTACATGCCAAATGATGTTATCAAATACTCGCCTGATGACAAAATTAGTAAGAAGTCTAGTTATTTTGTCATCAAAGATGATTTTCTTTATATGGAGTGGGGCGAAAGAGAATCCTAAATGTAAGCTTTTTATTATTAATCTACAACATTCTTAATTTAAGCTAGTAAGCAAATTTAATAATCTGAGTGAGATTTAAGACTAATTGCTCATAAAACTTTACTACTACATCTATAACCCCTTATTTGTACATCTTTTTATTCAGTGGCATCAATCCTTAATAAGTTAAAAAGTAGGGTTATAGTTAACAGATTACCTCATAAAGTAAGAAATCTGCAAAATTTCTCAACGATTTATTGGCGGGACAATATAACCCTAATTTACATATAACTTTGCCTACCTATGTTTTGCAGGTTTTAATGGTATTAACTGCGTAAATGCAAAACAATATTCACAATTTATGCTAAGTAAAGGCACTGAAAATACAACGGTTGTTCGTATTTAGTGATATACAAAAGGGTAATCGTCAAATAACTCAGTAGAACGGGTCAAAGTTACTAATAAGAATGGCTATTATTGCACCAAATTGATAATTATAAATCAATTAGGATCTTATTACGTGAATAACGAAAATCAAATTAACCTAACATACGAACGCAGCGTGACGAAACATTAAACGAACATAATAATAAGCATCAAGCTGAAACTAAACTAACAAAACATTGTACTTCTGTTACCAGAAACATAGTGTTTTGTGACATTATGTTCCCCAGTGTTTAATAAGATAAATTAAGAGTTCAGGTGGTAAGTCCTTTTTATTTTTTAAATTCATCTAAAGAGTTACCATCACGCGCAGTCGCTTTTAAAGTAATTGTTCAATTGTAATTAATGAAGTTAGATTAAAATTTCCCTCAACAATACTAAACAGAAACAAAAGAAAGATCGAGGCAAAATTCTAAGTTTGAAATAATTTTACAGAGCATTGTAACGTTTCTGAAGTCCTGCCAAATTAAATATAGTTTTCACGCTAAAATTACTTACAAGTAAGAGTAAAATATTGGACTTATAAATATTTTACTCTTACTTGTAGTCGTTTCATTCAGCGTAGTCGTATTAGTTATGTAAATAAAATTTATTTAGTAAAATATGCTCTATCTCTCTCTGATAATGAATTAAAAGCTGGTTCGCACGGCTTCCTTACGTGTAGAGTTACTGACTGCCTTGTGGGTTGTTAGTGTGCGTTGTGGAATACTTATAATAATAATAATAATGTCATACATTTTGTTAGTGAAATAAGGTATTCAATTTTAGCTAGGCATTGGATTTTAGTTTAAATTACAAAAACATTTTATTCCTGACAAAGATAGAAATTTTAATATTAATGGCAAATTGTAGCCTCATACCGTTTACTAGCAAAATTGGCGATGAAGTTTGCTTCTTTAGGGTAATCCCTTACCTGTTTTATTTATGGAAACCAATGTTTGTCTAAAGAACTTCAGAAGCAAATTTTCGATTAAGTTATTGCAAATTGGGTGGAATTCGCTGTTATCGCCCACGCCCACTAAGCGCTATTACTTCTGCCCTCCACCCTGAATATGGATAATTACACTAGCGCAGCAACAAACTAACACTGATTTGTCTTTACTCCATATGTTTGGTGGTATTTTAGAACTATTTTTTTTATAGGATAGGGTGACAAACGAGCACACAGTCTACCTGATGGTAAGTGGTTGCTGCGGCCCATAGACATCTACATTTATCCTCAATAAATAATCAAAACGCAAATGCGTCGTCACCCGTGAGGACTAAGATGGAATGCCTCTTTTCCAGTAAAATGGGTCTCCGGTTCTCTACACTCACCATACGAAGCACAGCAGTGTCAAGCTGCTATTTTACGCTGGTATTCTGTGAGAGCGTGGTCCTTCCCCGGTCGATCCGACCCATTCGTGCTACAACTATGCTACTAATATAGCTGCAGCATGGCTCTACCACGTATAAACTGTTTGCGGCCATACAAATTTTAGTCAGATATTTTAAGTAGATATATTGGAATGTGTTGTATAAACAAAATTATTGTTAAGTGAAATATGTTTGAGAAAATAAAGTCCCACTGGGTTTCTTGCTGGTTCTTCCCAGGACAGAGGTATTTTCCGAACCAGTGGTAAATACAAAATGACTTTCAATAAGTCTTATGTAATAATCAATATTGAATAAAAAATAATTCTATTCTATTCTATAATGGGAAACTTCACATAACTTTTAGCCTTCAAAGCAAAACTGCCGGTAAACTAGTCAGATAATTTATCTAGCGGTCATTTTAATGCTTATTTACAATATGAAACGTAATCGTATAGTTTGTCTAATGCGTTTCCTGGTTAGTATGTATCCGTCTGTTGATTCGTCCTTTAGTTTGTCTGACTGACTGACTTATTAAAGTGTCTTAGTAGGTCTTCGTGACTATGAAAGTACAAATTAATTATCACCAAACAAACACTTATCATAACAAAAGTACTAAAACCACGCGAACGAAGTCGCAGGCACATCTAGCATATTAACTATATAACAAAAATTTACATGTGCAAAAAAGAAAAAAATCTTGTATAACAAATTTAATTGCAAATAATAATTTCAGAATAGCAACACTCTGAAATTCAAGCAAATTAACATCTTACGAGTCTTTTTAGCAACAGTTGTAAGGCTATAAACAATGTAGCGCGCAAACGACTTACCTCAAACAGCACGACAAATTGTAGCTTATACATTACTCTCCAACATAGCAAGCAACTATATTTACCGAGCAAAGTCATTAAAGCTGCGACATAAAGTAGTTGAGTATTACAAACCGAACTTTGTATTATTAAATGTGTGTTATACACATTTAATAACACAAAGTTCTTAAAGTAATCTTACATTTCACGATAAACGTAAATTGTAAGATGTTATTAAATACCGAAATGTAGGTACTACAATATTCAAATATTTTGTTTATTGCTATATACGTGGATTTTATACGTGGTAGAGCCATGCTGCAACTATATTAGTAGTACAGTTGTAGCACGAATGTGTCGGCTCGACCGGGGAAGAACCTCCCACCCTCCCTCAATCGCGCGAGCTATACCCGTCGCCGTCAATCCCAGCAGTACCACCCCCCAGCACCATCACATTAGGCACGACACACCACTCTCGAAAATTCGACACGTGTTTCGTCTCTACACGAGGCATCCCCAGGTGAAGTAGACAGAGCCATTATACAAATAAATGAATTACTAGCGTCTATTAAAATGAAGCATCATTTAAAATAAAATAATATTTCTTTCGCGGCAAGATAAGAAAAAGTAAGAGGGAGATGGATATTATTCCATCTCGCTTCTTTATTCACAAAGGGACTTTTGGTCGCCTAGCCTCCATCCGCCAAATCCGTATCGTCCGATAAAGAACTTCGTTCCAAAAGTCCTTTTATAATGCCGAGAACGTTGACTGCATATCCTCAATTAACTACAGTGGCCACACTTAATAATAGCGAGAAAATAAAAACTAAAGACCCCAGCGGAAACGAACAGTCGCAGGTAAAGTCTTTTGAAAATTTCACAGCCCGTGGATCACACGCTCCCATAGACTCGACAGCAAATTGTAAGTCATCTTTAAGAAACTTATGTTTGCGCTAGCCCTGCTATATCTGGTTCAAACCCCTGCCCGAGACGACGTTCTGAAATTTAAGATCTCAGTCAAAGTATCTACGAATAAAATTTTATCAAGTTCTTAAATCCGGGAAACATTTATATTTTTTTTATAGAATATGGGTGACAAACGAGCACACAGGCCACCTGATGGTAAGTGGTTGCTGCGGCCCATAGACATCTATGTCTATTCTCGATTACGAATCAAAATGCAGATGCGTTGTCACCCGTGATTACTAAGATGTAAAGCCTCGTTTCCAGTAAAAAGAGTCTCCGGTTCTCTACACTCATCATACGAAGCTGCTATTTTACGTTGGTATTCTGTGAGAGCGTGGTCCTTCCCCGGTCGAGCCGACCCATTCGTACTACAACTATACCTGCTACTAATATAGCTGCAGCATGGCTCTACCACGTAAAACTACCATTTAATACTAGCTTTACCTCAGTAAGCCTCAATAATAAATAAAAATAAGTTCCCTCCGTTATTTAATTACCTTGTAAAATTATAAAATTAATTAATAACTTAACCACAGGACCACCTACTGTACATAATTAAACATGATTACCCGAAGAACGAGGAGAACAATTAATTTCCGAGTACTTGAAATCAAAATTTCACAAAGATTGTTTAGAATTTAGAAAAGGGACCGGAGTATTTTAACAATTTTTGCGCTGATGAATTGTCAGCCAATTAAGCTGAGTATAAAAAAAAAGATACTCCTACAAGGCCGTATTTACGAAGAACATAATTATACCTGATGCTGTTGATAAGGAAACGATTTAATGTGTTAGACAGGTCTGAACAGTACACATCGACATTATCGTTGAAACATTGTACTGTTAGATATATATTTTTTAGTCGTTACAGAAATCCTAAAGTCTAGACTTTCCAGAGTTTTAGAAGTTTTGTGACTCAATTGTTTTATTTGTTTGTTGTATGTAAAGTTCAATTACTATATACAGGTCAACTGCACACAGACCGAGATTCTGTACATAGAGAGATAATGGTATTAATTACATTATTAATATTTTTTATGGTTCCGCTTGTGCTTATATAGCAAATCATGGCCATACAGATGGTAAGAGCACCTGAGGCTTCATGTAATGACATTGATAAAAATGGAAAATACAAGAGAAGATCTAATGCCGCCCTCTGGGACGCCAGTTGACTCATCAATTCACTCAGATATATTATGACTAACATGCACACTGTTGGCGACCTCGAAGATATGATTACCACCTTCCCTGAGCTGAAGAAGAGCTATTAAAATGAGAATGAAGAGTCCTGCTTATATCATTACAACCGACGGCTTTTGATTTAATTGAAAAAAGTGTTTTGCGTACCTCGTCTTTATATACAAGGGGGACATAGAAAGTTTCATCAGAATAATGAGGTATTAAAGATATATATGATATATGTATTGTCTCTGACTGGCACTCAGTCCTGAAATCGTTGTTATAAGTTATATCCTGACATAAGCATGCGTCGTTTTTCCGTTGATGTTGCCTTTCGTGAAAGAAAAACATTGTCTAAATCTAATACCATTTAAACTGTTCATATTTAAAAAGAATAATTTAAGAGTCGTATTTTATTTTGAGTTACTGACGCTGTTGAGTAATAATAATAAATTAAATAAAAACGTCCTCTTGGAACATTCAAGCGTTCGAGTCGTCCATTAAGATTGACGGATATAAACTATTATTGGATAAACGTCGTTTGCTGTTGAATCACTCGTTCTGAAATCATTTTACTGTTCTGAATGTCATTATAAATGTAAATAAAATCATTTAATGCGATAAATATTAAGCGCGTTTAAAAAGTGTTTACAAAATTAGAACTCAGATATCAAGCGATCTTTGTGACAACATACCTGTGGTTATGTGTGTTACCTGACTTATTTTTATAGGAGAGGTGGCAAACGAGCATGCGGCTTCTTTAACAAAAATTGATTGATTTCCGCATCTCGTCAAATAACAGCAGTGTTATGCTATCCGTTTACGTTGGTTTAATAAGAACATGATACTTCTTAAATATTTAACACCTACAAGGTATCAACTTAATTAACCCTTTCGCTGTCCCGTGCACTACATATAGGTCACTGCTATTGTCTTACTATTGTGTCTGGAAACCGGACAGTGAAACTGTTAATATACTTGACACACTGTCTTAAACCTATTGATATTACTAAGCTTCCCTTTACCATTTTTGTGGTAAGAGATGGTTCACGATATAACTTGAAATGACGAACTTTAATCCATACTGTAACCATGCAAATATTTAACTATCGGGAAAGTTTTTCTTTAACTTTTTATGAATGCATGAATAAATATACTTTCTTGTACACCACAAACAAATATACAAATAATATAGCAAAAATCAGATTATATGTATAATTTTCCGGCCTTATCGCTACATAGCGATCTCTTCCAGGCAACCAATTGTGTAAAGGAATAAAACAATGAATACTAGGTAGGTGGTGGAATATAAATATACACAATATAATATAAATACATCGCTTTTTATGTTATATGTTTGGAGGCAACGTTAACAGAATTTGATCTCTATATTGTTTGGTCACATCCTAATCTAGTTTTTCTTTTTATACTATTATAATAAATACTAAACCTGAGTTCATCCGCGCCATCACCAATGAAACTTCAGATTTGCACGCTGCAGCTAAGTTATGATTTTAGCACAAATGGGTTGGCTCGCCCGGGGTGGGACAACGCTCTCACAGAATATCAGCGTAAAATAGCAGCTTAATGCTGCTGTGTTTCGTATGGTGAGTGTAGAGATCCGCGATCAGCGCTTAACTACAAACGCACCTGATGGTAAGTGGTGATGTATGTGTGTGACTTAACAAGAGCCTATTAACTCTTGCCTTGAAGATACCCACGTTGTAATCGGATCGAAACACAGATGCTGGCAACTTATTCCACTCCTTTGCTGTACGCATAATGAACAATGTAGTAAACCATTTGGTTCGAATTCGTGTTAACTCAACATCGAAATGATGAAGACTGGCCGAACGTCTGGTTGTCCGATGGTGGAAGGGAGATAGAGGAATTAAATTATGCAATTCCTGCGCATACTCTTCGAAATACATTCTGTAGAAAATCGAAAAACTAGCTCCTTTGCGCCTGTGTTGCTGCCTGTCTTGTGGAATTGGTTGTAACCAAATTTGGGTCACTAATAAGGCAGTTCATGCAAATTGTTTTGAAAAGCTAATCTACTATGTATATGATGTTAATAGAAAATGTCTTCGAAATTAAAACGGAGTTTAAAGGGGACAACAAAGCTTGCTAAACAATCTCTGTAGTGGATTGGATTTTCAAGAGAATATGCCCTTATCTTGTTTTAAACAGTGGTAGAGCCACTCGGCAGCTTTTGCTGTCGCACGGATGGGCCGGCTCGAACCGGGGTGGTACCACGACCTCACAAAAAAACCAGCGTGAAGTAGAGGTTTAACTCTGCGTTTCGCTTGGCTAGTGCAGGTGGCCGGAGGCCCTTTTTACTGGAAATGAGGCATTCCATCTTAGTCTTCACGGGGGACAACGCATCTACATTTTGATTTGTAATAGAGGATAGATGTAGATGTCTATGGGCCGCAGCAACCACTTACCATCAGGTGGACTGTGTGCTCGTTTGTCACCATTATCCTATAAAAAAAAAGTAGACACTTGCCTAAAGTACAGCTTACAACCTGTAATAAAATAAAGTACAATAAATGTTTGTTACTACTAGTATTTATTTATTCAAAAGTACATAGCCAAAAGGAAAAGAAGGTTCTCGAGTAGCAGTTTGCCTCTTGCCACTGCAGAACCTTCCTTTCCAGGGCTGCCTTCCAGATGGAGTGACGATCTGATAAGAGATGCAGGAAGTCGATGGAAGCATATGGCTCAGAACCTGCTTTGTGGCATTCTTTGGAGAAGGCCTATGTTCAGCAGTTGACTGGTTAACTTGTGAAGGGCTGTAATGATGGTGATGATAACAAAACCAAAAGATAAATCATAATTATATAAACAGTTTGAATACATTAAAGTTAACGCATATTTATTTTTACACCGTGTAGGGACGGCATAAGAGAATCCACGTATCATGTCGTGGGTGTCGTGAGAGGCCTAACAGGAAAATTGAAACAAAAGATGGGCAGCATCATCTTCCTGATACCAACTTATTTGTTACAAAAAGATTCGGTTGTCACCCAACTGCCAAGTGTGGCAAAAATGGCAAATATGGGGGATATTGTCAATCTTTGGGGAATACCTATGTTCAGTTCACTTTTGAATGCCCGTATTGAATGAATGAATTGATGATATTTATTTTATATTCCACTGGAGTGATACACGGATTACATTCTCTCTTACTTTCCTGACTATAAATTAATGCAAAACATAATATTTTTTAATTTAATGATACAACTAAAGGTGCAAAGTAAATATTTTATAAGCAGTAGAGGGAAACAAACATTTACAAATGAAATAGTGTAGCAATTAAAATGACAAGCAATAGAAATGAAGAGTTTAAAGACAAATGTCATGGTCAATCAGCTAAAAAAGGTATAGATATAATTTTTTTAATATAGTATTTAAATGGAAATAAATAAATAAATCAAATTAAAATTAAATAATGACCAAGATGGCAATATTACTTACATTGATGAAAATAATAGTAAGGCTGCTATTATATTATCGTATGTACGAGTATGTGGTCATAGATAAACCTATAATTAATAGAAAATATATACGGCTCGGACGACCAACATAGTAATGAACAAAAAAATGGAATTAGAGTACATAATATGAAGGTATGTCCAAAATACGTCCTTATAAGTTGTATTTTTCCTTTAGAATTTCATTTCTATTTCACAAAGATTTGAATATTATTCACTAAAACTTATAAAACATAAGCTTACGCCCGTAATTTTACCCACGAAATCAATGCCAGTCAGTCGCAAATTTTGAATTAGCTTAAATTAAGAGAGCGATCAATTTATAATAAATTATCTTAATAATTATTTTAAATAAACATATACCTAAATAATATTGAGAGCGAATAATTACGCCATTCAAGTACCTAATTCCGAAGTTCCCTGAGGAAATATAATTTTGCGATATCAAGAATGCCCTATGTAATAAGCTTTGAGCAAGTATTGAAATATGAACAATATTTTATTTTATTATAGTAACTAAATAGGTAACTCAAATTAAGAACTAATAATTACTACTACCAAAAAGTTAAACCCATTTAGAATTCTGAAAATTCTTATGACACGTAGTGCGAGGCCAATATTTAGTGTAACACCCATTAGCTTAAGTAGAAACCTCTAACCTGATTCTCATAGATCGAATGGGATCGAGACTTAAGTTTCTGAAACTTGCAGCTATGTACGAATGCTTGCGCCAACTTATGTATTGAAATTTTGATTAAAATACAATGTTTGATGTCTTTTGAATACTCAGTATTAGTTGTTGTACCTAGCTTTAACATCTCCAAAAAGCGATAAAAAATATTAACAATTATAATAATACAAGAGTCACATTTCCAATCAAAAGTAAGTTTGAACGTTCGTAAATTGCGTTCATTGGATGAACCTACAGGTCCTATGTATGCCAGACATATATTATATACTGAAATTGAATTATAAGTACTACGTAGAGTACATATGTATCGATGACTTAAAACTCTCTTCCACGATGTTGGACCCGCAAATATATCTTCTCATGGAGGTTGTATTATATTTTATAACTTACCATAATGTGATTATTTTATTTTATATCGGCCTTGTTGTTCTAGTGCTCGTAAGCGCAACTGTTGATCATGAGGTCGCGACTTCAACTCCCGGTTTGGACCAAATCAGTTACTGGATTTTTCTGTCAAGAAATTATCAGTAGCAGCCCGGAGTCAGAAAGTTGGCAGTGTTTCTCCCCTGTGCCTTAGAAAGCACGTAAAACTGTTACTCCTTCGCTTGATCTCTCTCCGATCGTGTCGCACTGCCATCCCATCGGATTATGAAAGTGAGGGAATAAAGAGTGCACCTATGCTTGCGCGCACATTCGTGCACTATAATCCTGTCCTGCTCAGATGGCTAGTCTCTGTCTTGACGGGTCACCGTGACCGAAATTCTGTCTGGAGGACGTTACGAGTATTATTATTATTTATATTTAATGCATACGATGCGTATTAAAAGTTATATCAAAAGTTCGTTCGTTTTGTAACTTTGTACAAATCTTAAATTTATTTTTGCACGTCATATTTAACACATCTGAAGATTATTGAACTTTGACTTGAAATCTTTAACATCATCTACCAACTGTGGATATTTATTTATGTGGTTAAAAGTTAGGAGAGATATACCTACAAAAGAAATTGTAAAATTCGATCGGATCTTCTTCTAGCTTATCATGTGACAACATTAAATATTGAATGTAACCAACATTTTTTACATTTGTTTGCACTAATTTTTAAAGCAAATATAATAAGTATGAATTGTTGTCTGACGTATTAAGTAAAGTTAATGTACTGATCTTGATCAAAAAATTGATGTACCATGTTGTTTAATACTAAGTTATTGTTGATGTCGGTGACGATATACTGGATCTGAATATCATTATAAGCCAGTGAAAAAACGCTCTAACTGTGTGATACATATCGATCTATACTATATGCAGCAGCACCTACAGCTATATTCACTAGTTCAAAAGTTATTTGATGTTTTAACGAATTATTAAAGACATCAAATTTTCTGTATTACAACATTACCACACTATTATAAACCGAAATCGTCCCGTTGGTGTCGTAAGAGGCGATAGAAAACGTGGTAGAGCCATGCTGCAGCTATATTAGTAGTATTGCTGTAGCACGAACTCGATCAGGGAAGGGCCACGCTCTCACAGAATACCAGCGTAAAATAGCGGCTTAATGCTGCTGTGTTTTGTATGGTGAGTGTAGAGAACCGGAGACCCTTTTTTACTGAAAACGAGGCATTTCATCTTAGTCCTCACGGGTAACAACGCATCTGCATTTTGATTCGCAAACGAGGATAGATGTAGATGTCTATGGGCCATAGCAACCACTTACCATTAGGTGGACTGTGTGCTCGTTTGTTACCCTATCCTATAAAAAAACCGTATCAGGAGACAAGCAGCAACTTCCTGATAACAACTCTAAATAGTAATGTTACGGATCGCCGTAACGCCGTTCGAAAAATGAGTGAAACACGTTGGTCTTGCTTACTACTGGAGGCAAGCGGCGGTGAGGAGGAACTTTTTCTCTTCTTGCTGTTGTTTTCTTTACT
Organism: Parnassius mnemosyne; assembly: GCA_963668995.1. Classification (NCBI taxonomy): domain Eukaryota; kingdom Metazoa; phylum Arthropoda; class Insecta; order Lepidoptera; family Papilionidae; genus Parnassius; species Parnassius mnemosyne. Next base: position 19,350,228 of record CAVLGL010000079.1, read on the forward strand.
GTAGCTGGAGAGCGACTGCCGACCGTTCCGACCGGCCCGTCTTTTATACTATTCGGCCATTGCTGGCCAACGGACCCTTGCCTCACCCCGCGCCTTTCTTTATTTGGTAAATTTCTTATAAAATACTGTACAGACTTAAATATATTACATTTTTATAATAGCTTATATAATAATTTTTATAAATACTTATATAATAATTATAATAATAAATAGCTATAAATATAAATAGCTTATATAAATACTTATATAATAATTTTTCTACATAGTAAAGGTTAAAACGTTATTATTCCAGCAATTTTTAGCTGAGGACCCTGCCCCCCGCCTCAGTACTATAAATATAAAACGTCGTGGTGCGGCGCGCGTAGCCTCATTCGCTCCGCGGCCGCGTCACGGTAACATGCCCTGTTTATTATTTATCGTGCCTAAGGGCTTAATATATATGAAATTAAATTGAACTATACAAGGGAATATACTTTACACATAATACTTATTCTACAATTTGGTATTGATTAATTTCTATATCCTAAATCTATGTTAACTCTCGCCAGTTGGTCGGTGCCTTTATTGCGAGAGTTATTACAATATCATTTGTTTAACAATAAATGCTATATTTCTTAATATTATTGCTACGGCTTTTCCCGCGTTGCTGTGGGCAACCACCGCTAGTTGTGGAACCGTGAGCGCGCCCCGACGATCATAACATTCTCATGGCTCCGCCCACCGCCCCCAGGTTGTTCAACTAGCGATGGTTACCACAAGCAATCCGTAAGTCATTTCGTTCGAGGTATTGCTATGTTTGCGTCGTGCACATTCTCCCGCCGTCGCCACGCTGCGATCCCTCTGGTAGCACGACGATCTTCTTTGTCGGTCTTCGTAGTACATGCCCCGTGCTTGTGGTTACGTCCACTACTCGTACCTCTCCGTCGACGCCAGGATACACGTTGCTGATTTTCCCCCTGGGCCAGATGTTGCGTGGTAGATTGGAGTCACAAATGATGACTAGGTCCCCAGTCTTCGGTGATACGCCTATGCTGCTGGGCTCCCGCCGGTGTTGGAGTAGGGGGAGGTATTCCTTTACCCACCTTCTCCAAAACACGTCGGCCAGGGCTTGAACTCGTTTCCACTGCTGGCGGGCCGTCACGTCACTCTCGCTGAAGTGTCCCGGCGCAGGTACGTGCGAGTTGGGACCGATGATGATGTGATTCGGCGTGATAGCTTCTGGGTCTCCTGGGTCGACTGAGACGTGTGTGAGAGGCCTTGAGTTGACCGTGTTTTCGACCTCGGCGAGCAGGGTCACCAAGGTCGCGTCACTGGGATAGCGCTCGTTGAGGGTGACGCGTAGAGCTTCTTTCACGGAGCGAACCATTCGCTCCCACGCGCCGCCCATGAATGGTGCTGATGGTGGTATGTACTTCCACACAATTTGTCGACATGTGGTTTCGTGCTCGAGGGCTGCGAGTGCTGCTTCGGCCAGCTCCTTGTCGGCTGCCTTGAAGCACGTAGCGTTGTCACTCCATATTTTTTTTTTATAGGAGAGGAGGCAAACGAGCATGCGGCTCACCTGATGGTAAGTGACTACCGCCGCCCATGAACAACTGCAACACCAGGGGAATCGCAGATGCGTTGCCGGCCTTTTAAAAAGGAGTACGCTCTTTTCTTGAAGGTCCCTAAGTCGTATCGGTCCGGAAAAATCGCTGATGGTAATCGATTCCACAAGGAGGTCGTGCGAGGAAGAAAACATCTTCTAAATCGCACAGTGGTGGACCGCCAATCATCCAGATGGTGTGGATGGTATCGGAAGTTCTGCCGCGATGTGCGTTCGTGAAATTTGGCGGCTGGGATTAATCCGAACAATTCCTCAGAGCACTCCCCATGGTAGATGCGAAAGAAAATGCAAAGGGATGCAACATCTCTTCGCAGTGCCAATGAATCGAGCCGATCGGAAAGGGCTCGGTCGTCGACAATTCGAGCCGCTCTGCGTTGGATGCGGTCAAGTGGAAGGAGCTGGCACTGGGGAGCCCCTGCCCAGAGATGGGAACAGTATTCCATGTGAGGCCGAACTCGCGCCTTGTAAAGTAGCAGGCGGTGTGCCGGCATGAAATACTGTCCCGCTCTGCTGAGCACGCCAAGCTTTTTAGAGGCCAATTTGGCCTTCCCTTCCAAGTGACCACGAAACTGCACGTCACTCGATATGTCGACTCCGAGGATACCGATACTGGCTGAGGCAAGAAGGGGAGTGCCTTGAAACTGAGGAGATACGACAAAGGGGTTCTTTTTAGCGGTAAACGCGCAAACTTGTGTCTTCTGAGGATTAAATTGGACTAGATTTAGTCGCCCCCAATCCGAGACTTTGTTCAGCAAAGACTCGACTTCAGACACAAGTTTGTTCCGGTACTCAGCGACGTTTTCCCGAGAAATATTGGCACGGCCGGTGTATAGAGCATCACCAGTGCTGTTATCCGCATAGCAATGAATGTTACCAGTTAGCAACATATCATTGATATGCAGAAGAAACAGCGTTGGTGATAGCACACAGCCTTGTGGAACACCAGCGTTAATAGGCTTGTAGTCAGAGCATGCACCGTCTACAACGACCTTGATGCTCCGATCTGCAAGGAAGCTGGTGATCCAATTGCACAATTTCTCGGGAAGCCCATAGGAAGGGAGCTTCGAAAGAAGCGCTTTGTGCCAAACCCGATCGAAGGCCTTCGCAATGTCCAGACTAACGGCCAACGCCTCCCCCTTGGACTCTACTGCCTCCGCTCATCTATGGGTCAGGTAGACCAGAAGATCACCAGCTGATCGACCCCGACGAAAACCGTATTGGCGGTCACTAATCAGCTGGTGATCCTCAAGGTACCGGATGAGCTGGCAGTTAATAATGGATTCCATTATTTTGGAGAACAAGGAGGTGATCGCGATAGGCCTATAGTTGGATGGGTCTGAGCGGTCGCCTTTTTTAGGGATCGGGTGGACAAAAGCTGTCTTCCATGAATTCGGGACTACGCCTTGGGAGTAGGAGTACCGGAAAAGACGCGTTAGGACCGGTGCCAACTCCGGAGCACACGTCCTCAGCACAATTGGGGGGATTCCGTCAGGCCCACTCGACTTCTGGATGTCCAGGGAGAGCAGTGCTTTGCGAACCGAGCGCTGTGAGAACAGCACATCCCGCATGGAGCACTCACACCGCGGGATGGTCGGCGGTGTTTTCCCCCCGTCATCAAGAGTCGAGTTGGACGCAAAAAGGGAGCCTAAAAGGTCGGCTTTGTCTTTTGCGTCATGGGCCAGTGAGTCATCCTCCCTGTGCAGAGATGGTAGTGATGGCTTACAGAAATTCCCTTGGACAGCCTTGGCGAGAGACCAGAATGCACGGGTTCCCGAAGGAAGGAGAACTAGTTTCTCGCCAATTCTGCCTATGTGCTCTGACTTTGCCTTGATATTTCCTTTGGGCATCCTCTTCTGCTCATAAGACGTCTGAGCGCCGATACGGCTGAGTCAGCGCTTAAAGAGTGGGCTACCTCTATGTGTATTGCTCGGGATCATGCAGGTGAATAACGCGCCATAGCGCTTTTCACGATGTCGTCCCACTGTGACTTCTATTGGCCCGAAGTAGTCCAGTCCGGTGTATGTGAACGGACGTGCGTGATGAGCGAGACGTGCGGACGGCAGGTTCCCTGTAGATGGTGATGCAGGCTTGGCTTTTCTTAGACGGCACGGTAGGCAGCTTTTGACGACAGTTTTCACCACTGGACGTATTTTTCTTATGTACAGTCTCTGTCTTAATTCGTTCACGACTGTTTCCACGCCTCCGTGATGCAACCTCTCGTGTACGTGGGTTATTTACAGACGAGTGTATGCGTGCTTCCCGTCTAGTATGGGAGGGTCGTACGTGTCCTCTTCTACTTCTGATGCTGCTTTTATTCGACCTCTGAGACGTAGGGTCCCCTCTTCATCGATGTATGTGCTCAGGTGGCCTAATTTGTCGTCACCTCCCGGAACACTTCCGTTTGCGATCCTCTTGAGCTCCTTCGTGAAGCTTTCCCGCTGACTGGCTTGCACCCACAGTTGTTCGGCTCTTACGTGATAAGCGGCCGGTATTCCTACAAGTGATGAGACAGTAGGAGTTGCCTTTTTCTCCTTGGCTGGGGTGTTGCGTTTGTTTGTTCTTTGCCAGCCAGGGTCGCTATCTTGTCTTGCTCGGTTGCGTTTACGCCCAGCCTTCACCAAGTGCTTGTTTGGTCTGCACATGTCGATGAATAGGAGGACTCTCGCTGTCGCCCTTATGAGGCGAATCCATTTCGAAAATCTGACTATTTGTGGCAGATGTGTCGTTGGCGAGTCTACCCTTTTAACTGCGATGTTACATACTTCTCGTTCTTCCCCGGTGTCGTATTGTGTCGTTTTCTCTTCCTGCGGCCATTCTGCTGGTGGACGTTGCAGAAACGGGGGCCCTTGGAACCACCGGTGCGACTCGTTGAATCTTTCTGGCGTGGATCGGGTCGCGTCGTCTGCCACGTTTTCTTTAGACGGTAGCCAACGCCATTCGTTCTTCTTGGTCGTGTCTTCTATCTCCGCCAGGCGATGAGCGACGAAAGCTTTGTACGCGCGAGGTTCCGATCTTATCCATACCAGTGCTGTACGAGAGTCGCACCAGTATGTCTTGCCCGCTATATCACCATCGTGCTCATCGACCACGGTCTGCGCGAGACGAGCTCCCAGCAGTGCTGCTTGTAATTCGAGCCGTGGTATGGAGACTGGCTTCAGTGGTGTTACGCGGCTCTTGGCGGCAGCCAATGATACGTTAACGCTGCCGTCTGCTTGCTCCGTTCTCCAATACATGGCTGCTGCATAGGCCTCCTCGCTTGCGTCGACGAATGTGTGTAGTTGGCGCGTCGACACCGGGTTGTAATCGTACCATCGCGGTATTCTCAGTTGTTCTATGGCGTTAAGTGAAGTAATCCAGTCTTCCCATTTTTCTTTTAATTCCGTGGGCAGAGGGTCGTCCCAGTCCGCCTTGTAACGCTATGTGTCTTGGAATATTCTCTTCGCTGGGGTGGTCACTGGTGATATTAATCCCGGCGGATCAAATAAAGCCATTATGACGCTCAACGCTTCACGTTTAGTTGGCAAGCGTTGTTTTTCTTTTACGTCGGCAGGCATCTTCATATTGTGAGTATTAAATCCAATATGATCGCTTTGTACATGCCAAAGCAGGCCGAGCGTCTTCTCAGTTTCTTTTCCGCCCAGGCTCACGGTCGCGTCGTGTTGTTTATGTTCTGTCGTTATTTCTTATATTGTTTTCTCTTCGTTCGATGTCCACCCGCTGAGTACGAATCCCGCTTGTTTGTGGACGTGATCGACTGCTTTTACCGTTTGCTGAGCTATCGTACATACCGATCGAAAAGGGCTCGGTCGTCGACGATTCGAGCCGCTCTGCGCTGGATGCGGTCAAGTGGAAGGAGCTGGCACTGGGGAGCCCCTGCCCAGAGATGGGAACAGTATTCCACGTGAGGCCGAACTTGCGTCTTGTAAAATTGCAGGCGGTGTGCCGGCATGAAATATTGTCCCGCTCTGCTGAGCACGCCAAGCTTTTTAGAGGCCAATTTGGCCTTGTCTTCCAAGTGACCACGAAACTGCACGTCACTCGATATGTCGACTCCGAGGATACTGATACTGGCTGAGGCAAGAAGGGGAGTGCCTTAAAACTGAGGAGATACGACAAAGGGGTTCTTTTTAGCGGTTAACGCGCAAACTTGTGTCTTCTGAGGATTAAACTGGACTAGATTTAGTCGCCCCCAATCCGAGCCTTTGTTCAACAAAGACTCGACTTCAGACACAAGTTTGTTCCGGTACTCGGCGACGTTTTCCCGAGAAATATTGGCACGGCCGGTGTATAGAGCATCACCAGTGCTGTCATCTGCATAGCAATGAATGTTACCAGTTAGCAACATATCATTGATATGCAGAAGAAACAGCGTTGTTGATAGCACACAGCCTTGTGAAACACCAGCGTTAATACTATCTATATTGTATCTTAAAGTCTTGCCGTGGTATCCTTGGGTTTGGATTTAATTTTTTTTCATTATAGGACCCCAAGCCGATGGAAACACCCTGCCGTCTTCTCTATTCAAATTTGGATGTCTTTATTTCAATAGCCCCGCGTATCATCTCTGTTAGGAATATGTGTTCTTTTGCGAGGATTTGTGGTCTACCAAATTTGATACAATGGCGGGGACGACCTTGAACATGTTCACAGACTGCAGACTTCCCGGAGTGTCGGTGCTTCACGTCAACTATATGTTCTTATACGCGGGTTTTTATAGACCTTTTTGTTGCCCTACATAAGACAAACCACATTCACAACCAAGTTTGTATATTATAAGAACTCTTCTTCGGCGGCTTCTAGAAAGTTCTAATAGAAGCTTGTTTCAAAATGCAGTTAATCTTGTCTGTGATTCCTTCGACCCGAGGCACACGCTTGACGATGGCTGGTTTCACACGGTATCTATGCCGTAGGCGCGGAACCCGAAATATGTTGTCGCGCAAAACTCACTTGGCGCGCTGAAACTCGGTTGCCAGGTGTCTGTTGTCACAGATCCCTTGTGCTCTTTGTAACAAAGATTTGCCCACGGTAGTTAACTGTAAAGGATAGTGGTGAGATTACCGTTTACATATCGGTTAGTATAGGCCTTTTTTCTCTATATAATGTGACTTACGGTGTTGTTAGGATTTCGGATGACTAACACAACTAGGAAAGCTATTTAATACGTACTTACTTAATCCAAACGCGGAATTTTATTAAATTCGGCTTAATTTAAATCCCACAGGAAGTGTAATTTTTTTCTATGAAAATTATTTCAGGACCCATATAATCTCTATACCAAATTTCATTAAATCCTTTCAGTCGCTTTAATGTGAAGGGGGACCTTATAGAATAATGCTAAATGATAAAGAGCTATCTGAACAGAATCGTGTTTTTTCCACGATAAATATAGCCATACAAACAGCCAAATTAAAAAAAATGTCTGTTTGTCTGTCTATCTGTCCAGGCTAATCTTAGGAACGACTAAACTGATTGGAATGAAACTTGACGAACAAAGAAAGAACTTGAATATTTTACTGAAGAAATTGAAAAATTAATTAAATTAATGGTCCTTGATGATTATCTAAAATCAAAATATGGCTACAATACTAAATCCCACCCAGAGGATGCACGGACTGGTCGCTAGTATATACAATATATTATTTCAATACAAAAAGAGCATGTAAGGTCATATCTACACCATTATATTTGTTTTGGCAAGACGATGGTTGATAGATTTGCAAGATTCCGATAGTGGCGCTGTAGTCAAGCGATTAATAAATTCTATACTTATGAATTAATATGACTTATATGCACAATATATGTTGGCTTAGTGCGATAAAAGAAAATCACAAAACATGGACCCGTAAAGTTGTCGAGTTAGCAATTCATTTAATATTTTCACTGTAAAACGTCCGAAGTGGATTAGGAGAACGTCTGCTGGACCAGCTAAATTTTATCTATATAATGTTGCACTAGTACATTTCATCATATTTAACACATCATTTTTTGTGAAAGAGCCATGCTGCAGCTATATTAATTGTATAGTTGTAGCACGAATGGGTTGTCTTGACCGAGGAAGGACCACGCTCTCACAGACTAGCAGCGTAAAATAGCAGCTTAATGCTGCTGTGTTTCGTGTGGTGATTGTAGAGAACCGGAGCTCCGTTTTATTGGAAACGAGGTATTCCATCTTAGTCCTCACGGCTAACAACGAATCTGCATTTTGATTTGCAAAGGAGATAGATGTAGATGTCTATGGGCCACTGCAACCACTTACCATCAGGTGGACTGTGTGCTCGCTTGTCCCCATTATCCTATAAAAAATATCAATTCACCATTATATCGCCTCTTTATACTCATATTTATATTCAATTCAATTCTCTGTAGTACCTATCGTATTCGTTGGAGTTGTAATCCTTTACTTTGATAATGTCAAAAATCTTGGTATTTATATTGATAATTCCTTAAATTGGATACGCCAACTGAATGAGGTAAGTAAGAAAACTTTTGTCGCTCTTTGTTCTCTGCGTCACCTTCGATCATTTCTCCCCATTCCTACAAAAATTATGCTCGCACTGCTGTGTAGGATGAAATAATACACTCGCTCTGTGTATTATTTCATCCTTCTGCTCCTCCCTATCTAAAGGAGAAGTTTAATTTTGTGGGGCTTCTGGGGGAACCTTTATGCTCTTCAAGAAAATTCATTTTAAGGGTACCAACCCACAATATATCTTTTTTTAATAAGTCTTTTACTGTCCAGTCTATTAAGCTCTGGTAAGGCATTACCTTTGCATATGCGTGAAGCACAAACTATTGTTATCTTTAAGCGACTACTTAAAGAGCATTACTTGTCTCAATCGTTCGAACACCGTTAGGATAAATTATGTGATTATGTATTTATTGTATTTATCAGCTTTATATTATTGTTTGAGGAATTTTGTAATTTATAGATGTATTTTTGGGCAGATATGTAAGTTTGTTTATATATATACAGGGTATTTTTGGAACGCTCCCGAAAACTAAGACAGGCGACAACACCAAGTATACCTTTGATCATGGGTTACAAATAAATTAGATCCTGATGAAAAAAAAATCATATTTTTAAAACGTTTTATTAGTTTTATTCACGCGCCATCATGTTAGTACAGCTAAATGAAACGATAATTTCATAAAAAAAATCATGAAAATACTGAAACATAAAACCAGCAGTGGAAACTGAATTGATATCACCTGACTAATGGAGGTTAATGTACGCGCGAACGGTGAAAAAAGAACGCTGGCCTTGAACTTGGGCACTGAGCGATTTATCACATATTGGTACGAAGGGGGCGCGACGGGGGAACAATCCGCCAGTATTACTGTGCCTGCATGCTATTGGTTCCCGCGCTTTGTTCGCTCCAAAAATACAGTCGCATACACAGCTTACTTTGCGACTCGCGACGGTGTTTTAAAAAGGAAGGAAAGCAAAATTATTTATATCTATTGTTTTATGACTAAACTAGTGAACGAAAAGGTAAATATGATAGGAGAAGGTGAATGGGGAAAATTGTGCAGTAAAGTTAAAAGTGTTGAGGAAAAATACCGAAAAAATTATCATGTGATCGACCTGATGACGGAAGCTCAAGCGAAGATGAAAGTGATGATGAAGTGCTACTTCCAGTGCCAGTGCCAGATGTTGATGGTGTGTTGGTGTTACTGGATGCTATCCAGTAACACCAACATACCATCAACATCTGGCTTCCATGTGACCCAAGATGTCATAATGGACGGCGTGTCACCCTTAGCTTAAGTTTTCTTGTTACAAACTACTTTATATTTTACGATAGAAATAACAAATAATGCTCAAGTAAACATTATCCATTTTTAATTCCCACCTCTTCCAAAGTTCTAAGTAGCTAGTAAAACACCTATTATGATTCTACAATAAAACAATTAATTACTATAATATTATAAAACAATAGCCCAATACCATGTAGTACTTTAGAACGCGACTGTACCCACACTCCCTCCGCTGTCGACCTGTATCTAGATCGGTACGAAACAATGCCGCGGTCATAAGAAAAAAGGGCGCATCTAACAATTTTTGAATAAATGAGTTAAATATACCATTCGACTCATGATAAGAAGGCGCATCTACTAATTTTTTTAATATTCACAAATATCAATATGTATTTTAGAAATTATCGTAAGAATTTTAGACGTAACTGTTGATCACAGATGACATTGTTTTAGTAGAAAAGACTTATACAAATTCAACATAAAAGAAAAGACTTATTTAACCAGTTGCTACGTCATCTTTAACAATATTTGCATCGATTACTTAAATTTCAATTATTCTTGTCTTATTATTCTATATCTTATTATTAAGAGCTTATATCTTATTATTAAGAGCTGGCGTTTCACATGTGGTCCCACATAAATTTGATCGAGGTCAGACCAATAGTTTTTGAGTTATCCTTAATTATTTATATTAAAGTCGGTAGTATAAAATTTTTAATTTTTTATTATTATCGTAGTGAGTCTTGTATGATATCGCCTTTAAAGTCATTACTCAAGAGTTGCGGGTTGTTATTTTTTGTATCTCACTACCAATGCTTTTCTAATATTTACTAAGAAAAAAGTAGTAAATTACTATTAACGTCCTTTCAACCTCAAATGACCTTTCCAAAATATGTAAAAATGTTAAATGAATGGCAGTTTTTTTTATTTATTAGGTTGGGAAGACGCAAATAGTTATATGCGTCTTTCCTTCGATGTTTTTGTGTTGCCAGGTGTATTTTTCAATCTAAGATGAAAAGGAAAATTCGTTTTATTTAAATAAATAAAAAAATTATCAAAAAATAAGTTCGTCCTTAAAATCTTCATGTCTCTACGTATATTTCAATTTTCATATAGATACCTTTTAATATACTTTAGACACGGGGTCTGAAAGAAAAATTCATCAATTTATTTTTTATTTCCATTTTATGTTTTTGTTAGTTGCGTCCTTCTTTATTATGACGGCAGAATGTAACCCGGCCGACTCGTGTCGCCTCACGCTGTGACGCAGTAGGTTTCAGTTTTGTCGGGGTTCGTTATTAATTGTAGTTTTTGAAACAGTTCCGTTTTGATTTTGTACACGCGTGCGCGAACGACATCTCAATCGTTATGTTTATTAAATTGTTATTACTTGTGATTACGTGTTGGTATTATTCTTGTTGTTACATTTTTTGTTTTAATAATGCTTAACGCGTACGTTTATAGTGATTGTGAATACGGCAACATGTTATGTATCCGAACCTAGGTACACGAAGTATCGCTAAATAAATTGTTAAGACGTCGGGATGGAACAAGTGTGTCATACTGTGCAGTGCACAAAGTGTTGAAGCGTAACCGAATGCACCCATACAAATTGCACAAAGTGCAAGCTATAGTTCTCGGCGATCACGACCGCCGACGAGTTTTCTGCCGTTGGTTATTATACCAGCAACAACGTGTGCCTGGTTCCATTGGACCGAAGAAATACACACGTGTATTCAGAGGTCAACCCGCACGCTGTTCGACAAACCGGACACCAAACCCGATGGTCGGTTAACGTATGGGCAGGTTTATTTAAGGATCGCATACTGGGACCAGTGTTTCTGTCAGAGCGACTGCTGAACGGACAGCGAGACCTAAACTTTATAAATGAACAGTTGGTTGACATTTTAAACGACCTATCGTTGGCTGAATATCGCCGCACATGGTTCCAGCATGATGGTGCATTGAGGGGCACCCTCCACATTTCGTGAGGTTCGTTCGTGAGCGCCTCAATGAGCTATTTGATGATCGCTGGATCGGCAGACTAGGACCACACGCTTGACCATCTCGCTCACTAGATCTGACCCCGTTAGACTTCTTTTTGTGGGGTATGTGAAAGAAAGGGTTTTTAATCGTGAGTGTGATCGTGCTGACGAAATGTGCCAAAGGATCGTGGATGCTTTCAAGAAACTACGTACGGACTGTGTCGAAGACCATACGATGATGCCCCGCCTGCACCCAAATCTATCTTGAAATGAATGGAGCACAATTTGAGCCGCATCTCATAAGACCACGGAGGATTTAGAGCGGTAAGCTGTTTCATAACTATTTTTTTAAATAACTTAGTACAAGACTAATCTGAATAGGTACATAACTGAATACATGAGAATAATAAACATACCTACACGATGAATAAAAACGCATGACTCCAACCTTGGTTACATTTCATTTAAGTATTTTTTCATTAGCGGGGAATCGAACCAGTTATTTGGGTTATTTAACTTGTAAATTCGGATTAAAGTGGCTACGTGGAGACACGCACAGTGGCAAAATAGTAGGTTAAGTAGATAAGTTAGGTATTTAGACAAGTGTTGTAAATTATTAGGTAATGTGGTATGGCCCGCTAGTTGCGGGCCGCGCGAATTTGCGTTCGCACGTCCATTGACCTTTAGTCAGGTGATATCAATTCAGTCATTCCACTGCTGGTTTTATGTTTCAGTATTTTCATGATATTTTTTATGAAATTATCGTTTCATTTAGCTGTACTAACATGATGGCGCGTGAATAAAGCTAATAAAACGTTGTAAAAAGATAATGTTTTTTTCATCAGGATCGTATTTATTTGTGACCCATGATCAAAGGTATACTTGGTGTTGTCGCCTGTCTTAGTTTTCGGGAGCGTTCCAAAAATACCCTGTATATGTATGTATATGTATATATTATATGTTTTACTTTATCTTTTATTATGTATTAATAATCTATATTATTTCATGTATTAGTTATTTATAATATGTTATTTTATTGCATATATTATATATATATCGCATGTATTGATATTATATGTTGTATATTTATATTGCACCACCTACCTATTAATTGTTTTATTCCTTCACACTTTGGTTGCCTGGAATAGATCGCTATATAGCGATAAGGCCACCAAATTGTACATAATATAATCTGCCTATTGTTATGTCATTTGTATATTTGTTCGTGGTGTACAAGAAATGTATATTCATTCATTTACTCAATTCATTATTAACAGTGGTCAAAACAAATGTAGCTAAGTTAAAAATTCTGCCTGGTATTTTATTTAGATGGAGTTTTTGGCCAACCGCCGTTGTGAATAATTGATCAAAAGTTGTACAGTTTGTAGTCAATTACTAAAGCAGCATTTAAATCGCTCGCTTGCTTTGTAAATAAATGCAGTCCTTTTATAGCCCCTTTATAATTAGACCGAGAGATTCTTCATTACAATTTTTGCAGAAATCCTTGAAGGATTTAAAAGGAATTAGCGAAATTTCCAGAAAAGAAATGAAATGTTTTAAATTAAAAACAAAATCTTTTACTCCGGGAACCTGACTAGACAAAGTCTATGAAGGCATTCTGCATCACTTCCTGAGAGCAGAATAGCTAGGTCTTGTTAGCATGAAGGATGACATTTGGTTTCTAACTACAGGCATTGTAATGTATAAACGGTTTATCGAGCTGTGTGAGAGCTTGCGTTGTCATGGAGCAGTAATAACGAAAAATGATTGACGACGTGTCGAGATTGTTTATCTGTAAAATTCGCCATCATTTCTTGTTTTTAAACGTAACACACTAGGATTTATCCTGTATCATGGGGGCAGTTTACATACATAAATTTCACATAGACAAACATCCAGACCTGGAACAATTATTTGTAGCCTATACAAATACATGTTCCGTGGTGGATTCGAACCCGCGGCCCTTAGCGCAGCAACTCATTGCTAAGCCGCTGCGCCACGGAGCCGTCAATCGTTGTACAAAGTTCTTCACAATAGCTATCTGCTGTTATTGATAAACCGAATCTCAAATTTGGAGTAAATTAAACAATGGAATGACCACCAAATAGTTATCATTGCGTTTTTTGGGTGTGAAGCTCACAGGGTATTATTTCGGTATTTGATTTCCTAGATCAGATCAGACATTCCTAGATTTAGTCCTTGTGTTCTTTAAACGTCACAATTTGTCTTAACTCCCTTCATTTCTGTTCGTTCTCATCAATGCATAGCAAGTTCCGCGTGCTTTTTTATTATATCAACTAGCTATTCCCCGCGACTACGCCCGCGTGTAAGTTAGGGTTTTAATTATGTTGCGCGGAACCCTTATAACACCAGCTATAGTTCAGTGAAAATCCCGTCGAAATCGGTACAGCCGTTTCGGAGATTAGCCGGAACAAACAAACAGACATACAGACAGACAGACAGACAAAAATTTTAAAAATTGTGTTTTTGTTATAGGTACCGTATATAATTTCATATGCATGTAGTAAAAAGCTGTTAAAATAGACATTACAAACAGACTTCAATTTTATTGATATAGATTTGGTGCAAATGAGTCTAAATTAAAATATTAAACAAAATATAGTGCTTAAACTAACGTCCAATCATGACGTTAATTTAAAAACCTAAGAAAAAAATTTCCTTTTTTAATAAATAAAACATGGAAAGAGTATGTTGCCTTTCAATATTTCGTAGGAACAATTAACAAAAAAGGCTATTGATATGTTAGCTTACGCTACAATTTAGATTTATTTTCCATTCTGTTTGTTTAGAAAATATTGTACTGGTGCGATGAGACCATGCTGTTGAAAATATTATATCTGAATTAAGAGCATCATTAAGTGGTAACGATACACAATTCGATTTTGCCTTTCATTACCATTAATCATTTTGAATTAAGAAGAATGAGCAGTCGTTTTCCTTTCATGTTTTATCGGCATTACGCCCCCACTATTAAAGTTTTTCAACCTTTATGTCTTACTTCAGGATAACGTTTAATAATGAAAGAAAAATAAACAGAGTAAACACAAAAAAATACAAGTAATGAATAGTTGCTGTTTAATGTAAATAGACGAAACAAATAAAAGAATGAAAATGTGTAAGCTCATCCAACTTTTCAAAAAATATCATCAAAAATAATCAGACCTAGACGTGTCAATTTCGCTATAAAAACATAATAGAATTATGATAAATTTCAAATATGGTAGAATCACGAAGTGCATCAACAAGACTACTAGGTACAGTGTCGTTTTCTTTTAAATTTTTGCTTAGCTCATTTTTTACATTTAATTGATTATTACCAATGGACAAATTAAAACAGTAGATACAACAAAAAAAATCAAGCCTGTCACCCAGAGGTGTAAGCAGAGACTACTGACTTTTACATCCATAAACCTACGCATATATTACATGCTCGTCTGTTAAGGGTACTCTTAATTTGGCCCATCTTCAATATAGCGCCAATTTCTCTTCTCGCTTCTCGCTTCTCGGATGTCGTATGATATTGACGTGCTTTCTGTATTGTTTTAAATTTATATTTTTATAAAAGTTTGTGAAATATTATTTACTCAAGAAAAATAGAAGTGCATAAAGTTGAAGAGGTCACTTGTTAGACAAGATTACTTTGGTACGTAAGAAGTTGAATAATGCAATATTTATAAGCGCAAGGGCAAAGAAGATAGATAGAAACGTATTATTGCCGCGTCACAACAATACCGATAAAGAAATACGTCAACTATGGCTCCGCCCACTACTAGGTGAGAGAAACAACTTTATTATTAATGCAAAAAAAGTGCACGAGTAAGCGGTGACATTCGAATCGCTTATTGTACAATACTAGGAGCGCTGAAGATTAAGGAAGCGAAACGCTGTGTGTGAGAGAGAAAGCTGATGATAATATAAGAAGTGTGGAGATATTTTACTGTGTTTAGACGTTTAAAGTTAATTGATAGCCAATACGATCGAGCGACTGTCTGACTGTCATTACACGTATCTTTGTTAGAACTATCTATTGGATATATATAAATACACCTATACAGTAACACTGCAGTGCCGTCGGCTATTGAATTAGGCCTATAACTTTACTTACTGTATAATGTCACTTCAAAGGACTCCTCCTGGCATGCTTACATGCATCGCAACAGAAAATTCTCCTACGCGGTATCTATCTGACTCTGCGCTTAACACGTCTAGCATGGAAAAAGATGAAGGGCAGCTTTCGAATGTTAACTATACTCGTCGAATTAAAAGAAAATTTAAGGATAATTTATCAGATAACTCTGTGATGCAAGAGATGAAACAAATGATTGCCGATATGCAGGTGCAACAAGACTTTAAATTTCAGACATTTATTGATACACTCAAAAAAATCGGAAAACAGTACTCCGCAATTCAGCAATCTATTGAATTTCTATCAGCTAAATATGATGATGTTCTAAAAAAAATGGAAAATTTATATAAGGAGAATGAAGGATATAAGTCTCGAATAACACTTCTCGAAAATAAGATAGAACTTATGGAACGCTCTGCTCTTGCCTCCACCATCGAAATTAGAAATGTATCTAAGATGCAATTTGAAAATAAACAGACTCTTTGTGAATTGGTGAAACATGTTGGCTTAACCCTTAATCAGCCAATCGAGGACAAAGATATCTGTGACATTTACCGTATAAAATCCAAGTCTAAAGAGGATACCCCCATAATCGCAAGGTTGAATAGCACCTCCATTAAGGAGTCAATAATTCGCTCAGTCAAATCATTTAATAAACAAAACCGGGATATGAAACTTTCTTCTAAACACCTACAAATTGACGGGCCACCACGGCCAATATATGTCTGCGAAGCTCTGACTGCCAAAGCTAGGCGGTTATTTCACCTTGCTAAAGAGTTTGCCAAGACTAATAATTATAACAGATGCTGGATCTCATACGGAAAAGTTTTTCTAAGAAAGATAGATGGCTTGCCGTCTATAAAAATCGATCCGGAAGAAGACTTAAACAGACTGAAGTGACTAGGCTCAGTGAATAAAATAAATATCGCTCCATTTTCTGATTGGTTTATTATATACGAATATAAGATAGTACATTTTTGCATGCTTTTTTTATATTATACTTTTATTAACATAATTATATATTATATTTTACATTGCAACACACATTCATACTTTTTACGCATAAAACATAAACCTCTGCCTATTATATTTACAGACAATAAAAACATTAATTATATTTACGAAACCAAACGTATCCTAATCACATTTTCTTACGATGGAGTGAATAAAAAAATAGTACTTTATGTTATTAAAATATACAACACCTTCTTTCAAATTATACTTAAAATCCCATACTTAATTTTAGTTACTTACGATAATAAATTAACGACAATAATTGGTATTCGTTATAAATCCAAGTGTTATTGTCGGGCTTTACAGGCTTTGACTATAATTATAAGACCATTAAATAAATATTTCTATAAAATAAGGCGAATAATTATCACAATACCCCAATCGTTTGAAATGTTTCTCATCACTTTAAATGTATTATTAACTATTGTGGTTATAAATAAATTGCCCTATATTAAGGAGTATATTGTATTTGTAAGTCTTGAATTGTTTTTGGTAAAATATAAATTGTTAATGTATATCTTAGAGCATCCATTTGTTACTATACCCGCAAATTGTATAAGGCATGGGCAGACACTTTCATCTCTTCAACTCCTTAATAAAGTAGAAAAAATAAGGAATTTCAACAAGATAATAGTGCTAGATGCACTAATTTGTACCTTGTTTAGTATTTTTAGACATTTTGTGTATAAAATTAGTTTTTACTTTCTTATAATAATATTCTTTGGTTTACTTTTTACACAATATTCATTACTTATGTATAATATATCGGCATCAATTGTTTGGAATAAGTAGTTATCTCTTTATAAAATTCAATCATTTAAATGAAATTACACATAATGTTGACAATGTTACTGTATCGGATATGGCGAGATGCGATACACAAAACTTCCATTTATTAAAGATTGACGAAAGTACATGCCTCACAATAATACAACAAAACATTCGCAGTATCTCACGTAATATAGATGACTTCCTAGTTCTTTTAACGCAAATTAGAATACAATGTGATATTATTATTTTAACCGAGTGTTGGCTATTGTGTAATTCCATAATACCACAAATACCTGGCTACACATATTACAAATCTATAAAGACCTATAACCAAAACGATGGTATCGTAATTTACTACAAAAATAATATTGAGGTTTTAATTACGGAGCCCATGTTTGCTGAGGGAAACTGTGTGGTAATAAAACACAAAAGTATTGCTATAGTTGCAATTTATCGTTCGCCTAGCTTTCAAAATGTAGAATTGTTTTTACAATCTTTAAACGTAATTCTTACGTCGTTGTCTTCCCATAAAAACTTATCTGTGATGGGCGATATAAATATAGATATAGTAAATCATACAACTGATAACAGATCAACTGAGTATCTTAACCTAAATGCATTTGATGGACTTCTTCCTGCTCACAATATGCCTACTAGACTCGGTGCTTGTTTAGATCACGTTATGTTGCGTTCAACTATGGCAGCCACTACAGTAGTATTTAATTCGACGGTAACTGACCATCAAGCTGTGATATTATGTTTAAACACCAAGCAAAAAAATAATTTAACATCTAGAACTCAAACAAAAATTGATTACGACAAAGTTAGATTAGAATTAGAACAAAATAACTTTGAATTTGTATTCAAATGTTCTAACGCAAATGAGGCTGCTACACTTTTTGTATCATATTTACAACAATTATTGATAGCGAATACAATTAAAGTTACAATCTCGAACCGTTTAAGACCTATAAAACCCTGGATTACATTAGGAATTTTAAAATGTATACGAAATCGTGATAATTTATTTAAAAAATATAAATCTTTTCCTGGCAATAATATCATAAAATTAACATATACAAGATATCGAAATTATTGTAACTCCATGATTAAAAAAGTTAAAATGGCTTATTATAGAGATAAAGTTAGTAAAGCAGGTAAAGATAATAAAAAGCTTTGGGAAACTATTAAAGAGATAACAAATACCACGAAAATGAAAACTGATTCTACTGAACTGCTTAACAGCGCCAAGAAACCTCAAGAGGCTATCAATTCAATTAATAGTTATTTTGTGAATATAGGTAAACAACTTGCTGATAATATTGCAGTTAAGGAAAGGGTTACAAGTTCTTTAGCAATTAGACCAACACGGAACTGTACGTCGTCCTTTGTAATACTCAACACTGACGAAGAAGAAGTTTCCAGACTTATCATGAGCCTAAAAAACAAATGTGCCAGTGGATGGGACAATATCTCTAACTGTTTCATAAAAAACATTAAAGAATATATTGTTGGGCCATTGACATATATATGTAATCTTTGCTTTAAAGAAGGTGTATTTCCTCAAGTTTTTAAACGGTCTATTATTCATCCAATTTATAAATCTGGAGACAGAGATAATGTTGGCAACTATCGACCGATTTAAATTCTTCCATGTTTTTCGAAAATAATCGAACGAATTATAAACAAAAAACTCACGAACTACTTAGAAATTAAAAAAGTACTATCCCCTAACCAGTTTGGTTTTCGGCAGGGCAGATCCACTGATGAAGCAGTACATAACATAACAGATTACGTAGTTAGAAATTTGGACAAAAATAACAAAGTCATTGGAATTTTTTTGGATCTCGCCAAGGCGTTTGACACTGTTTCTACCTGTATTCTAATAGAAAAGTTGGAATTATGTGGTATTAGAGGAAAGCAACTTGCTCTATTTAAAGATTATCTCTGTAATAGAACACAATGCACTAAAATCGGAGATTACATTAGTCATGAGGCTTTAATTTTCTACGGTGTGCCCCAAGGCAGCATTCTAGGTCCCACATTATTTCTCGTCTATATAAACGATCTTACTTCTATTCAGCTTCCTTATGGACATATAATATCATATGCTGATGACACATGCCTTCTTTTTTCAACAAATTCCTGGGGAGCTGTTCAGGATGCTGCGCAGATGGGACTTAATTTGATAAATGAATGGTTGCAAACTAATTTTCTTACCTTGAATTCTGAAAAAACCAAATACATTGCTTTCACAATACGTAAAGAACGCCTTGATCATATTATCATTAAACCTCTGATCTCACACAAATGTCTCTCAAATATTAATATTAAATCATGTAAATGTAACAAAATAGAATTAGTCAATAACATTAAGTATCTTGGTGTAATAATAGATTCCAACCTTTCTTTTAAAAATCATATCGAAGTATTATCCAATAGACTATCTAAATTAATATACATATTCAAAAATGTACGCCATGTGCTAGATAAATCAGCTTTAACACGTATCTACTATGCACTAGCGCAAAGCCTTCTCACTTATTGCATCACCTCCTGGGGCGGTGCTCCTAAAACAGTTATGAAGCGCGTAGAAATATCACAAAGGGCCATCTTAAAAGTTTGCGGGTTCTTCTCTTATAGACATCCAACTGAACTTCTTTATCGATACTGGCAGGTACTAACGGTACGTCAGCTGTTTATTCTCTATACATTGTTGAAGCAACACAGTGAAAATACCTATGATCCCCATAAATTTGTAGGAGTTAGACGTAAAAATACAGTTTGCGCAACATTTGCAACAAAGAAGACATATACAAAAAAATTCTTTTGCTACTTGGGTGGATTCTTATACAATAAAATAAATGAAAAATTATCTATATATTCTAACAATAAATATGATTGCAGAAAATACGTACATGACTGGTTACTGAAATTAGATTATGATTTAACGGAATCGCTCATATCAAGATAAAAATAATGTACACACACACACACACACACACACACACACACACACACACACACGCACGCACGCACACGCGCACGCACACACACACACACACACACACACACACACACACACACACACACAAACACACACATGCGCGCGCGCGCACATACAATACACTACACTAATATAAATATATAACACCATACATATATATATACATACATATATGTATTTACACATTTGATATCCTAATACACTCTTAATTAGTATTTTATCCTGGATCTTCGTTGTAATTATATTTCATTACAATATAAGAATAACTTTTTTTATCTATCTATCTATTGTGTTCCTAGAATAATTACATACAATGTCATAGCATTCGAGGGGTGAGAACCTGGTGACTTGTACTACAGGCTTATATATGCCTACTTCAGGCACCAGCTTCTCACATAATAAAATTCTGTTTATGTACTACTAGATTTACATTGTTTTACTTTATGTTATGTGAGAAGATAAATAAAGACTTTATTATTATTTTTTTTCTTTTCTCTTTTTTTTCTCCATGTAGGGTATTATGATGATACGGGCTTTAAGCCAAGTAGTCATCATTTGCTGGTATTATTAATGTATTATCCAGAGCAGTTTCTGGGATTTGTAAAAATTTTCGCACTAAGCGACATGTATTTAAAATAACTGCTTTTTGCATTTTAATATATAAATTTGAGGGTAAATCTAATAACTTAAGGCAGTGATGCAAATATTTTGGTATTAATCCTGTAGCTGAGAGTACAATTGGGACGATGAAAACTTTATTTAATTTCCATATTCTTTTTATTTCTTCGCTCAGTTCGTTATATTTACTAATCTTTTCGGCTATTGTTTTTTGAATATTATGCGTATTTGGTACAGCTATGTCAATTAGAAAGGCTATGTTGTTAAGTTTGTCTTGCAAAACTATATCGGGTCGATTGTAATGGATGGTCTTATCAGTAAGTATGGCTCTATCGAAATATAGTTTATGTGAGGTGTTTTCTAACACAGGGTTGGGTTTATATTTGTAGTATGGTTGTAAATTGTTATCGATGAGTTTATGTTTCTGGGCTATCTTTTGGTGTATTATGTTTGCAATTTGATTATGCCTGTGGGTGTAATCTGTTGATGCTAAGTTTTGACATGCTCCTGTGATATGCTGTATAGTTTCTGGTACTAAATTACATTTTCTGCATTTGTCATTTAAAAGATTTGGTTCTCTAATTATAAATTTTCTATAGTTTTTAGTACTGATGACTTGATCTTGGATGGCATTTATAAAACCTTCTGTTTCGGCAAATAATGTGCCTATTGTTAAATATTTATTTGATGCTGATATATCTATATGTTGTTGGCATAGGTCATTAGCATGTCTACCATGTAATTCCTTTTGTTTCCATTGTTTTATTTTTTCTTTTTCTTGATCAATTTTATTATTATTATTATTATGGGGTATTTGTATAGTTTTCTCATCTGGTTGGGCTGTATAAATATATATATATTATTATTATTTTTTTCTTTTCTCTTTTTTTCCTCCATGTAGGGTATTATGATGATACGGGCTTTAAGCCAAGTAGTCATCATTTGCTGGTATTATTAATGTATTATCCAGAGCAGTTTCTGGGATTTGTAAAAATTTTCGCACTAAGCGACATGTATTTAAAATAACTGCTTTTTGCATTTTAATATATAAATTTGAGGGTAAATCTAATAACTTAAGGCAGTGATGCAAATATTTTGGTATTAATCCTGTAGCTGAGAGTACAATTGGGACGATGAAAACTTTATTTAATTTCCATATTCTTTTTATTTCTTCGCTCAGTTCGTTATATTTACTAATCTTTTCGGCTATTGTTTTTTGAATATTATGCGTATTTGGTACAGCTATGTCAATTAGAATTATTATTATTATTATTATTATTATTATTATTAATTTGGTTATTAACTTTCGTTTAGGGCGTTTCTTGCCGACTCTGCCGTGCATTTTTGCAACATAAGTGTGCTTCGTCACTCTTTCCTCATTCATTCTTTCTACAAGAACAAAGCGCCAAAGCAAACTTGTTTACGTAATGAAGGCAAACCAAAAAATGTACCTTTTTTACAAAATATGCTTTCACATTTGGTGTTGACACGGTGAAATATAGTCGATAAATTTCAGTATATAGGTATGACGTTCCAGCACCTTTCGTAGGATTATCCTTAAGTAAATACCGCTGTGATACAGATGTTGATCGGTTACTCACTCTGGGTTACTGACAAATGTAAGATAGAGTTAATTTTTTTCACTACCGTGTCTAAAATCTAACAACATTGATTTAAGAAGTTTTCATTAAATAAAACTAAACGCGATTAAAACTATAAAATCTGTTTTATGCAAAGGTAAACAACACATGTAATTTATATAACAATAATTGCCGTTTCGTAAACATTTTAGTTGGAGAAATCACCTAATTTTGTTTTGTGGGTGTTTTATATAAAAGTAAGTGTAATAAATGAACACACAGTCCACTTAATGGTGGACTGTGTGTTCATTTGTTGTGGATGCTGTGGCTTGTAAATACTTACTTCAATTTTAAATCAGGATGGAGTGTTATCAGGAGTGCCTGAGGATTCATATGGCATCCCTCGTTACAATACGAAAATCAGCACTATGCTGCTAATTTACATTGGTATTCTGTGCAAACCTGTTCCTTCCCCGGTCGAACGAACCCATTTTTGCGTCAGTATACGTACATATTTAAATTTAAAAAAATAATACGACCAAAAGATATTGTTTAATAGAGATAATACTAGCACATAATAAGAGTTACAACTTGGTGGTGTTTGTTAATATTTTGAGGGAGATGTAAAATAAAAATTACAGCCTGTATAGGTCTCCATGCTGGACAAAACCTCCTCTCATTTCTGCTGCTCCAGTTTGTGTTGGCAGATTACACATATCTTCGAAATATTCTTACTACAGAGTTTTTCACGATGCTATACGTCACCGACTCATGCTCGCATGTGCTGTATCAGATTTTTAGATTGCAATTAACAATTTTATTAGTGTTGGCAATGATCAAATAAGAGTTGCTAACGTATTGTGAAATTTACGGCAAGTGTTTGTGGGAGATGATGACTCACTAATTAAATACAAAGCCCGTGATAAATCTACTGCTGAACATGTACCTTCTACATAGCATAAAGGATTTATCGTTATCGCCATACTTGGCAGGTGGAATGTCATTGCAGTTCCTGAGGCCACATACCTTTGACGTTGTTCTATTAAAAGTCTGGATATTTTAAGTTTAACATACACGAAATATACATAATCATATCATCATCATCCTCTTTACAGCCTTCAAAAGTCCGCAGATGAATATAGGCACACCTCACCTGAGAAATTTTCAAACGATGGGTACGCATAATCCGTGTTATTAAAAGTAGCTTACCATCAAAATGAAGATCAAACAAATACTAAAATTATTAAGAAATTGACGTTCTAAAAAAATTGTAGATAGATTAATGATAAATTTATACTAACAAAGTCTCCCTTCAGACTTTTAATTAAACTTACTAATTTACTTTGAAGCTTGGCAGTTACTTAATGATTAAGTTTTTATTCATATTTAATGGACGATAACGCCTTAGGATAATATTTTTAAAGTTTTTCAATTAAAAACATCAAGCATTTTAAACCATGAACTAACCAAACTGTGACAAATATTCTCCCAGTAAGGCAATCTACAGCCTATGTTCATTAATGGACTTCTGATAGGCTGTAATGAATTCGTGTCTCACAACAAGTTTTATACATTTTTTAGATAGTTTTGAACATTTTCTGATGTTGATGTTGTCGCCTGCGTCCTTCATCGAGGCTTACGAGTACATCGTAGGTCAGGGTGATTTTGCGGTGCAATGTTTATGTTTATCATCGAGCCTTGGATTTACTTGGGGACAGAAGGAACAGCATGTTGCGCAACATGTTGCTGAAAAACTTCGTGGAATGTTCAGAATGTCGCGGAACATTTAGCAGGCCACACTAGTCAGTGCTTATAGAAATGTCGCCCGAGCAAGTTGTGGCGATTAGAGCTGCGTACGTAGTTCTTATTAATTAAGCGAAAGAGAAGGTGGTGGATGCGAGATATACACGAGAAGAAAGAAGAATTAAAATTCAAGTGATCTCCGAATGTCTTATGGATCTTTTGTGAATTTTACTCGAATGTAAATATCTGATTTTGAAACTTTATTACAAATGATCTGACCTTGCGTAGCCAAACAGGATACAATACCACGGAACGCTGTTGACCCTAATATCACACTTACCATTGCATTAAGGTACTTGTCGACTGGAGATTCTTACGCTTCCTTGTCGTACAGTTTTCGAGTGTCGAAACAACTGATCGGTATGACAGGAGCATGCACTTTGGTTTCAATATTTCTTTCTCGTTAATTTAACCGCCTTGGCAATATCCTCTTACACGTCATTTTTCTTTATTTTATTTCTATAATCGCGGCTTGAAGTATACCACAGTAAAAATGACTATAGTAAAGCTCAAGAAGTAAAAGCACGGTTTCGTTTCGCAACACTACTGACATGTTGCAAGGCACGTTGAGCACACGGCTATACCCGGTTAACAAACTGGCGCAACACTGACACGAGACACGTGTGCTCGCTCTTGGAACGGGAGCAAACAACATGTCCCGCGTCATGTATAATGTTGCGGGACACTGTGCAACGTTGCATTGTCACGCAGATTGAGTGCTCCGCGTCCGGTTGCTGTACAAAATGTCCCCTAGGGTATCCAGGGTTTTAACTCCGTTTTGGTACGAACTGAGCTGTTATATGATATGTCAATCCAAAAAAGATCATGAAAGAATATCAATCGTATGTAACGCTAGATGTCGCTAGTCAGCCGTTAAGCTGGATGTCAAGTCGTTATACGCAATTCGTTATACGTAGCGAAAATATTTTTACATAAAATTGACAATTCAGCTTATGTGACTGCAAATTAAAAGCATAAACTTCTTCTAAATACTTTGAATTAATAATTCTCACAAGCTGTAAACTAGGGCATTAAAAAAGATTCTGCAACTGCTATAGGTATCATCTATAAAACTTACTATGGCAGTTATAAGTATTTGTTTCTGCAGATTATTATTTTTTTAATTAAAAAAAAAAAACGTTACCCCACACTAGGATTTTCAAATCCAGTTGTTCATCCAGCTAAACCTAGTTGGTACTTTTGAAAAGGCTAATATTTAAATAGCATGCATTACTTTTGTGTATGTGCGATGCGTTCATTATTTTATAAGAAACTTTTAATATTTTTCACCGTGATTGTTAAATTACCTACGTAATGGAGTGCTATGTAAAAAATAATAATTGCAGTGATTGATTTACACAAAATGATACAAAAGCTAGGTAGATAGATATCAACAATATGTTTGTGTATTGCACTAGCAACAGGTAAACCACAAATACCTCTGCCAAAGACCAAAAAAGAGTGGCGAGCCCATGCTGTTAGGACAGACGTGTTAAAGTCAGAATTAAGCAAAACCCTATAAAGAAAATAAATAAATTGGTAAATCCAACTGGGCATACCTTAAGCGCATTAAAAAAAATACATATAACATCATTATACGGAATTTTTAATGTAGTTTTTTTTACTCGAATGTCAACATCTGATTTTGAGACTTTATTATAAATGATCGGACCTTCCGTAGCCAAGCAGGAAACGGTACTACTGAACGCTGTTGACCCTCATATCAGACTTACCATTGCATTAAGGTACTTGTGGACTGGAGATTCTTATGCTTCCTCGTCGTACACATTTCGAGTGACGAAACAACTGATCGGTATGACGGGAGTGTGCACTTAAGTTTAAATTTTTTCTCGGTAATATAACCGCTTTGGCAATTTCCTCTTACGCGTCATTTTTATTTATTTTATTTCGATAATCACGGTTTGAAGTATGCCACAATAAAAATGACTCTGGTAAAGCTCAACAAGTAATAGCACGGTTTCGTTTTGCTGAGGGTGTCTCTTAAATACAATGTCCATTTTCTAGACTGGATAGAAAAACGTTAAACGTAAAAGTAAGGCTTAAAAACTAAATCTAAAATATACAATAGAATTTTAATACCATTATCATTTCTTTAAGAATTTCCTTTGTATCATTAAAGTGACAAACTATCTAACAATTAAACTAATAATAAATGGCTACTGCAGCCCATAGATAATAGTTCGTTTTTTACAAACCAACAGATGTGTATTTCCTGAGGCCTATTATTTTATCTTCTCTGCTGTTGGGAGGGTTTGGTGTAATCGCCACACTGGCATGCGGATTGGCGATCGCAGTACCAGAAGTCTTGCACTTGCATCGCTCTTCTCCATCGTCTGTATAAACATTTTAAGTCTGGCACTAACGGGATAGTATACCGCCATATTTCGGAATTCCATGAGGTCTTTCTAGAATTTCCTATACACACCTCTTACGACAACCACGGGACGAAATGAGGTGATGGATATACTTGAACGAGTTTTTCTGGAAATAGCCATACAATGGGATTATACGAACTTAGAGGGTTGTATTGATGATTATAATGATTATAATTATGTAAATACATACTCGTTACGGTCGCGAATCATATTTTGTTAAACATACAACCTGACCCTGACCTGCAAATTCCAAAAAAAAAAACAAGAAAATTTGATTTTCGCGGGCCACCCTGTAGCTTTCACCTTAAGTTACAGAGACTTAGTGAGGCTATGTCCTATGTATCGACGGTAAACATCTACCTTCATGTCTTGTTAAATAACTCGCGAGAGGGTCCTATCGGGAATTTTCATTCTACGCGATAATATTATTTATTTATTTTCTTTATAGGGTTTTGCTGAATTCTGACTTTAATAGAGAATAGACTTTTTTGTGTAGCATTTGTTATCCATTTTATTGATAATGCAAAGAATCCTGAAAATAAAAATGTAGGTTTTCTGATCGTGCAAAATTTTTGATGGGCTACAGATTCGCTGACTGTTACTGGCCATATCTCTGTTAGAATAGAAAAAAAAGTAATTTTGTGTCTTTTTTAATATAAAATATAATATAATACATATCTTCTATATTAAATTCTAACACGAAGATTTCAGTACATTAAATATTTTTTGAAATTTATAATGGGGTATACTATATTATATTGTATTTACAAATTTGAATAATCCCTGTTTCCTGGACGCGTATTACAATTTGCTGGCAAACGGACCTTCCCCCCGGATCTCTGAGGTGTTCAGACGTGTTTTAGTAAACGACGGAAATTTTATAAATAATTTTATACATTTTTAAGTTTAAATAAAGTCATAATATTAGGAGTGCAGGAAAAGCAAGGAGGTGTTGAAGAATGAAGCGCTTGCTTATCGTGTCTTGCAAGTGTGTTTAAACAATTGCCCGTCCCTTCCAACATTCGTATCATTCTAAAGGTGAAGGAAGACAGAACTATCTAATTATTGTCATAGGACAAAGTGAAACCATTGTATATTCGTTGCGTTCGGCTTAGTGAGTACGCGTTGTGTTATGTTGTGCACGAAGAAGAAAGAAAATACAGTATTGTATGCAAGTTGTTGAGGAGGCCAACTTGGACTGGACGATCTGTGAATTTGTACGAAAATCTCGATCAACGTCCAATTAGAGAGATCCCTGAAGCTATTGGGTAGTGAGTACTGTACATCTATTGCAATAAGATCTAAAATAGTTTCTAATTTATTTACGGTTGACTGTATTATAAACCTATCATTTCGTACTATTTTAAATATGCCTGTCGACCGCACGCCGCCACCGATACAATCTGACTCAAAATCTACCTTGCTAGCAGCGCACGCTGATTATACAAAAGTGCCAACGCTGTCTGACTCAGAGCTTACTTCTAATGTGACAAAACGCAGCAAAAAAAGAAGAGAAGACATAGGAGAATCAGAAATGCTAGCGTTTAAATCAGAAATGTTATGTATGTTTGGTGAGTTTGAAAAGAAACAGCAACAATACTTTTTGTCTTTGCAGTCGCTGATGGGACAAATAAAAGAACAAAATGCAAAATTACAGGAATCTGTAGAGTTTACCGCGGCAAAATATGATGATATATTGGAGAGATTAATTCGACTTGAGAATACCAAAAAAGAAGAAAGAAGCCAGACGCGAATACTTGAAGAAAAAATTGAACAGTTGGAAAAGCAGATTCGTTCTGCGAGTATTGAAATTAGAAATATACCAAAAAATCAGAGTGAGACTAAGCAAGATTTGGCGAATATTATTATAACTATAGGAAATTTAATTAAAATTCCAATACAGAACTCGGATATTAAAGATGTTTTCAGACTCCATTCAAAATCAATAAACAAGCTGATAATTGTCGAATTCACGTCAGTGTTAGTAAAGGAAAAAATTATTAAGGCTTCGAAATACTTCAACAGAGAACACAAGGATGATAAGTTGAACACAGATCAACTATCAATCAAATGTCCACGGACACCAGTATTCATTTCCGAAAATCTTACGCCAAAAAGTAAACATCTCTTTTACCTAGCTAGAAAACATGCTGTCCAACAAAACTTATAGTTGTACATATAAGTTTTGTTGGACGTCTTTTTGTAAGGTGTTTTTAAGAAAAGAATCTGGTGCTCCACCGATTGGCATAAATTCGGAAAGTGACATCAATAATCTAAAGGATAAGGAAAAGTGACTAGTACAATTCATCAGCTGCTATATATTGAAGATTAAACCGCTATCATTAATGCATAATTATAAGCACTCAATTTTGTTTAATACTACACTAATATTAATAGTATTTTGTAACATACACTCAAACACTTACTTTCAATCACTTTCTACAAGCATCGTCCACTTCCATAATTACTTAACAATACCACTAAATCTACCATCTTTAATGCATTTTTCAATATTCATAAAATTTGTCCTTGAGTATTTTGATACTGTTATATTTTCTTCTAAAATTAAATCCAAATAATATTACAGATATTGATTATAATATTAATCCGCACTGTATGTATGTAGATAACATAACATGTTGTTCAGAAATGATGAGTAGGCTTAACTCCGGTAATAACTTATTAATATTAGCTCTTAATATTCGCAGCATAAATCGTAATCTGGATAAATTGCTTATTTTTGTCTCTAGCTTGGAATACACCTTCGATATCCTGGTGCTATCAGAATGCTGGACTAATGAAAATAAAAATCCGCCCAATATATATGGCTATAAAGTACATTTTACTAAAAAGAGTTATAACCGGAACGACGGTGTGGTGGTATACATTCGAAACACCGTAGAATGCACGGTTAATGAAGAATATATATCAGAAAGTAATTGTTTAACAGTAACATTGCAGAATGACACAGTGATCATTTGCACGTATAGACTCATTAGGTAATTTACTCCAAAATTTACACGCACGCAATATCATCTTGGCTGGAGATGTGAACATTGATATTCTTCCCAATCAAATATCTAGTCATGCTTGCACGTACCTTACACAACTGGCATATTATGGTCTCATTCCGGGCATCGATAAACCAACTAGATATAACACCTGCATTGACCATTTCATGATAAAAACAAACCAACGATGGCAATCGTTCGTTTTTAGTGAACTCACTGACCACTCGCCAATTTTACTACTTGTGGAAAATATTCACTCACCTGTGCACAATTACAAATTGAACTACATAAATAAAGTAAACTACAGTGCTATTAAAAATGAATTAGCATTAGAAAATTGGCAAGAGTATTTACTTATCAAAGACACCAATAAGGCTGCTGAGTATCTTATAGATAGAATAAAAAATGTGATAAACACAAACACACATGCCATAAAAGTATGTAACCAGAAAAGACAACTAAAACCATGGATTACGGACGGAGTAGTTAGAGCAATAAGGACAAGGAATAAATTGAATAATAAATATAAAAAGTCTCCAAATGATAGCATACTTATGTTAAAATACATATCTTATAGAAACATATGTAATAAAATAATAAAAACCCTTAAAATAAATTATTACAAGGTGCAATTTACTAAACATCTTAAAGATAGTAAGAAAACGTGGAACCTAATTAAAGATGTCGGGGGTATCACAAAAAGCACTGTAACAGCTGAATGTCTTTTGAAAATTAAACCAACAATAAAAGAGTCTCTTAATGAAATCAATAATTATTTTACCAGTATTGGCAATAGTATAGCTAATAACACACTTAAGAACCTAAATACTACAGACGTTGAATTAGCTTCCAAAATTTTTACAAAAAGTGCTCCGCTTAACTCATTTGTACTTTACCCAATTGATCCGTTAGAAGTATTAAGTACCATAAATGACCTCAGGCAATTTAGTGCACCTGGCTGGGATGACATACCTTGTAGGATACTTATGGACAGTTGTCATGTTTTGGCTGAACCTGTGGCGCCTTTGTGCAACCTAAGCTTCAATACAGGGACCTTCCCGAATATATTCAAAAGAGCAATAGTAGCACCTATATACAAGTCAGGTGACAAAAAA
This sequence comes from Parnassius mnemosyne, assembly GCA_963668995.1. Taxonomy (NCBI): domain Eukaryota; kingdom Metazoa; phylum Arthropoda; class Insecta; order Lepidoptera; family Papilionidae; genus Parnassius; species Parnassius mnemosyne. The sequence goes on from CAVLGL010000079.1 coordinate 19,381,039, forward strand.
CTTCCAACCAACTATAGGCCCATTTCACTGATGACTTCCTTATCTAAGGTTATGGAAAAAATTGTAAATAAAAGACTTTTAAAATATCTGGAGCATCATAAATTTATATCCGATAACCAGTTTGGATTTCGATGTGGACGATCTACGGATGATGCTGTTTTAAATCTTACATCACAAATCGTTAACAATCTAAATGCGGGTGACAAATGCCTTGGCATATTTTTGGATCTTAAAAAAGCATTCGATACAGTGTCTATTCCAATCCTCTTGGCACGTATGGAAGGCCTCGGCATAAGAGGTACCCCGCTAACGTGGTTTAAAGACTATCTGTGTGAAAGAAAACAAAACGTACGCCATCATAATTTGCTAAGTGACAGCGCATCCTGCACTTACGGTATTCCACAGGGTAGTACACTGGGCCCTACAATGTTCTTGATCTATATTAACGACCTGTGTGACACAGTAGTAAACGGTGCAACAATTCAAATGTTTGCTGACGATACTGTACTACTATTTCGGGAACGCTCTTGGAACTCAGTATACAGGTCAGCTGAGGAAGGCTTAAAAACCGTTACTACGTGGCTGGAAGACAACTTACTATCACTTAATACTTCTAAAACAAAGTACTTAAGCTTTAGTATCACAAATGCTAGTAAGTCAAGTATAAATTCAAAACTAATCTTACATAAATTTCCTTGTAATAGGATTCCATCCACCTCACATGACTGCAACTGTCCACACCTATTGCGTAGTGACAGTGTAAAATATTTAGGCGTGATTATTGATGACAAGTTAAATTGGTTGGCACACATTACTGCGGTTAGTAACAGAATAAGGAAGCTCATATATGTGTTCAAAAATTTAAGAGATATTTTAGATAATGATGGCATAATGAAGGTATATAAAGCCCTCGCAGAATGTGTTATTACTTACTGCATTAGTTCATGGGGTGGGGCAGCTAAAACACACCTCATTGAACTCGAACGTGCGCAGCGTGCATTATTAAAAGTCATTAAACGCCTACCTGATGACACCCAACTGATGACTTATACAGAAAATGTAGCGTACTTATTTATTTATTTATTTATTTACTTTATTGGAGACAAAACAGAAACAAAAGATATGAAAGAAAAACATACAAGTAAAATAAGACAATGGTAATTACAATTGTTTCCTACAAACTGTCTCACTAAGAACATACATAATATTTATATTATGAAGCAGGTCGTAATTGGTATAGTCTGCATAACAAGCAGGGTAACAAGTCTGTACTTAAATAAAAAGAAAACAATCATCTGAAAACAATCATCTAACATGTACAATACTAAATATCCTTATATATCTAATTCATAATTGTTACTAGAGTACTTTTTAATTTAGTTTTAAAAGCTGAACGGGAGATAGAGAACATATCGATGTCGTTAAGCATTTTATTGTGGAGGACACACATTCTGTGTACTGG